>JARFIW010001299.1:1200000-1800000 GCA_036346225.1 Platerodrilus igneus | reverse complement strand
TTCCCTATTACCAGATTAAGATCTTTGATAATTTCGCGCCCTTTTCCTATATTTATTAATCGCCTATCTCTAATCTCCCTAACGACATATTCGAAAGGGAGAGTCCTACTGATCACCAAGATCGCCTCCGTGGAGGTGGTCCTGTACGCCCTCGCCGCTTTTACTGCGGTTATGCGTTTTACGCTCGTCAATTGACGCACCTCCCTGACTTTACAACCTTCTGCCCATACAGAAGCTGCGTACAGCCATGCCGGCTCAATTTCTAAGGCATAAATCGCCCTCAGCGATTCGCCCCTGTAATCCTACTTTATTTTAGCCGCCGCCATTATTTTATTTGATATTTCGCCGCTTTTACTTTTTACGTATTGTACGTGTGTTTTTCAATTTAATTTATTGTCGATCTTAACGCCGAGGTAGGTGATACAATCTTTAAACGGGAATTTCTCCCCTCCTAGCTCTAGCCTAGGAGGTCTCTGTCCTGGTTTCGTGCCGAAATAAAGTGCCTCTGACTTCTCCGTGTTAAATTTTAATTTTACTGCCTGCAGCCACTCGTGTAATTTATTAAGCGCTTCGTACGGTTTTGTGCGCATATCCATTAACAATCTCGATCTTACAATTAAAAGCGTGTCATGCGCAAATCCAACGATTAAGCATCCTGCGGGTAACTTGACCCTAAAGATGGTCTCATACAACTTCCAAAATGTGGGACCAGAACATGACCCCTGCGGGCATCCCCTTTTCACCACACGCGACAGAACTTCACCCGTAATTTCAACCTGTGGCAATCGCCCCGAGAAATAACTCTTGACCAAAGACACCAAGTTTCGCGGACAACCCCTGCGATCTAACTCGCAAACGATTAATGGCCACCAGGCAGCATCAAATGCTCCTGAAATGTCCAAAGCAACAACGACACAGTACTCTTTAGCATCTCTCGCCTGCGTTATTTCCCCGACAACGAACTCTAACGCGTCGATGGTCGACTTGCCCTCCACGAAACCAAACCGTTAGTTATTAAAACCGCCGCTGTCTCGCACTAGGTGCTCAACACGCGTAGTCATAATGCGATCTAAAACTTTCCCCAGTAATCATTAGTGTCAGCGCCGATTGCCGCTTTTACCCTGGGGGTAGATGCTATCCCTTCTCGGGGATGGGAAATATTTTATTCAAAATAACTGCAGAATCGATAGATTGGCTAATTTTAGGGAGCCTATTTGAGATAAAATTTTTTCAGAAAGTCACTTCTTGAGTTATTGGCGGTTGAAAAATTAGAATTTTTATTAAAAAGAAACACGTTTTCTAGTAGAATGATGCGTGCGTCGTTTTTCCGGTATAACACACACTTTTAGTGTATGTATATAGCCGGTTTATTTCCGACTTGGAACGAATAAGCACGTGTTCATTAATGCTTCAATGATATTAAATTTAATATTAAATTTTTGTTATATTTTTTTTTGGAAAATAGAAACGTAAGTATATACATCAAATAATTATTTATTTAAAGTACAATTATATAAAATTTTGTGAGTATCTCGCTACTTTCTAGCAAGAAACAGTCTTAAATTTTTCATTTTGAAGCATTAAATATGTGTATAACCGTAACATAAGAACTTTTTGCTCGATTTTTTCCAATTAACAGTATGAAATCGACATTAATGTTCATAAACTGATTTTATTGCTTAAATAAATATTAAGAAAAGAATGTTCTTATTTTTAGAATTTATTTTACTGTTTTGAAAAATCAAGGATCCATCAAGTGCAAGCAGCAGTACTGATACTGAATCAAAGCTATTTATATTGGTAAGAAAATATTGAAATTTACATTAATGTTAATAAACTGATTTTATTGCTTTAATAAACATTAAGAAAAAGCATTGTTCGCACAATACGCGACTGTAAAATTTACAAAAGACAAACAATTGAGTGCCGCTGTTTACAGACTGCTTCGCGATCACTTGTTAAACCTACCACGAGATGTAGTGACTGTCGAAGTTTTGGATTAGTGCCGATCGGTCCCGGGCGAGCGCAAGTGAACCAAGAATCATAGAACAGACAAGTACTGTTACCACGCGGGAACGATTTTCGAGAGTTATTGTAACGTGATTTTCACTGGAAACATTTTATCTTGAGTTTACATACTGCCGTGTGTACTATGCTATTTACTCCACATGACATTACAATATTGAAAGTGCAACAAAACCAACGGAAATTGGAAAGACCAGCGACCGACCAATCATCCACGACTACAACGTGTATACTGATTCCACTGGTAAGTCGTCTACTCATAATTTACATTTTACATTACTCGAATTGGAGTTCAAATTAGGGTAGTAATTACAAATACAGTCCACTAAGAAAAAATTACAGTTTACTATTTCCGATACTCTGATTTGCACTATTAAGTATGTTATTTATATTTTAGAATTCTTCCTGCTCTTTTGAAATATCGTGGATTAGCAGTACTATTACGGAAGAAAGTTTGTGCAGAATTTGCTCGTCAAATACTAGTGAAAAGCTTACACAAGTTAATTCAAAGGGAAAAGAGAGCTTGAAAAAGTTTCAAATGAGAGATGCGATCAATTGTTTTCGAACCTAAGAAACTCTGATACAGTATATCATATCTGATAAAAGAACTAGAAGAAAAATCAATTAAATGTTGCCAAGGAACAGGCGAAGCTGATGAATTAATCGTAGAGACAGCTATTCAGACTAACACCGAATTAAAAAAGTTATCGTGGCTGAAAACGTCGACATTTTAGTAATTTTGAATGCAAGGGCTATGAATCACGACGAAATTTATTTCCTAAAATTAGATAAACAAAATGTTCAATCGGTTGTATATTCCTCGAGAAGCCTCTGAAACGGATTATCCAAACAGCTCGAAATTAATTCTTTTTTCTCATTGTTTTACTGCGACTCAACATCAGCGTTCTATTGGAAAAATTTATGGAGCATTTAGAAAAAGAGCAAGATTTAAGAAATATGCCGAAGTTTTTTATAGCAGTACGTCTGATTCGGAAAATATTTTAGAAGCTAGTAGATAGGTCAAACTAACGACCTACAGATAAATCAATTAAATGCCATCGATAATTTATCGACATATCTCGATCAGATGCGCTATCAAAGTTTCATTAAGGCTACGACGAAAAATAGTGCTGTAAAATTAGCATATCTGGTTCTAACAATTGTAATATAATGAACACATAAAAAGGGTTTACTTGCAAACGCAGATGTGGCTTGGAAATAAAAATATTCATCCGAGTGATTGGGGGTGGACTAAAAATGAAAATAGTTTAAATCCCGTAAAAACTGAATGTTTGCCTGCACCTCAAGAACTATTAAGAATGATTTTTTGCAATTGCAAAAGGGATGCGGCGGTACTTGTGGTTGCCGAAAAGTTTATTTTGTAATTCAACTTGTGGTACATGCAGTGAAGACAACTGTCAGAATTGCACACTACTAATGGAAGATAGGTAATAAAGTAAGAAGGCTCAGATGTGGAAAATGGTTGTTAAAGAATTCATGTATAATAAATTAAAAAAATTCTTTTAAATAATATTCAAATAAAATTTATTTTAAATAAAATGCAGCCAAAAAATTATTTTTAAATAATTCCACATTTTTTGTCATCAGTTTTGGTATAGGGGTGGTTTTTAAGGGTTGAATAGTGACTATAATAAAAAGTTTTGCACGAGCACTTATCCATCTCTCATTATAATTAAATGCATGCTCTAAAGATATAATGCTGTCAAAAAATATATTTTAAACAATATTTCGAGTATAGGGGTGGTTTTTGAGGGTTAAAAAATTTAAAAATAACATACCATTTTCCATGTAGTAATATTAAATATTCATGTTTATAGTATATTTTTATCAATATAACGCTTAAACCTTGATTTTGGAATTTCTTTCACTAAGGGGTAGTTTTCGCCCCTAAAATACCATAAGCGGCAGTGGGGCTCATGTCACTTTTAAAACTTGTGTCAAATTTTCATCCAAATCGGTTCTTATACAAAAAATTCGGAGGTTATCGATTATTTTTAACTTCAATGACTGGACTATGCATCTGAAACAAAATATGATTGGGAAAAAAATGCCAGACCTAAACAATGGTGAAACTCTAACTTTATACAAGCAAAATTTATAAAATTAGTAATGCTAAACTAATATCTGGTAATCAACCACTACCAGCTGTCACTGTAACATTTCCGACGAAGAAAAGAATCCAGGTAAGAAACAGTAAGTATCACAGTTTACTATGACGTCCGTACCGCAAGCTTACTACAGCGTGATCTTGAAGGTTGTGATAAGCCACGGTCGGGTCATAGCAACTGTTTGGAGTCAACATTTGTTATACCCAGGGCACGTCATACTATTATTTCGAATATATAAGGGCATCTTTGACTGAATAGGTATATATCAATACACGGATTTATTTCTCTCCAACCAAAAGGTAGTAGAGTTGCTATTTATTATGTCAAAGGTGTAGCAGGAAAGCGGAGTCAATGGACCCACGACTTTTGCAATTTTACTTCCGTGTCTCACTGACCATTTACAAATTAGATTGTCCCTTATTTAAAGGAGATATGATATTTCTAATTTTTAGGAACGAATTAAAGGTTTCGCGATAATTCGTACCACTAATTTATGATTTCATTCTGACAACTGGAACTACTATCAACACTTGAAAAACATTAGGTCAACCTCTGGTCAGGAAAACCGGTCGTAGCGATGAACGTTGCCTAACTTTTCGCATAACATTATATAAAGTGTAACATCTCAATAATGCCTTGTAAGATAAGCAAAGCGGAAAATTTATTGAATAGAAATTGTTAATAAATTTTCAAATAACCGTTAAACGAGATAAGAAATGTAGGATTTAATTAAAAATTAACATATCCACCTGTGCAGGTACGGTATGTTACAATATGGTGTAAAAATAACAAACCAACTATGAGAGGCATTGTAACTTTCAATCCAGAAATCCGCCATGTGAATTAATACTGTTGTTCGGGCGAGTATTGAAATGCACACTAAATTCTCAAGCACGATTTACGTCTATTGACATCCATGATGCTACACACATTTTGCAATTCACACTACACGTATTTAACATGTAACTAGTTTTAGTCATATGTGAGGAAAACTAAACTAAGTGTACTGTTATTATTGTAAACGATAACCTTAGTCCAAATGTTTTACAACATCAATAAAACCTATTCCCACCTCAACCCTTTTGTTATCTTATCTGTGTTCCCGGTTAAATGTTATAGGTTAACAAAGAACTTCACAACAAGAATCTGAATTAGATAGGCGTCAATCCGACCCACGCCCTGTATTTCGCAAACAAATAATGATTATTGGTTATCCGGCTGCCCATAAGATTTGCCTTAGCTTTTAAACATTGATAGGTAGCCATCAGGTAAATAGAATCAAATTTTTATTTTACTAGTCATAATCCCCATCGATAATGACGCAACAAGCACTCTGTCTTTTATGAGCATACACAAGCTTTTGTTTGGTGTTAGAAAAACTTCAATAGTAGTTGGTTTAAGTCTTTCCTACACAACAGTGTACCTTGAAGTCGATAGCAGAGAATGTGTATAACTTTTATCGGTTCGATTTTGGAGTTGTTTTGGAACATTACACAGTGCCACCAAGCAAACATGGGACCCGGAAAATATGTGAACTAATTTCCAACAACAACATATGGAACCAATCAGAAAGCGATTTGTTTTAAAGTACACTTCGGGAACAAAGCATTTTTAAGCAAATTTAAAATTCCGTAGTGTCTTTTATGTCATTTCATTTTTAATTAAATCTTCTAAAATTATTAAGGACTAAAAAATACACGAATGCCATTATTGTTGAATGTTAATAACCTAACCTTACAACTATTCCAATTTGACATTTAAAAGCTTTCTACTTTGAGTGTCCTTAGCAGGCAGCGACACCAAGGACACACCTCTCAAGTCCTATGTTTGCTCGGTGGCACTATATGTTGAATGATAAATTCAGTTTCACTTTATAAAAATTTTGTAAGAAATATTTGGTACATATCACTTAAACGATACACAATCGAGTAATAAGCATCTAAGTTTCGATAACAATAATCGGTAGTGTAGTGTTGTATTTTATACCGCATTGCTGTTTCATATCTGAAAAAAAATGACGGTCGTGTTATGTTGATCTACTAATGCTGAAGTGCATAATCGGCTGCGTTCCACAGAAGCGTTCTGTTTTGTACTCTTTGTATTCCTTTATAAGCCTTGCGGTATTGTGGTTGATTATAACAAAGCGACGTTCTCTGACAAAGCTTTTATTAAATTCTCGCCTCTATTTGAGATAACACAATGTGAATTTCAACAATTTTAATATAAATTTCAGGCAACCTTAATATCTTAATCCTAGGGCTTAAACTAAGCTAAAAAAATCGAATCCAGTTTCATCTAAAGGAGAGACCGATTTAGATAACTTTTCTCCTATTATCAAAGTTAGATTTGCAATACCTATATAGACTATAGGTTGTATGAGATAAATTATCATCAGCTTTTAATTGAAGCGCAAACAAAAAAGAACAATAAACTATTTTCAGTTTCTTATTCCCCACATCTTTGTGGACCACGTACTATACGATGCCTTACCAAATAAAAAATAGATAAGGTTTTTGTAATATCTCTTTCACTGAGCAAAGTGATTTACTCCATCGATGTATTATATACAGAGCACATTGATAGTATAATGAGGCGTCATATAGTCTACTTTTGACTAGAATAATACACTTAAATGTAGATACGGCACCTGTACACAAAAATAATTGATAACCATCCTGTAACATGACGTGTACAGATGAACTTGTTGACAGTTTACAAGATGTTGTATTTAAAAACTTTATTAAGCTTTCAATAGGAACCTTCTAGATGTTATGTGCATAATTCTAGTACATTCTAGAATTACAGAATTAAATTTGTAAATTACCCATTTAACGGTTTTAGTTCTTCTAATTCAAGCTTTGATTATAATGCTGTGTTTTTTGGTGTTTTGAGCTACAAAGTCGTGATATGAAATAAATTAGTGTTAACATAAGTTTTAAAATAAATAGCCCTACGTTATACAAATAATTGTAGTGATCGATATAAATTAATACTAAGTGCTTCGATAGCTAATTATAGTGCTTTGATAGTAATTAAGAAGATAACCGTTGCACCTATTACAAGTTAGTATTTGTACTGTTAGCGATTAGCTGGTAATAAATTGTGGGAGGTTTTAGAATTTAACCGCAGATACGAGCAGTTGTAAAAGCTTGTGAATTCAATTGATAATAAAAGACAATTTTTGTTTTTTTTTGCAAAAGAGTTTTCGTTACACTGGTGTCGGAAATGAGATAGGATTAAAAATACATTTTAACGATTTTCCATTGCATGCCTGGCACTTCTGGTTAACAACAAAATGTAGACAGCTATATTATTTCCTCTTTAAAGTACATCAAGTTGGGCATGGAAAAAAATTCTGCGAGTCCGGTAGCGAAATTAGATAAAAATACAGGAGAACTGAACCAAACTGCAGTGAAATCAGAAGAAACTAATACGAGTTTTACAGAAAAAGTCTCAGGAAGACGGAGAAACTTAATCGGACCGCTGCCAATTTACAAGAAGACTTTGCGGAAAAATTAAACCAGAACGCAAAAGCGGTTGAGCAAAAATCATTTCTGAGATAGTAGTTTATTAAAAAAAAATACAAAATCCAAGGAAAAGCTAGAAGAGAAATACTCCGACGGTTTACAAAAATGAGGAACGCAATTGGCAAACAATTCGCAAGAACTAGAAGCGAGATTTTCAAAAAAACTCTTAGAAAGTTTATGTAAAGGAAAGAAAAGGTGTTCGAGTTGGAGGATTGAATTAATTCCCTAACAGTACAAGCGTCGATAATTTTGATAATACAACAGAACGCCTCAGAATGTAAGAGGGTAGGGAAAAGTGAAATGGCGTCAAGGTTCAGAGTAAAACTACCCACATTTGATCAAAAGCCACCTTGGTAGACATATTTCAAGCATTTCAAAACTACCGTGACAGCAAACGGCTAGAACAATGGTAAAAGGGCAACCATCTTGGTTGTCGTGTTACGAAGTCTTGAACAATCCGCAAACAATATCACACCATGATCATGAATCTACGGGGTCTTAACACCAAGACTAGAAATAAGGTACGACGAGTCTCACCTCAACAAGTGTACCGCGCTTAAGTGAAGAAATATAACAAAAAGTCAAAAATAATTTGCAAGAGTTTAAAGATAGTATTACTCCCTAGGAGAGACTAGCGTACCCATTAGTACCGGACAGCTTTCTAGATCAGTAAGCTGTGCAGACATTCGTTGACGGGATACGCGATGGTAAGATTCGGCAAGAACTACTTCTGGCTCGACAAAGGATCCTATCTAATGCACTAGGTAATGCTTTGGAGTTTGAAGGGGCAAAGCAAGATTCCCATCGTGGTAGTGGTAATGTGAAATGCTTTGGGGAGGGCGAAGTAGTCGCAGAGGAATTGGTTTGACGGGTGCTTCGGGAACTCCTACTACAGAGAAAGGCACCCAGATGCTAGAATTGTGGCGTATACAATCCAAACAACCCAGAAAGAATTCAGAGAAGCGGGAAACTAAAAGGGGTCGATAGAAATTGGCAAAGGTCGACCTGCACCTGTTCGGTCCCAAAAACCATCGTGCACATCGCACGATCCAAGCATGCAGACTAGGAGAATCATTGTAATTCGCGACGGTAGTAAAGCTTCACCTGCCACGGTACGTTTTTGAACCGTGGCTGGTGAATTCAAACATACGGAATGCTAAATGTAAAAATTGAAGTTAAGAGAAAAATACTTGACGATTAGGTACTAATCGTCAACATTACCGAAGAAGCTATCTTGGGAAAGAATACTTTAAGGAAGTATGAATTTCATGTAGTTATGAACGAGGATGTCTTGAGAGTGGGGAACGAGAAAGTGCCGTTTAAGAACGACAGACAGTGCGTTTGATTGATATTCTCCGATAAGGTTTTTGTGCGCGCTATTAGACCTATTACTGACGTATCTCGCGGAAAGGGGTGCTTGTGGGGAAGTTTTTAACTAGAGCTATATTAGTCAAATTATTAGAAATTTAGGTTGGGAAGGGTATGTATAACTTTTTAGATTAGCACAGAACAGAAAAGGAGTTAGAATTGCGTCAAACCGACATTAAGTAAGGTCGAAAACAAAATGATAATGAAGATCTTAAACGCTAATAGCTATTACATCGCGTTGAAAAAGAATGCAACAGTAGAGTTAAGTTCTTAGGTTGTTTATGTCGCAGGGTGTGCCAATGTTGAGATAAAACCACGCACCAAAGTGGGTGCCGCGTAGTTATTGAACCAGTTAACGAAACTATGCCAGCGTCTTGAACAACAACTGGCAGCACTAAAACCTTGAACCGACGGTACTTAGACGTGCTCACAGTCAACGGCGGTGGATTAGGAAAAGCTGCATTAGTCAAGCATAGTATCGATATAGGGTAAGCTGGTCAAAAAGACGGCAACGCCCAATACTCCCAATGACCAAATACGATAACGCGGATAAATTCATTAGAGATATGGAAAGGCAAGAAATGATAGAGCACTTTTATAGTGCTTGTGTATGACCTGTTGTGCTTGTGCTTGAAGAAGGACATATGTGCAGGATTTTGTGTGGAATACAGACGATCAAATTACGCTTCCTAAAATCAACGACACTCTAGATACACTTTCAGGGTCGCGATGCTCCTCACCTTTAGATGTAAGGAGCGGCTACTGGTAAGTGAATATGGAACCCAATGATCGTAAAAAGCTGTTTTCACTATGGATACTGGTTTATGCCAATTTACAGTAATGCAATTTGGGATCTGCAACGCTCCTACCACATTCAAGATCCAATTGATAACATCTTGTGCAAACTGTCTTATAAAATCGTGCCTCATTTATTTGAATGAAGTGATAGTGATTGGAAAGTCTTTTGAAGAACACTTGAGAAACTTAGATATAGTATTTTGAAGACTTAGAAAAGCCAATCTGTAAGGTGAAATACCTAGGGCACGTAGTTTTACGAAACAGAGTCAGGCCAGATCCGGAAAAGATTAGGAGGTACTAGAGTGGCCGACTCCAAAACACAAACATGCTGCTTTTTAGGTTATGCACTTATTATAGAACATTTTTTTCCGGGTTTGCTAATATGGTCAAGGCCATGACGAAGCTGACTGAAGAAGAGCATGATTACGTTTGGGATGAAGATTGCCAAAATTCATTGTATTTATTAATAACAGCTCCTGTCCTAGGTTAACCTCGGTCGAAAGAATGAACCATATTGGATACGGACGCAAACCATATCACCATCGGTGTGTACTATCCCAGATACAAGACCGGCGAGAGAGAGAGAGAAAGAGAGAGAGAGAGAGAGAGAGAGAGAGAGAGAGAAAGAGAGAGAGAGAGAGAGAGAGTACTTGTTTACTTTAGAAAACTGCTCTCGAAACTTAACCGTAATTATTGAGTTACTGGATGAAAATTGTTGACTGTGGCGAAATTAGTAGAACACTTTTATAAATACTT
Organism: Platerodrilus igneus; assembly: GCA_036346225.1. NCBI lineage: Eukaryota > Metazoa > Arthropoda > Insecta > Coleoptera > Lycidae > Platerodrilus > Platerodrilus igneus. The sequence continues at coordinate 1,789,397 of JARFIW010001299.1, read as the reverse complement.
GTAGGGAAGAAAATTTCACCTGTAAACCGACAATGTAACCATGAAGTGTCCATTGCAGTTTAGACACCTTGAAGGGCAATACGTTAGATGGATAGAAAATGCTGATGGAGTACGACTTTAACACAGAATACCATGATGGTACAGGTCATCGTAATGCGGATATGCTTTCGCAAGACGACCGCAAAGTTTGTAACTACTGTTCACGGTTGGAAACAAAATGTGATCTACTTTTCAGACTGCCGTGATCACTGACGATTGGCAGCCTCTGCAGTTGCGAACCGAAGAGGTGAATAAGAAATATCTAAGTATCATTCTACGTTGGAAAGTCAAAAGAGTGCTGTATTCTGACAGAATATCAGTCCGTTGAGTAGCACCTTGAAGTCATACTGAGCACAATGGGATTTCTTAAAGGTAGAGAATTCGACCTTCGTGCGCTCCTTGGAGAATGAAGATGAATCCGTGAGTACGCTTTAGGTAGTGGTTCCTAAAAACCGGGTGTCTAGAATTTTAGGATCTCTACATAATGGGACCTCGGCACATAACTTTAATATATTCAAATTTATTCCAAAATTGCAATAATCTGCTGACTGCTTGTCCAATTTAACATGAAAGGATCCGTCTTTCATATCTAACACTGAAAAATACTGCTTATTGCTCAATTTATTAGCTATTTATTCTGCCGTGGGGATTAAAAAGCGCGCATGGAGAATTGAGTCATATAATTTTTTTGGATCCAAACAAAGCCGCAAATCCTTATTTTTTTTTTCTACTATCACCAGCGGATTTAGCCATTGTAATGGTGTATCCACTTTTTTTATTATCCCATGTCCTAACAAACTATCGAGCTTGGATTCAACCCTATCGCGTAATGCATGCGGAATGCGTCTCACTGGTTGAATACTTGCTATCGCATCTGGTTTGAGAGTAATATTATACTCTCTAGGGAACTGCCCTAATCCCGTGAATACAGTAGAATACCTAGCTGTAATATCGTGCACAGATTTAAATGCTTTCCTAGTCAGGCTATCAATTCTTTGAACTAAATTGAGAGCTAAACACCCAGAAAGTCCTAAGAACGGCATTTGATCTGTACTTTCTACAACTACAAACGGTACCGACGCCTGCGACTTTTGAGTACTGCCTTCTAAGTTAACCTTTCCTAAGGTTTTGATCTTAAAGTGTGAACTACCATAGAATATTAGAGTAATGTCGCATCTAAGAAGCGGATTGTCACAGTTAAGTTTATTCAACATAGAGCTTCTTAAAACATTTACTTCCGCTCCAGTGTCAAGCTTAAGTTCTATAACTTGGTTTTCAATGTTTACTTTTTTTGTCCACATTACCTCGTTCCTATTCACCCTAGCACCAGATTCGCTGTCTTCTTCTTCAGAATCTTCATTGCTTTCTGTCGTTAGTTCATTCACGGTCTTCCTAGCACCTATATTCCTCCTACACACTGTCGCAAAATGATTCTTTTCTTCGCATCTGTCACAGGTTTTCCCGTATGCTGGACATTTTCCACATACATGTGTATACCCACAATATGCACATTGCTTGTCATCGTGGGTGTGTGAATCCTTTCCACGATGTTTATTAGCATACTTGTTGAATCGTTTTCCTTTTCGCACTGCATTCACTGATGCTTCACTTTGCAATATTTGTGCTTGATTTTTACTGGCTTCCACAGCTCTACAGAAGATTATTGCTTTATCGAGGCTCAAGTCAGGTTCTCTCTACAATTTTTCTTGGGTTCCTTTATCCCATATTCCCATCATGTTATGGGTATTCTGTTGTTTTTACACCCTTCCTTAGCTCTGTTAAAAAATTGTCAAACATTTGGCCTTCTTTTTGAACTAAGCTGTTAAAATTAAACCGCTCAAATATTATATTCTTCATAGGTGAACGATAATCATTAAACTTTCTGCAGATACTTTTTAATGATTTTGACTCTGCTGGTGTTAGTGTAAATGAACTGTATAACTCAAGATCTTCTTCGCCAATCAGACTTAAAAAAACAGCAACCTTTTTTTTCTCATCCTTACCAACCAAATCCGTTGCACTCATAAATAAATCAAATCTTTATTCAAATTTTGTCCACTGCTCAGATATATTCCCTTCTAAAAGTAGAGGCTCTGGTGGCTTAAATAACGACTTCATAACTACTTTTGCTTTTTATCAGCTGCTGTGTTCACTCCAGTCAGTTAACCTGACACCATGTATAATTTAAGCACAATGGATTAAATTATATATTAAACATTCAGTAAATACCATGAATAATAATGACATTCACAATTGCCAGTCCTGTCATGCTACTCATGGCCCACCTGATTACATTCTCTTTGAGTATCCCCAAATACACTACATAGCTATCTTATACAATATACAAATAATATATAATAAATCTTTAAGAGTTCTTAAAATATTTCATATTGAGTTTGAATTTACAGTTATTATTTTAAGATAGTCACATAAGATTCTAAAATAGATTTTAAATAAAGTATTGCACTTTTAGCTTTTAATTTAATGGAAATTAACTTCAAGAATATTTGAAGGTTATCAAATCAGAATTTCTATAGAGTAAAATTACTTTTGTAGTTATTTTCTTAAAGGCATAATCACTTACATGCTTGTTCAAATACGACTGATTCTGATCATAAGAAAAACAATCTATCTTGATTACGAACGCCAAACACGGCACGTACGGCTTGATTAAACAAGATATAACTAAATATGAATAGGTATTTTATAACCAAACGACATGTTCTATTTCAACAAATAATTTTGAAAGTGACTTTTGATGCTTTTACAATTCTAATTAAAAGACTAACAAATGTTAACTTGGAATATTTGAATATGAAAACAAAGTTTGCTTTTAACAATTTAAACCTAATACTGGCAATATACATGGTAATATATGAATAATAATCAAATTGAAAGTTTTTTAAACCACTTTCTGCATTAATAAAATAAAAATGTTTCAATGGGAAATTTCCTAAAATAATATAACGTGTAAATACCACTACAGCATTATAGCAGGGGCGCTCCGGTTCATTCAAACTTTCAATGCAAGCTTTTATCTTGAGTCGAGTGACAAACACAATCGTCAAACGGATAAAGCGGTTTACAATAATTCGTGTAATGGTAACTTGAATTCGGGATTGTAAGAAACAAACCACAAACGCGAAAGTATTCGCAGACTTGATAAACGAACAGTTACATTGTGAAAGTTTCTGTAGTGAATACTTTAGTCAACTGAAATAGGATACATGGATTACTGACATCTAAGTTTGTCGTGCAGTAAAAAAGTTATTTAAACCTTGTACACGAGCGGCAAGCTGTAAGTGATAAAATTGTTATTTTCCACCTGCTACATATTCTGTTGACGTATATTTTATTATTTACGTATAATTTATTAAGATGCAGACCTTTACATTGGTGCACGAGATAGGTTTTGGGCCCTTTGGAGCGGATTTTTAAAAAAACTCCTTCCAAAAAACTCTTCTATCAATTTATTTGAAACAGAAATTACAATATTAATTTTAATTACAAGTACGTTATATGCAGTAACGTTTTGAGATCGAAAATATTCTAAGTTGAAATTCACTTTAAATTAATTAAAATTAGGGTAAGTAGCTGAACAACCAACAATATTAAAGTTATAAAGCTCTAGACTGACTGGCTATCTTGAGCTGCTAAGGGTATTTATGCTATCCCTGCCCCTCACATTGCTTATGGGAACTGCAGAACTCATGTCTGCTTATTTCTTTATACAATACAATGTATTACTTTTTAGTAATCAAAATTCTAACAATAAGTTTTTATAATCTATTGTGGCCTGCACCTTCAGTGTCATGTTACGTCTGGAATACAAAGTACTCACATTCGTTCTCATGTCTGGTTTATGAACTTCCATTAACCTTTTGTAATATTTCTTATACATTGTAACAATCTAACTTGAGATTTAATAATTCCATTTGATTACATATATATATCCGAATTTGGGGGATATGTAACTCACGCTTAGTTAAAAGCGTAATGTAATAGAAAGAAGCGATACAATTGTATTCCCATAAATTTACAAATACCAGTCAAATTTGTTAAGTAATTACACTTAAATAAATATAAGATACTTCTTTTCTTTTAGATACACACAATTGGCCGACTAAGGTAAAGCTAATTTTATTTGTATTTATTATGGTTGGTAAATAATATGACGTTTATATTTTCTAATATAAGTTACGTAAAGGGCTAGCAATTTCATTATCGTTTGTGCTTAGTTTAAATTAGTAGGTAGAAAAACAGTGTTCACAGGGTTCCATCAATCTGCATGGCAGAAGTAACCAATTAGTTGTTTTGTAGACCACCCATCGTCTATCGAAATTATAATCCAGGTGGGTTGACGCTCAATATTTTGTTGGACAGACCGTTCAAAAACATTTCCAAGTGGGTAAAAGTGTTAACGTTTGTATACCCCAAAAAATGTGCATTTGTGTACACGGAATTCACCCCTCACTACTGCAAGATAGCTGGTTCATTATTACTGTTACGTTTTCGTTCTAGAGTAGATTTTATTAAAGTCATTAACGTCAATTTAACTTCCTCTTCTGTAAAGTCCTGACTTAACTCCTGATAGTTACAAAAATCAAAAATTTACTTTTTGGTTGATGATTTTCAACACCACATGGAAAGGTAATTTAAAATGAAAATATTTTCAAAAGCGGTAAATCTGAATATTTTAGTTACAGTCCCCGCATAAGTAGTCTGAATTTATAATTTATCATAAAATGGATAGTCGTGTTAGGTGATCTATTGTAGCTGAAGTATATAAGCGGCTACATTTCACAGAAACCTCCTGTTTTGTACTCTTTGTGTTCCTTTATTCCTTGCGGTATTGTAGTTGATTATAATGAAGCGCCGTTCTCCGATAAAGCTTTTATTAAATTCTCGCTTCTGTAACAGAGAACAAAATGTGGATCCCAACAATTTTAATCTAGATTTCAGGCAACCTTAATAACTTAATCCTAGGACTTAAACAAAACTGAATAATTCCCAATGTGTGAAAATCTGAAGTTTAGCGTTACGTAGTTTCTTTTCGTTAAATCAAATAAACAATATTTTTAGAGACCACGTATCATAAAAGATAGATTAATATCATTTTTTAATTGAAGTGCACCCAAGAAAGAGTGAATTACGCTTAGTTTAGTCTAAAAAACCTCAATCGACCTTTATACACTAAAGGTATATCTGGTAATGAATTACAGAATTCTTATTCAGAAGTCACATTCAAATGCATAACATTTTACCGCATTTGCATAGAAGTTTTAAAAATTTCTTAGAAATGGTTGATGTATACTTTCAATATTATGAAACAAACTCAAACCGCCCCATAAGAAATCTCTGATGATAAATATTCTAAAAGGATATGCTAAAAGAGGAATTAATATAAATTAAAAAATCAACGATTAATTTCATGCCATAAGATTAATCGAAGTTTTAATGTATAGTCTATTTCACGAAACAGTGGAGTGACATCATATAGACAGAATTTCTACGCGTCAAATGCTAGGTATTATTTCTTTCACACATACCTCAGGGTCCTCTTTGATTTATTGGCCTATTTACTGCAAATTAAGAGTGAAGTTGTTGCTGACCTGCAACATGTGTGTGCGCGTGTGTGTGCGCGTGTATGAGTGCGAGTGTGTGCGTGCGTGTGTGTGCCTAAATAAGATAAACGAAATAACTAAAATTTTGTATAATATACCAAGAAATATGTACAATTTGCACTTCTACAACCTTCGTAATATTATTTGATATTTAAAGTCCGCGAATCAAAGTAAAAATATAAATCTGTTCACTACCAAAGTATAACCCTATTAAAATATAAAGCCAGCAAAAGTAACTGTTTTATTTTGGAAGTCTCGTTGAACGTTCGATGACCCTTCGTAATTTCTACGTATCAATCAAAATTTTTGATGACCTTTCACATAAATATCTAAGTACATGCAAGTTTTAAATGTTCAAAAATTAATTATCGCTAACCTGGTATTTTTCTAGGTGATTCCCTGGTTCGAATGTGTAGCTCTAAGCACACCCCAATCCGTTTGACCTTCCGCTATGTGCTGCTAACCAGTACCATTGAATTATTTTCAGCTTGACGTCGTCCGTACTTTGTTAGACTTCTTATTCGGTTGGTTTGGTAATTGTTTATTGAATCGCTTAATCTCTTGCTTAGTGAACTAGCTTGGTTGAACGCCCAGTTAAACGCTTAGTAAATCGCTGATATACTTAATTAGTTAGTTAGTTTACTTAGTTGATTGGTGCCCTAAGTTAATAAATATTAAAGATAATGCATATTTTAATTAAAATTTGAAATTTTTAATAACTGACTTTCACTTAAATTTTATTATTTAATTTTACAATTAAACTTTGCGAGGTGTATTGATTCAGACCAGAACAAATCGTGCCTCAGTTGTGGAATGACTTACTCTTATCGGCCCGTGCACTATATTTAAAAAAGGCACGCCAACCCACCTACTATTATTGATTTACCGAGCTTATGTTTATTATTCGGTCATATTGGAGGCGCTGTGCTTAGCTTATCGTCTATCCATTGGGTTTTACACAAAGTTACTTATTCTATAGTTTGTTGAAATGCTCAACCCGATCACGTAGCCATCAAAATTTTATATTGTGGATTTCGTTGACCATGATGCTTAGTACCTTCTAATATCACGTACTTGACAATGTCAGATATGATTCACAAAAATGCTAAACGTAATTTAAAGTAGGTTTATGTATAGTTGTGTACGCAATGTAGATTTGTAAATTCTCCGATTATCGTCATCGGTCCAGGTGGCGTAATTGGTAAACGCATGGTTCCGGAAAGACTAAGATTCAGGTTCAAGTCCTATCCAAGACCTTATATTTTCATTCTTTCAATTACTTGCTCGATTTGAAATAATTATTTGGGTTTTGGATAAAAGTCGTCTTATTAACTGTAATACGTTAGTATTTATCAACTTACCTTGAGTAAAAAAAACTATCTAATATATATAAATATATATATATATATATATATATATTGCTATGATAATAGGGTAGTTTAGGGGTAGGTTAAGTCATAGGGGTCGTAGAATAAATATAAACAACTTCCACCGTAAGAAAAGCACATAATTTCAGAAATCATAATAGTAAAACGGTCAATCTACATATTGTTAATTGAGAGCAGTAAATGCATGAGAACATAAAAATGTCTAAGTGTAGTGTATAAGTAAAGATAAGATTTTAAAACGCAACAAATCGCATCAAAATTAAATCACCGGGAAGGATAGATAAATGGGCATTACAAATATTTAACAATTGCGTCAAAAATATCATCGTACACGCATTCTAAAAAATTCATTATTAGAAAATCGCTACGTGACAAGAAGAAAACACATTTGTTCAGAAAACCAATATTCTGTAGAAATAAACAAGCACCAGGCGATTCAATTTAGACGATAAAATTAACAGACATCCAAATATGCAAATTAATAAAAGTCAAAAGTTGGAAATTCTCGAATACTACCACAATATGCGGGATGCGTACGGACAGGCATGCATTCAAAGATTTAAACTAAATAATTGGTAATCATTCCAAGGGATGCGAGATAAAGAAGAAGTATCGTCCTAGTAGGTCTTGTATATACGATAGTGACGAAGCGACATGTTAGTCTATATTTAAACTGAGCAACGACTATGTAAAAAGGTGTTAAAAGCTTACGTAACCAGTGAAGTATAAACCAAAATAAATCAGAATTAAGAGTGCGAGAATTTGTGTAACGAAAATAAGCCTATCTATAAATAGACGTAAGTAAAATGACTTAATTAAATTCATTTTTAATATTAATAAAACAGGGCGCTTAATTCCGACATGTAATTTGGATTTTAAATTCGACTCTTAATCTTGGATTTTAATTTCAACTTTAATTTGGGCTGTAATTTGAGACATATTTGATTGAGATGGCTTTAATTTGGGATATTAAAGACGACTTTAATTTGGGACTTTTAACTTTGAACATACTCTAATTTTAGAGATAATTAAAAAATGAAAGTATTCTAATTTGGACATACTCCGACTTGGTACGATTCTAATTGGAAACAATTTATGGGGCAGGCACATTAATAAGGAAAGCGGACACAGAAAGGAGATGCAGATCATGGACTAGGATGGAACTACAGAACCCATTTCAGGTTAGCAATCTTAATACACTTTATTATTGAAAATTGTGTTTATTTTAATATTTATTACATTGTGTATTTGTAAGAGTCATCAAAAAGGGTCACTTAACAATTTATGACAAGGGAATAGGTATCTTTGAACGTTCGAAGGTCTCTGAATAAGTAAAAGATATTTTTGTTGACTTTCAGAAAACCATAAATCTGGTATATGTAGATATTCGATTTATGAGAGGCAGTTCTTATATGGTGCCGGCATATCAATAAGCAAACCGAACACAGAAAGGGGATGCAGATCATAGACTAGAATGGAACTACAAAACCCATTCCAGGTTAGCAACCTTAATACACTTTATTATTGAAAACTTTTTTTGATTTAATATTTGTCACATTGTATATTTGTAAGAGTCATCAAAAAGGGTCACTTAAAAATTCATGACAATGGAATAGGTATCATGGAACGTTCGTAGGTCTCTGTATAAGTAAAAGATATTTTTGCTGGCTTCCGGAAAAACATAAATCTGGAATATATAGATATTCTGTACAAAAAAGAAAATTTTGAGTGTTGTAAATATTATCAATTATTATATTGTGTATTATAGAATTGCTATATTTAATTCAATAAGATCCATTCAGTAAGCTAGTCGGGGTAAAAATCCCAATTTAACATTTCATAACGTGGGGCTAAATATTAATAAAATAAGGCTATATCACAGCATTTTATGACGCCCATCGTAGGGGCTCGATTGTTTAAGGGGGATAGCACAGCAATTTAATGACGGCCCAACGCTGGGGCTCGATCGTTCAGGTAATATCATAGCAAATTTAATGGTATGCCCAATCGTGGGGCCAACATCACAGCATTATATATATATATAATGGTTTCTTGGAATGCACTCGTTCGTAAAATAAGAACTATATTGTCAGATTGTAATTTTTATTCTGACGTTTTGACATAAATATTTATGCCTTAATAATAGAATAAATACTATGGCATAAAAACTTCTACATACAAAAAACATTCCAAGAACCCGCCACATTTAAAGATATTACTACCGTTCGAGAAACTATTTATATTATATTATATTTGTGTGCGTGTGTGCGTACTTGAGTATATCTGTGTGTTGCGTGTGTGATACTGAGGTCACGAGAGCTCATGGAAACCCAAATTTAATCTATAAAACCCGCCCGAAAGAGAAGGAAACGAGAAAAAAATAAAATTTTCTATTATTTAATTGCTCTACCCTATATAAATTAATCATAGTCTATTGCACTCAACATAAAAGAAGCCCCTTATTTAATTATGTCTAAACTTTAAGACCTTTTGTAAATATAGTCTTCTGCACTTAATAAAAACGAGTTTTCATTCTAAATGCAAAGCCATTTAATACATCCGTGTAAAAACCATGTGAACCTTGTTGCATTTGCAAAATTAAAAAAAAGCATTTGCGATTAATTTTTCCGTGTAAAACGAGTTTCATTTTAAAATAAGTACGTCAGTTATTGAGTTACTGAAGTTCGTGCTTTTATTAGGATGCAAAGCAATTGCAGCTTGAATTATTTATGTTTTAAATATTCTGTGTGTAAAATATGCGTTGGAACACATTTCATTTACCGAAAGGCAAATCTTTTGCAATTGAAAATCCTTAAAAAAAGCAATCGCAAGCTTTAATTATTTTTCCGTGTGTGTATAATATCATAAATAAAATATTTTATGAGTTTTAAATATTAACCCAGAACATTTTTTAGTTAGAAACAAATACATCAAATACTAAGAAATGTTTTAAGAGTCAATTATTTTCAATCAATAAATAAAGCGTTCCAATTCAAGAAACCCGCAAACATCAAAATGAAATAAAATTCAACCGAGATGGACAAGAATTATTTTATCCTTACGCATTTCAACAGGATAACGCGAGTTAAACTACTCTATGCATTACAATACGAAAGAAAAAGATAATAGTGAATAACTTCGTGCTTAGACAAAGATAGACGGTACGTTTTACGATAAAACATAAATCATAAATTTGAAACTAATTGAATCGTTAAAGCGCGAAGGTGGTGTAAATTCTTGTTAATATTACCTCACCCAGGTAACTAATGCTTCTAGGTGGATACGAAAGAATCTAGAGAACGTGACACATTGAGATTAGTTTACATATAAAACCGGAGCTTGATTAGAACAATTCATTAACGTTTGATTCTTTCTATAGCCAAGCAATGCGTAACGTTGTGTAAACTTACGAGATTGACCATGTTCCGAGTAAAAATTAATTTGGCATGCATTCAGTATTTGATATTTAATTTCTAATGTATAAGCTAGAGTAATTTAAATTTGTTGCTACTCAAATAAGCAAAATGGCGCGTATTTGAGTGTAAGGTCCTTTGACATGGTATTAAAGGTTTATAGTAACCATGGTAGTTGTTAAAAAATTAATTTTTTCTGTGCCTCGAAAAATATTTGACATTTAATGTTTCTTAACAGGTAATAAAATGTCACTTTTTATGAATTTACTTTTTTCCCTGGGAAAAAATGAGTCTTTTTTTCCCGGGTATGTGCAAATAAGTAACCACTCGCAGAATTAAATTGAGAGATATTTGATTATTTTAAAGGGTTCCTTAGCAACGCAAGTCCAACTGTTCCTATAAGTACACCAGCCTACTTGTTTACTTCAAATTTGACATCGATTGATTTTTTGACTTTAATATATTGTAATATTTTTTTCAATATTAATTCATCGTTTCGTATGTCACAGAAAAAAATAGTGTATTATACATGGGTAACAATGTAAGATTTAAAACTCTCGGTGTTTTGTCTCCCTCCGCTGCGCGTCGGGAGACGAAGACACCTCGAACTAAAATCTAATACTTTTCTCCCTTGTATAATAAATAACTATTACTGTTTTAGTTTTGCTTGAAAGAAATAAGCCCAAAAACAAGAAGTCAAGTTTCAACATTAATAAAAGAAGTCAGATAAGACAGAAATAATATGATGCAACAACAAAATTATTTTACAAAATGAAACAAATATGTTGTGAATGAGTTGCAATCAATGTCATTGACGTTAAACAATGAACAATAAAGATTTCCCTTGCAAACTAATGTTCTATCGTCAAAGGGAGATTTAAGATAATATAAATGGTCTTGTAGACTGGGATTTGAACGTCAATTTAAAATAGAACCAGAAAGGAGTTAATGCCGTTGAGGATAATAAAAAGGTATGGATAAGCACTCTTTAACAAATAGCCAAAAGTATAACATTTTGAATTTCTTTGTTTTGTAATTTGAATTTACAATAAGTTCACAATTTTTTAAATTGTAAAGCGGATGGTTTGCAGAAAATTTTGAGGTCGAAGTTCGAAGCATTTGGACCTATAATGAACTATCTGTAAAACGTTTTTGGTCAATCGCACTTCAGGAACGTGGTAATAGGAGATTGCAAATTAACTAATTATATAATTAATTAATTATATAAATTATTATATAAATAAAAATTAAAATGATTGTACCTTTTAACAAAAATTAGGCAAGGAATATTTTAATAATTAAGTAACTGGTAGGAATTATATTCTGTCTGAAATTAAGCGGTAAACTGTCTTATAAACTCCTTTGTATAAAAGGAAAAATGTTTTTAAATATACAGATATTTGTTGAAATTAATGTGTTTCATTTCATTTTGTAAATTTCGCATTATAATTTCAATTGAGCTAGCCAAGCAAATAAAAATAAAGAAACGAAAGACAAGATAATAATTTCAAATTTCCCGACGTTGCGCCTAAGTAACGGTATTAATTAGTGGCTCTCGTACTTGCATTCGTCGTCACAACATGGTTTGCTAGATCGTCCAGCATTATCTACAAACTGCATCTTCCTAAATATGTATCTTAAAGTTGTATATTGAATCTGGGTACGAATTTCTATACTGTAACTGTATATTAAATTTGTTTTCTAATACGCTACAAATTTAGTAAAAGTAGAACTTAACAAATGTAAAATTGTATCAAAAATGCTAACAGTTAAGCCATCGTTGATGCAATTCAACAGTTTAATTAGTACGTCAACAAGGATAGCTTCTACAGTCTTTTACTTGATTCCTAAACCGTTGTGTAACACGAATGTAATCTATTTGAAGTCTTCCTATATCTACAGGCATCTTCCTCGAATATTGTTTTCTAGCATGATATTGAAATAATGTGTTTGTGATGATTAGATTGTTCTTGTCGCAAAATTCTACCAGCCTATTTCTCTTGTCGTTTCTCGTGCCAAAACCAAATAATCCTATTACCGCTGCTTCCCTACTCTTACATACTACTGCATTAAAATCCCCCCGTAATTATTAAATTTTCATGTCCTTTTACGTATCTTAGTATGTTTTCGATATCTTTGTAGATCGTTTCTGCCTTTTTGTCACTGTAGCTAGAGGTAGGCATGTATACTTGTCTTATTACTGTATTTATCGGTTTAGATTCTAATATAACCATGAGTACTCTTTCGTTCTTTTGTAAGTAGGAGAAAGTTGGGTAAAACGGGATGGTCTGGCAAAACAGGATTTCCTGTTTTATTTCAAAACATGCAGTACGATCTATCGGATATGACCGTAAATGATAACTCTCGGTACCTACCGATGGCCAGCAAGTCATCTACCAACTCTAGTTTCCCTCTAGACGGCGTAAGAGGTGGATGTGTCGAATTTTAAACTAAAATATTTAGCGTGCTTTCAAACGGTGATTTTTTAGTTTACAGACAAAATTAATTGAAGGTGAGTAGATTTAGGGGATACTGTGTTTGTTTACTATAGTTATGTACAATAGGTTCTAGGAATTTGCTTTGTTTGTTATTAAAATATAGTCACATGTTTTAGCAATCCACAGTTGGGTAAAACCGGACACTGTGTGGTTGGGTAAAACGGGAGGCATCCCGTTTTACCCAACTACATCGTCAATGTCTTTTTAAGGCTAGAATTCCAATGGGAAAGTATACAAGAACAACGCAAAGGCAGTCTTGGGATGAGAACAGTATGCGTCAGGCTGTTGAGGAGGTACTGGAGGGAAGAATGGGGTATCTCAAAGCTTCTAAAGAATATGGGGTTCCTCGTACAACCATTGAAGCAAGGGTGAAGAAAATTAAACAGGGTGTTCTTAACAGAGAGGATTCAGCAAAAAAAGGACTAGGACGTCATAAACCTGTTTTTAGTCCTGCTCAGGAAGAGGAATTAGTGGAATATATTTTGTGTATGGAATCACGCCTGTTTGGTTTAACTCTCAATGCATTAAGGTGTTTGGCATTTAAATTAGCAGAACGCAACGGCTTGCCTAATAGATTTAATAAGAGCAAGAAAAAGGCTGGTAAAGCATGGCTGTATGCTTTTCTCAATCGGCATCCGACTATTAAACTTCGATCTCCTGAGCCAACCTCACTAGCTAGGGCAATAGGTTTCAATAGGCCTTCCGTAAACAAATTTTTCTCGCTGATTACTGAAACGATGGAGAAACACAAAATACCCCCTGAGCGTAGTTATAACGTCGATGAAACAGGGATTATGACAGTACCAAAAAAACGGTCTAAATGTTTATCATTGTGTGGAAAGCGACAAGTTGGCTGCTTGTCTTCGGCTGAACGTGGAGTTCTGGTTACAGTGGAGATCTGCATGAGTGCTAGTGGTGCATTCATGCCACCGTTGTTCGTTTTCCCAAGAGCTAGGGCAAAGCCAGAACTGTTAGATCATGCTCCCCCTGGTAGTACAGCTCATTACCATCCTTCAGGGTGGATGCAACCGGAAATATTTTTGAGTTGGTTCGATAAATTTATTGCTTTTTCCAACCTTTCTAAAGAAAATCCAGTTCTTTTGCTTCTAGATGGCCATGCCACCCATACCAAGAATATAGAGCTAATTCATAGAGCTAGGGATAACGGTGTTGTGTTACTGTGCTTTCCATCGCATACAACACACCGTCTACAACCAATAGACGTAAGTTTTATGTCACCAATCAGCTCATATTACAGTTCAGAGGTCCAGAGATGGATGCAACAACATCCAGGCAGGCCTATTACTATTTCTCAAATAGGCAAACTTTTTGGAAATGCTTTTATGAAAGCCGCTAGCGTCCAAACGCAGTTAGCGGATTTAGAAAAACGGGGATACATCCAGTAAATCCAGAGATCTTCCCAGACTGGATGTTTGAACCGGCCGAGACTACAAATAGGCCCACTCAAGGTGAAATAAATGATAACCAGTTACCAGAACCTAGAAACTCTCCACCTAGAACACCATGGAGAACACCACCGAGGACACCACCAAGGACACCACCAAGAAGTTTACCGAGATCACCACTGAGAAAACCACCAAGCACAACACCGATTCCTACAGAGCAGTTTTATGCAAATTCGACTCTTTCATGTTCCCATACCACGCAGAATTTTGTTATAACGCCACAACAGGTTGTTCCAGTTCCTCATTGTGAACGAAAATTAAATCTAAATGATAGAAGAAGGGGTAAAACTGCAGTGTTAACATCGACACCATATAAAGAGGAACTAGAAGAATCAATTTCTAAAAGACTTTCTACAAAGAAGCCAAAATTAAACTTAGGAGATACTGAAAAAACAGCCCATATAGTCAAACTAAATAAAAAAGGCAAAATAAATGACAATGGGATGACGACTAGAAAAGACGTAACAGTAAATAACGCAAATAAGAAAGACAGCAGCAGTGCAAAAGAAACGAGCGTGAGAGACAAAAAACAAAATGATACCAAGGGTCAAAAAAATATAAAAAGAAAGAAGTTGAGAGAAAGTGAAGATTCAAGTTCAGAAGATGAATGCGAAGAAGCAGTTTGTATATTTTGCAGCGAACTTTATTCCAATTCTAAGGCAGAAGAAGGATGGATAAGGTGTCAACATTGCGAAGGCTGGGCCCATGATGCTTGTGCGGGAGTGGGGGAAGACGAAAACGAAGTTTTTACCTGTGACTTCTGTCAGTAACATATTTAAATATTTTTTTTTGTTAACCTTTCTTTTTATATTATTAAGAATAATAATAACTTTTCTTTATTTGCCATGTTGTGTCTTATTTGCTGGGGACTAAACGTTATGGAAACTATACAAGCTTAAGTATCCCGTTTTATCCGACTAGGTGGATAAAACGGGATACTTGCTGCTTTTTTATTATGCATTTTTTTTTGTCGTGTAGCTTCTGTTTTTTGCATAAAAAATGGTATCAATCAAAAGCCAATTAATAACTGAAACTGGAGCCAAAAAATAGTCCCCAGCATTGCTTTATTCAAGAAGTTATGAGACCTAGAACACTAAGTATCCCGTTTTACCCAACTTTCCCCTAATTTTCTACATAGTGTTCTATCTTTTTTCGCATAACTATACCCACACCAGAATGTCCTTTCTCTGTTCCTGTATGAATTACCCTAAAGTTTCCACTCAAAAAATCTCCCGCCTCTGGGCACCAAACTTCGCTGATCCCTACTATGTCTAATGCTAACATATCCATTTCAATTTTTAAGTTCTCTAGCTTACCTACTTGTCCCGTACTTCTGATATTCCACGCTCCTACTTGACTCTTTTTCTAAATTTTTTGATCACATCCTCCAAAGTAGTCCCTTCCCGGAGATCCGAATGAGGGACCATTTTAACTCCGGAATTTTTTATTCCAGAGGATTCCATTATCTTTAATAACAATTTGAGTACGCTGTGTACTTGGGAAGTAATGTGTTAGTTTCCCGTAGCCTTCCGCATCGCTGTAGTGTGTTCCAGAATGCCACACCGACCTCTATGGTCTCTGCCAATCTTAGTACCGAAAAGGCCGTTGCCCTTTTTCGGGGACTTGTCTTAGTCTGGTTCCTCACTAAAGACCCCACTCATTTGATTAAACCTATAGTTCGGCTGTCTAAATCACTGGAGCCGTTCTACCCGTTCTTGTAATCTAGAACTTCTTCAAGTCGCAGGTGCATTTAGACGTGGTTGAAGACTTTACATGAAATAATTACTTTATTCGTTTTTGATTGAAAGTTTTCTTTTATTGTTCAGATCACGGATACATCTTTAGGTTCTTCAGATGAGCATAGGATAAAATAACACCTACATAGCTTCTTTCCGATATTTGTTTATGAATCAGTCGAACATCCATATCAACAGCAAAAATTTGAACTATCTCGCTCCTACGCTTCAATTCACAAATACCATATGCCTTGTTTTGCGGCAGGTAGTGTTTTCCTAGGGAACAGACCAATTACAAATTTGTTTTATCTGCCAAAACTTAACTCTTTGTTTTAGAACTAACTTAGTTCATGCACCATTACTATGTTCAGTACTTCTGATTAAGTAGGAAACATCCAATTATAACAAAGTCAACACGTAAAGCACAAAATCTCTGATCTATTGGAAGGTGCTTTTTTCATTGCACTTTTGGTTTATTGAATTCTTATTTGAATGACAGACTCGGGTTCCGCAAAATTACTTAATCATATTCACACTAATGGTTTTCGCACATGGTGAATATATTCAAACGAATGAACGCATTTGGTTTCTATCGACATTGCTCAATACAAACTTAAGAAAAGTATTATTTAAGTATAGTAAATAAACATATTAAGATACTTGATTCCGATTATAGTTATTGAAATTCATTATTTAAAATGTATAGAAACAAATAATGCACTGTGTAAATGAGTGGTACATTGCAGACGCCTGCACTCTTGAGCTGAAGAGGATTTAGAAAAATGGTATATTGTGCTACGTAAAGGAGGCATCTACTGTTTAGGAACGTGTAATTCTTAGTTTGTTGTATTGTTAAGTATAGTCAGATATCAGCTACCTGTTAGTAATTTCGAAATGTATTCTAGAAAATGGCGTCTTTTCTATTTCAGCGTTCGCTCTAGGAAATTCGTACCAGCCCCTGCAAAACTTAACTTTCGATTCCTTGGTATTTGCAAAATTTTATCGCTATAGGAGATACATTTTGCTTTATTGATATTTGATTCTATGGAGGAATGCACAATCTAAACAAGGACAGATTTTTTTATACTTAATTATTGCATGAGCTTCAATTTATCGTAACTTAGATGTTATTATGCCGTCTTTCCACATAAGATTAATTAAAGCTGACTGAATATAATACTACTGATAGATACCAATGGCTAGGTTTACGTGATCAGTGACAAACGCGGTCTTCAGTTTTAGATAATTTTGGTTTATTATTTAGAGTTCTTGTGTTTTGAAAAAAATTTCGTAAAATTTCAACTCGGTTCTGAACTTTGACCTTTTTCGGTCTTCTTCTTTCTATTGAGTACCATATAGGCCCATAAAGGCTCAATACGCAACATCGAAAAGTACGGTAAAGAATTAAAGTACGGAATACAAGTTACAGAGAGAAGAGTGGAACAATACAAAAAGCAAGCTAAGAAGCACAGAGAGCTAAAAATATAACACAAACAAAACCATCGACGTCGTTAGGGTTGAAGATTCAATCATGGAAGCAAGGGAGAATTAGTCAAAGCTCAACAATTATTTGAAGAGACCATACACCGTTTGTTTCACGTAACAAATCTAGTCGTACAATCTAGGACAATTTAAGTAAAATTCAGACAGTGTATATGAACAGAATTATTAAGTTTAGGTCAAGTGAAACATAATTATTGTAATAAGTATTACCACGTGTTTAATTTTAATAAAAGTGCATGAATATTTTAATTAGATTAGTAGTGAACGAAATTTAATATAGCTATAGTTATAGTATATATATATATATATATATATATATATATATATAGTATATAATCAAACGAATAAGACGACTGTACATACTAAGTTTATATATATATATATATATTGCTATGATAAGGGGTTATTTAGGGGTAAATTGAGACATAATGGTTACCCAATACATGTAAATAATACTAGGAGTTAGAAAACCGCATTTATTTAGCAGTAAAAATACGTAATTTGTATATTATGCAAAGAGCAAACATTTAATATCTTGTATAAGGATCGCAAGTGACCTTAATTAATGCCGAGTAGCATATTTCAACAATACACACACATGTAGCAAAAGAAATAACTCTACACGCAATCAAACTTGTCCTAAACTAAAAATATTCATAGATTGTAAAATTAATACGCGTGAAATGCAGTAAAAACCTAGAAAATTATAATACAATTCACATTAAACAAGCGACTATGAAAACAGATAGCATAGTGTCCTAATAAGAAACGCATCCTTCAAAATAAATACGTTTCGGAAACGCAAAAATGTAAACAGAAATATGTTAATTTACGTCACTTGGTCTACGTGATTTTATACATGAAGCTAATGCAGATCCCAAGAGTATTATCTTGACAAAGAAAGCCATAAGTGAAATTACGTTCCAAAGCGAATTAGAAATTCCTGTAAAAACATCAAAACAGGCGCTGTAAAATAAATACAAACCAGAAATATACGAGTACTTACGTGATCATGCAATCGTTTCTATGGGGCCATATTAGTGATAAACCTTTAAAAGCCCAAGAATATCCAAAAGAACCAATGGTTGGTCATACACTTTGAACAACAGCTCAGATAAACCAATGAATTTAAATGGGGCGTAGGCTATATAATGTGCAAGTTTGATAAGCGGACATACTTAGTTTGAACCACGTACAAGCTGCATCATATTCGAATTAAACAATGAAAATTTTGTAAAAAGTGATGTTATAAAATATTTTAAATTAATTATAGTGAAAATATATGCGACATAGCTTGGCCGTTTGCTAGAAAACGTAAGTAGAAATTTATTAATTAATTTAGCTAAAATATTCATAATTCATGGCTCTAAGTACAAAATTATAAGGATAAATCTAAGTACAAAATTCTAAGAAAACTAAGTCTAAATACGAAAACCTATATATTACAAAAATTCTGAGAGACATTACGAAAATTTAAAGAACATTGCAACGTCATGAAAATTTAAGGCCGACCACATTAAACGGGATAAAACATGGTGACTAAGCAAATCAACTAAAAGCAATATTGGGGTACTGATTCACGGCACGCAGCTAAAAGACGCTCAAGGTCCGAACTATTTTTCATAAGACATTATTTACTATTTATTATATTTGAAAATTGATCATATTAAGGCATTATTTTTTATTTAGTATTTTTGAACAATTTTAAACTTGAATATTTTTTATGTAAAGAGTCAACAAAAATTTATTTTGATACGTGAAAAATTTCGTAAACAGGGGGAAATCTTAAACGTTCAGAAAAATTTCCAGTAGAGTACAACAACATTTTGCTGGCTTTAAAATAAGAAAAGGGAGCTTTAATTTTTGGAGATAAACAATTTAAAATTTATTGTTATTTGATTTAGGGGCTAATTTTATCATACAGTCAAACACATTAAGCTGTGAAGTGTATATCATTTTTTCTTTTCTCATTATATAAATATTAATCGACTTCGTTTTATCATTCAAAGCAGATAAAGTTTTATGGAAAAGGGGTAAATTATTTGATTATCGTAACGTGTGCACTCTGTGTGAATTAAACTAGGCTAGCCAAGGTAGATTTAAAATTTCAGGAGATTCAAATACACAGAAGGGTGGTGATCAGAGGAAGACTATTTGAATAATTACATCTATGTGCAGCGTTATCATATCAATATATATATATATATATATATATATATATATATTGTTGTGGATTTAAAGGGTAAATAGGTGTAGAAAATAAAATTTTAGCAACCGTGTATATAGAAATAGGAGCAAACTATTTACGCGCCGAACTAATTAATTTATATAGTGGAAACTGACAGGCATTTAAATTGGAATGTGAAAATTATATAATTAAAAAAAGTTTTAGAGTACATAAAAATCTTAAGGATGCGCATAAGTAATTATCACAACGCTTAATCAAACGCATGGAAGCAAGAAGGGAGCGTGTTTGCATAGAAAATCAATAATTTCAAATGCAAATGTTGTTCATTGTAAAAGCCTACGTTCGGTTGTAATTAAAATAAAATTTTTGCAAATTTATCCTGGTGACTATCAGCTATATACTAAAGCTCTCTATTTTAATCTGATATCACTAGGTCGAGTATTTCTTCTTTAAACTCCAAGCCCAGGGTAATGTCGGATGGAAAACGGCTATAGACAAAGAAAACTCTTAAGGGTTAAACGGCTAGTAGAGTGTTAGCTCTGGGTAGATCATGAGCATGGGTCATGGGTGGATAACTGACCAAAAATAGTTTTAATAGGCGCCACCGTATTTTTTAATACAAGTGCCAACAAAATTTAACTGTGTTTGTATAAGGAAATGCGGAAACCTTATGTTAACACCACTATCTTAGCCATAAAACTTGAATTTCACTCTTTATCACACACTTACCAAAACATCAACCACCAGTTGTTAAACAGTTGTCTCAGCTGTACCTGTGAACAAACAAAACACCACATGGACACCATTTGTGTCCTTAAAAGCATATGCCCAAAAATATAATAAGAGAATTTAAACATCTATGAAATACTAAAGGCATTTATTTTCTTCTCTCTATCTGTTTTTCTTAAGGAGGATTTGCTCTAGTTTACTTTTCATATTTTAAATATTGAATAATAAAACGACTTTATGAAAACAAAAGGAATTCTATTCATATGGAAATCTGACTATATACATGCGACTGCAATACATATGTTTACTATCTTGTCATTAATTTTTATAAAAAAGAATTTTGTATAATTTAACCTTCAGAATAAATACGTATAAATTAATCGTTTCTATAAAATTTAGTTTAAGCAAATATGTCATAATTTATTAGTTCCTAACACAGGATTTTATTTTACTATAATCATAGAAGCGCTTCCTTGACCATTCACAAAAAATTCGATCGTCAGGACAATAACGACCTTAAAATGTAACTACTCAATTTTAACGGTAATCTACTAAAAGAATATACGTGAATTTCAGTATCAATAAAAGACTTTTACATGACGTGCATGTTTTTCAATTAAACAAAATATAAAATTAAACCAAGACTGCGTCTGGCGTTTAGATTCTGAATATCTCAACACATTGTGTGCTTGTACAAGTGACTGACAACCTAGATATTTATACGTTGTTTTACAAACTTTAAGAAAGTACTTTATATTTTCTGTTACTCTAATAATTAACGTAGAAAATTTCATAATAATTTACTATAGCTTCAAACACTCACGTGTAGACAAAAGAACTGCAGGTGGAAAATCACGACCTCAGCTGTTGTATTTATTTCATCGTATTAGTCATCAGTTAGATTGAAGTGTCAAGGTTCTTTGTAACATCAACCATTTCCATACTGCGTAGTTAGATAAAAAGGACGGAACCATAGCTGTTTACCATTAATTACTGTGACGGAAAATTATTATAATTTACATTGAAAACCGTTGCTGTAAACCTGTCCGTATGATATTGCACTAAAGTGAGTAAGTGTTAGTCTAATATATTTTATTATTCTATACCAACTGTATTAAAATGATGTATATTATCAATCCATTTTCTCAGCTCAAGTTTTCTTCTTCACTCGATTAGATGCCTCGTGTTTCTGACGGGTCATCATCTTGACTTTATCTCTCGTCTACAAAAAGCGGCTTCACTCTAGGACGTTGGAGACCAAAGTGCCGGTTATCAACTTGACAGCGCTTGGTAACAAGCTTTAGAATATATATCTTCTAGAATCCATGTGTTATTATGAACATTATACTTTAATTTTTATTGGCTGAATATTTACGAATTAAATACTTTAAAATTTATTTGTTTTATTATTAATTTATTAGGCTAGGTGTAACTAGAAAAAAATACGTTACACGGTTATACAAATACTACAAAGCGAAGAAACCCAGAATTGTTATTTTCAACGGTTGGTTGTTTCAAGAAACACCTGTTGTTATATGTCAGGTTTGTAGAATATAAAACGAACGTTAGCACAAAATTCCATAGAAATTGTTGGCAACGGTCAATTTGAATAAGCTGCTACAATAACCAGTACCTTAAGGAGTGAGTAGAATAAACCATGGATAATATAAAACAGACAGAGAAAAGTATAAATAAAGCGTTGGATAGAAGTCACGTAAGATATACACGTGCGAAGGCGAAGGCCAAATACAATATCAATTTTCTTTAACTTAAAAGGGGTTCTAAAGGAGACAACAGATACGCGTAAAACAGAGATGGATAGCTGATAGGCGGAGCGTTGTGACGACAGGAAATTATATCATTGGTTGATATAGAGCAGTTTTCGAAAAGTGCGCGTACGGTAAGGTAGGAAACGAAAACCTATGTAAACAGCACGACGGACGGGAGAAATTTTTCAGAAATTATAGTCGGTTACGTTCAAAATTTTAAGAAGCCGTCTCGAAAACAAGCTCTTCACATGAAACAGGTTTCACTAGGGTGGTTGAGAATAATATAAATACACGAACGAATATATTAAAGCTCTCTTTTTTTTTATTTAGATTTGAATACGGGTTCAAATCTACAACCTATAATAGTAAAAGCTTTCGGTTAGCAATTATTGTGTTCAGTAAAGTTAAATTAAACATCCTGCTAAAATCTTAAAAGCTGTAGTAGCGGACCGCAAGTTATAAAAGTGTTTGTACAAGTCGGTGCTTGTTTAAATAAAAGGTACCGTTACTACGACAAAGTTATTAAATGAAGAGATGATATTTTGGGGCAAGCGAAACTGAAAGCAATTTGTATGCATGAAATATTGGTATGGAATGTTACTGTTGAGTCGAAGTTGATGTCTGGGAAGAAGAAACTGAGTGGTAGCGGAGATATTGGATGGTAGGGATCTGTGGATCCAGACTTCAACGTAGTAAATGGACACATCGACGAGGGTTTCTGGTAGCCATCTGCAGCGGTGACGAGGAACGTAGGTGACTCCAGGTAACAAACTTTAAATTTCTGTTTGTATAAACATTTGTGGTAATATTTTGGTGTTGTGTGTTTGACTTATTGGTGGCGTATTTATTATTTTTTAAACTTGTTTAAAAAAAAGTACATGTGCAGTACAATTAATTTTGATTATTAAAAAAGGGTTTATCAATGGTATATAAAACTTTATTCAGGCTACAAATTATGGTTGTAAGGAGTAAACGGGTCTGTAAATTTTGTTTTTAATAAAGCGCAAGGTTAAAAGCATTTACAAAAACCGGGTTATAATGAGCTCACAATAGACCAGTATGAAGTCAAACTAGGGTTGCATGTGGGGCCCATCTACTCATATCATGTAGCATTTTTGTTAAAATAATTTAAAAACCAAGGACGTTAAAGCATTTAATAATTGAGCTGGTAACAATTGTATCAAACCGTTTGTACTCATGTGTAAATATTTTATCTGTTAATATGTGTAAATAAAAGGTTCTATGGTTGTTGTATTGTTTCGGTAATTTCATTGGATGGTGTGTGTGTGTGTGTGTGAGAGAGAGAGGTAAGTACTCAAAGATAGGTATTCAAGAAAAGGCCGATTGCTGAGTTAGCCAGGGTGAGCAGAGAAATCCGAAGGCGTCCAAATAAAAGGGTAAAAAATTTCTTTTTAAGTTTTTTTTTGAAAATTTTATGTTGACTCAGGAGTGGGCACGAAATTAATCAAAGATCCAGAGACTGTCCCGAAGGTTCCACGGCAATAAATATATATATATATATATATATATATATATATATAGAGCGATGTTGATGGTAGTATTTCGTGGGATTGTCGTTCGTAACCAAAAAATAGCTATTATGAAATAATCATTTTTTGTGAAATCTACGTTTCGACTTATATAAAGTCTTTATCCAGATACACAATTTGATGTTAATAGATGTACTGCTTTAACATGAAAAATGATCCCAAATAAATAGTAATAACATTTAATGTAAAAATAAAATGTAAAGATAAAATTAAGACTACAAACAGTATACAATACGGACAAACACAGACTAAGAACTTAGTAGTACATCTATTAACATCAAATTGTGTATCTTGATAAAGACTTTATATAAGTCGAAACGTAGATTTCACAATAAATGATTATTTCATAATAGTTATTTTTTGGTTACGAACGACAATCCCACGAAATACTACCATCAACGTCGCTAATTACACACGTTCGTTATATAAAGTTTTGACCTATATATATATATATATATATATATATATATATATATATATATATTCACAGACAATTTGAAACATTTGAATTTTCTAAACTATTGTCCAAGAGTGTATTGCAGGACGAAATCATCATATAATAAACTTTCTCCTCGTGCAGAAAGAAGGTGAAGGGTTATTAAGCAATTTATGCCTTAGCACTGAGAGATTGTTAAGCACATTACATTTGCATTACCATGAACCACAAAGCTATTAAGTTATTATTTATCAGCCTTGTATAATTATGAAATTTACCTACTTAATGTTCTATAATTAGTGAAATGTAGAAAATAAAATAATAGTATTGTGATGAGTCGAAGAAAAAATGTGAGACGCTCAACATGGTTGTGTTAGTTATTATCAATAAATGTATAATAAGTGATGTGCATTTTGATTTAACTAGTTTGAGTCAAAAGTCAGATGGTAATCTAATAAATTACGAAGAACCACATTATACTCCAGTTATGAGCTTCCTACATATTTTTTTCAATTTTAATGATAACACTTTGGCTATGATTGAAAGCTTAAAGCTTTAATGAATTTAGAGCACCGAATCTTGAAAAACCTTCAGTTGCTTGCCATTTTCTTACGTCAATCGTATGGACACAAATCGAATCTATATCCAAATTGATTTGAAATGATATTTCTCAGATTATTTTTATGGTACATTACATTTGTATTCCATAAGCTAAAACTTATAAAGATAGAGCACTTTAATAAATTCGTTTGAAGCATGCATCATCAGCAATATATCCTACCTATCAATACTAGCACTCTACGCCATACAACCCATACATAAGCATGAGCTGAATACCTACCTACAAAAAAGTAATTTACCTGCTGTCGTTTAGTTTTAAGCTCGCAAAATAAATTGGATTTTACGTTTGCGTATAGCAAGAGGAAGCAAATCGCATTGTAGAATGTTACATGTGCTTAGGTTATCTTGTCAAATTAAATGTTAGATT
Organism: Platerodrilus igneus; assembly: GCA_036346225.1. Lineage (NCBI taxonomy): Eukaryota > Metazoa > Arthropoda > Insecta > Coleoptera > Lycidae > Platerodrilus > Platerodrilus igneus. The sequence goes on along the minus strand of JARFIW010001299.1, from coordinate 1,764,070 downwards.
TGTTAAAGTCACATGTGCAGTAAGCTTAAAAGACGAGTGTGGCGTTTTGAAGCAACATTGAGGATTGATGAAAATCAAAACGACGTTTGAACTGCATATAGAAACGAGATTATTTACTTTTTTACTTATTTCTTGAATTATTCGTTCTCAACGAGTATACTCTATTATAAAGTTTGTTTCTGTGTAAAGAGAAAATTTGAAATTTCATATAATTTCGTTTATACTGGCTTCAATAAATAAACGAACGCCCTATAGATATTGGTAAATTTTATGGAAATTATCAGAAAATATGGATTGTACTTGAACTAAGAAATGATCAATATTTCAGCAACACAACCATAAGATTAACATTAATAATAAGTCACTCTTGCTCTATTTCTTACGCATTTAGTTAATCAATTAGCATACAATCCTTAATTCAAATTATCATAAACAATGTTATGGGTCTTTTATTATCAATTTACTGAAGTGTCAATATAAAGCATACCTAATGTTTTGCTTTGTACTTTTCGGCTGTACAAGGATGCCTAATATTTGACAACTTACAAATTTTCTTCAACTAGGTCTGTTGGTACATGGTAGAGAAATCGGCCTACGAAAAGTCGAATATCCATTCGTGATGTTGTTAGTCGTTTAGGACATAATGCCAATACAATTGTTCTAGGTTGGCGAAGATAGACTGTAACGTATTTTTTTTCAAGTTACACTTCGTTCTTTAAAATAAAAATAAAACAGCTATAATTTAAAATATTTAATATATAAATCTCCGTTCAGTAAAAATTAATACATAAAATTAATAATAACATATAGATTCCTTTACCTTTATGGTCTAAGGTTCGTTACTAAGCTTTGTCGAGTTGTCAATTTGTTCACTTCATGATCAGCGTTCGAACGGGTAAGCTGTTCTACAAGATAGTGGAGTCAAGATGGTCGTGTGTAGGCACGTGGCCTCTAACAGAGTAAGAAAAAAAAAGACGGATAATTGATTGATTCTTGGTGTCTGGAGGTCGAACCTAACAGCTGTAGCGTGAGCATGTCTTTCTATAAGTCTCACCTAGAGCGGTTCAGTTGATCCTCGCAGGACTAAGGAGATGGAAGCCCCTTTACATCATTAATACATGCAATATCTTAATACAGTATCTTAAGGCAATATCATATAGCTACATCTTATATAATATCATAGAATGCAGTTTCATAGAAGGCAATTTCATATAGGTTCCAAATTTTGTTGGAGTATTAAATTCAAGCAAGCAGAAGTTAGTTTCGTTAAATAATAGTTGTGTTCAGAAGAACTTTGATAATTGATGGTTATGGAAATTTCCGACAGCTGAGGTCAAGGTCCTATTTCTTTCGTTCAGAGCAGTATCGTAACACGTGAGTGTTCTTTAGAATTTAATCACTTTGAATATTAATTAAGTTGCAATAAGAAAATAGAACATTAAAAATTTTGTAACGTAAAAAGCTTTTAAGGAAACAGCGAACTAAATAACAAATCTATTGTTTGTCAGAATGTTTGCACGTGCACACAAAGTGAACATTTAAAAAGTTGTGAATGACATTTTATGTCAGATATATAAAAAACATAGATTCAGTTGTCCTATTTAGACCTCACACGTCGTCTTACGTTAATTTAAAGTATGTTTGAATATTTTGAGGTCATGAACTTTCATTTTCATCGACATGTGGAATTCGAGTATAAACTGTTAAATAAAAGTAGCTTAGAGTGACTATATAATATTTTATCAACGCTCTGATAATTAACTTTTACTGTGAGGGTCAAAGAAGTACTTCTATGGCTTAAAGAAAATTATGTATTATGAATAACTTAGAAAATTTCAAGTCAGCATATTAAAATTTTGTAGAAAGATCCATTCAGAGATCTTTAGACTATTAAATACAATTCTTTACTAGTATATTTCTGCTCCATAAAAATTATTAAGAGAAAATTTTATAAAGATACGAATTTAAATATTATAGTAACATGAATCCAGAAATTTATTCAAATAGAATCTATTTTGTTTTTGAATGGCTTTTTATTATTTAGAATTCAAGTAAAAAAATTACAAGTCATCCCTGATTAGAAATTGTGTGTAATGAAAACAACTTTCCTGGGTGTATATTTTAGAAGCCTAAATTCTATTATTTTATTTTTGGCAAATATTTTTGAGGACACAAATGGTGTCCATGTTGTACCTTTGTTTGTTCACAGGTCAAGCCGAGACATCTGTATGACATCTAGTGTTTGAGGTCTTGGTAAGTGTGTTTAAAAGAGTGAAATTCAGGTTTTATGGCTATGTTAGTGGTGTTAACATAAGGTTTCCGCATTCCCCTTATACAAGCACAGTTAAATTTTGTTGGTTATTGTATTGAAAAATACGGTGGCGCTCATTAAATATATTTTTGGTCTTTTAACAACCCATGACCCAAGCTCATGATCTACCCAGAGCTAACACTCGACTAGCCGTTTATGTCTTAAGAGTTTTTCTTTATCTCAAGCCATTTTCCATCCAACTTTACCTTGGGCTTACATTGATAATAAGAAATTCTCGACCTTGTGATATCAGGTTAGGGTTTAAGAAATTTAAAGGTATAATTTTTTAGCTGATAGTCACGAGGATAAATAAATATAAAAAAATCAAGCAAGAAAAATTTTTTTTATTACAAGACAAACATATATTGAGAATGAAAGACGTCTTAGTGCTCTTTGAAATCGATAGAGAAAAGCTGTTACTAATCAAAAAGTCCAAATGCGATTTGTATATCAAAGAATTCGATACTTTGGTGTTGGATCGCAGACACCATTGATTATTTTGTAAACCTCATAACTCTACGCCATAAAATTGCATGGCTACAATGATGTATGTAACGCTAGCGCGTTGTGTATTCGAGTTTATTAATTTCAGCATTTATCACGAAGACAGTCTGTAAAATTTAGAAGCTAGTTTACATTTAATAACGTTGCTATTTCAATATGATATTAAATTAGAATAAAGATTTCAATAGTAAAGCACCTAGTACATTATATATATATATATATATATATATATATATATATACAAACAGTAATAAAGATAGGTACTTTACACTATTAGTATTAAAGTAAAAATTACCATTCATTCATAAATTACAGCCATTAAAACTTTATTGGAACCATAAACAAATGCCGCAGCTTCGCTATTAAATGTGAAAGCGTGGGAATAAGATAACCGTTCACATTAACAGAACGATATCGTGAAATAACTCTGGGATGTTGAAACTCATAAAACACATGGGGATACTAAAGGAGATTATCTTTACTTATCCGAGAACAGAGATCAGAGCAAAGCTTCAAAATTGATTGACACGCAACCATCGCCGTGCACGACAAGGTTGTTAGCAAACAGGTTCCTGAACGCGAATAAAAACGGTGATATAAAAATACCTGTTAAACGTGAAAGTGGCATGTGTTGGAAGCTATTCTTCAACATCAAGTTGTAGAAATTAATTTATCTGAAATCATTTTATGCACTGGTAAATCGTCGGAGCTTGTAAAAGAATTGCAAAAAAAATGTAGGTTTATCAAATATTACCTTCCATTTTGTAAGTATTACATGCTGTTTTGTATTTAATAATCGTGATTGGTGGTAATAACAGGCATGTCTAAAACTGATTATTAAGGACGACTTTTTACGTTGGTGCATGCTTATTAAAAGCGTATAGCGACTTAGAGATTTTTATATGGAAAAGTTTGCCTAATTAATATTGAAAACTTTAATTGGCCAAACGTTTCGTTAAATTTTACACTTCTAAATATTTTCGCTCAATTTAAGACTTTTTCAAATATTTCCACACTTACTCTTCGACGTTTTGTATAACTAACCTAACTAACTGTTATAGGAGACGCCCCTGATCACGTATAATAATTTAATAACTCGATTTGTTCCTATAAAACTTATTCTATTACAATCCCTGCATGTACCGTTCTATTAAACATTCTTTCTGGTGATTCTAACGCCTTGACATTTTACTGTCATACTTTTATAGCACTAGTCATTCTTAATTCACTATCATTCTACATTATTGTTTGAGTGCAATTGTTTCCATATTTAACCAATTCCGACCTCTTTTGTATATAAAATCGCTTTTCTAAGATTGTTTAATTTTCTAAATTTATGTAGTTCGATTAGATAATCCATCTTTCCTTTATATATATATATATATATATATATATATATATATGTAAGATAATTTTATAGATAGTAGTAATTCAAATCATTTTTTCTAGAACTAGTTTAAGTAACTTAATACTACAATAGTATAGAACATGCGGCGTCACTGCTAGGCCGAATAGCTTCAGGGATTAAGCGGGGAGGTGTAAAGGTTGTTCGAAGTAAGGGCTACTGACGAGGGTAACGGCAGTCGAAAAAGTCGGTCCTTGGCAGCAAGACGAGGTGGAAGCTTAAGACGTAAAGCCCATGACAAAAGTCGATGTCGGTGGGGTTATGCTTCCAACGCGTATGTTTAGAACTTATACTGGATAGTAATTGTGGCACGTATTGTTTATAGCAAGTATTTCATTAACATCAGTTTTGTTAAGTATTAAAAATTACATATGTAGTTGACTCAAATATTATCTTTATGTTAAGTAAATGCTATCTAAAGCACCTGGACCTTTTTATTGAAATAACAACCCTAGACAACGAAAGAAAACCTCTACAAACTTGGGTGCTCGGTTCCGTGATATGAACATCAGTGAATATTCGATGTCAAAGAATGTAGTTAAACTTGCAGTGCAAAAAAAAGGCTTTTATTAATAGTTGGTAAAGCTACAAGTGAACAACGTGTTTCAGACAAATAACAGAAAATACATTGAACCTGCTTTTGTGGTCGGTGGCCTGCGTTATTATTGTGAGTAAATAGAAGGAAGAAGCTACTATTGCAAAGGGTGGAAATAAGCTATTCAAGCCGCAAGCTAATACGGCAGGTAAACTTCAGGTCTCCATTAGCAACTGGAAGCTTTCAAAACTGGTAAGGACGGCGCAGAACGGATTGTATGCTGGGATACAAGGTGAAGGTACACGTGTACATCAGATGACCAGAATGGTAGGGATTTGCTCTAATTGTAAACAAACCATCGCAGCAAGGGATTTTAGAAAACCGTAAAGATGTTGACCCTAAAAGGACTTTGATTTTTAACCCAGTCGTACTATTCTTAAAACAAATTGATTTATAGGAATTAAATGTCGAGTTATTCTTATAAACACTTATGTAAACTTGCATGCAATTCTTTTTGTGTTACTGAAAATTAAGGGGTTGCTTTGATTGAGAAGTCAAATCAATATTAATTTAAAGCTTTATTCTGAGTCCTTTAATTTTATTTTTATATGTATTAGACTAAGCTGTGCTGGTTTATTTACGAAAAAGTTTAAACTATTTGTTTGATTATAAAGCTACCGCGCATATTTATTGGGGTAGTATACATAGCGAATTTTATACGTCAGATTTTTCTTTGAATAAAAATGTCGACAATAAAGAGAACGCAGTTTGGATCAGGATTGAAAGTAAGTAGGAAATATTTAGGGCCTTACAAGATAGTAAAGGTAAAGCCCAAAGACAGATACGATGTTGAAAAAATAGGACATGGTGAAGGACCAATACTGATGTCTACTTGCGCAGAAAATATGAAGCCGTGGGTCGAAAATAAAAGTGAATCCGGGTCGGATTCAACGTCGGATGGCCGAATGTAGGATAATTTTATAGATAGTAGTTATTCAAATTAGTTTTTCTAGAACTAGTTTAAGTAACTTTATACTACAATAGTATAGAACATGCGGCGTCACTGCTAGGCCGAATAGCTTCAGGGATTATGCGGGGAGGTGTAAAGGTTGTTCTAAGTAAGGGTTACTGACGAGGGTAACGGCAGTCGAAAAAGTCGGTCCTTGGCAGCAAGACGAGGTGGAAGCTTAAGACGTAAAGCCCATGACAAAAGTCGATGTCGGTGGGGTTATGCTTCCAACGCGTATTTTTAGAACTTATACCGGAAAGTAATTGTGTCACGTATTGTTTATAGCAAGTATTTCATTAACATCAGTTTGTTAAGTATTAATAATTTCATATGTAGTTGACTCAAATATTATCTTTATGTTTAGTAAATGATATCTAAAACACCTGGACTTTTTTATTGAAATAACAACCCTAGACAACGAAAGAAAACCTCTACATATATATATATATATATATATATATATATATATATATATATATATATATATATAATATCGTGTAATTAAGGGTTTATGGGGACTACGTATGGGAACAGATTAAGCTAGAAGTAAAGTTATAGGTTATTAGAAAATCAAATTAGTTATGTAGGAAATTAGGATATTTTAAGCAATTATTTTAGAGCTTAGGTAATACATAATAATGTAGAGTTAATTTAGTTTAGCCATATTTAGCTAGGAATGATGTAATGTAGTATTTATTTAAATATATGACATAAGAAATAATAATAATGGAGTAAAAGTATAGCATATTTAATTTACATTTAATATTATACGGGAATATAAAAGCGTTGAATATGTATTAAAGTAGCGGTCTTGTTTTTCAAAAGTAAAACCCAAACGTTTAAATGCATAGCAAATTAATAAGGGGGAGATAACATTGACACAAACAAGCTTTAATAGGTTACAGTCAATTCTCAACAGAGACAAAGCAAATCCACATAAATCTGACAAAGACGCAGTATGTTTGTTAAGATATCGATTTTAATTCTGGAGTTAGTATAGTAGGGAGTTAGAAACAAATGTCATGAAGAAACAAAGATGGAACAGAAACGTATGCATACAAGTGAGAGGCATAGAGTTAATCACAGAGCTAGTATTGTAGGGAGACTTGAACAAATTTAGTTTAACGGGGGAAAGAAAATTAATAATGGGTAAATATTCAGCTGGTGGAGCGAGATGAAATATGTTTTTTTCTAGTCAGGAAGCGTGAAAATAGTGGAAATGAACTGAACTGTTGGAGCTAATTTTCGTGAAATCAAAGTGGCAGTTGACAGTTAGAGACGTTTTACCGAGTATATGTGTGTTTTGTTATCGAAATTCACGCAAATCCGAGACCAGTTAGAGCTTTTTCGCTGGAATACGAGATGGTTAACAAACAATTTTAAGAATTGTAGAAACGGGTACGAATTGTATGTGCAATTTATAAACAAGGAGGGAGTGAATTTGTGGTTATTTAACCATTTTCGAACGGGGTCTCGGTCTCTTTAATTTCATCAGTCATTCGCGACACATCTAGTTACTTTCAAGTGAATTAGTACAGTTTGATGAAAAGCTATTTAAAAGCTATTTGAGTGAAAGTTAATCTTGTATGTAAGTACAAACAAATTGTTATTGTCTTGTTGGAATGCACGAAATGACTAAAGATCAAATTATTTGGATGATGAAAGCAGCGATTTTTTGGTATTAAATTTGATTTGGAATAACAGGAGTAAAATTTGGAGATTTGATGTTTATGGTTGGATATTGTTTATGGAGAGATAGTTTGGAGTAGCGGCAGACATGGAGATTCGACCGGGGAGCTATTTGATGGAGTGAGGACATCCTGGACGGCAGCATCTCCAAGAGCTAGTTGTTGGACAACATTCAGAAGATAGCTACCAGGTTGGCTATTATATAGAACATTGAGTGGTGAATATTTTCCATGGTTTTTGTGATTATTTTGATTTATATTTTGGTGTGTTTATTACTGATTTTATGAACTAAAATTTATGAGACTTTAAAATGAAATTGAAATTTATTTTTGAAGATCAAGAATAATTAATTAATTTACAGATAACCAGGAGTTTGTAAAGAGGTATAGAGGGCTTATTGATATTTGATATTGCAGTAAATTAGTATGAAAAATTTGTAGAGTTTTACTAAGAGCTCATGATAAGACAAAGGGTTAACGTCAGGTATGAGGAACGCCCTTTTGCTTTAATTAAAAATGCGTGTTTAAAAGGTTTATCGATCTGAATTATTTTTACTATTATGAAATTGTTGACAATACGAGTGTATATAAAGAAATGATATTTTCGAAAATGTAATATTGCCCTCATGTTAATAGAGTGTGATATAATTTGGGAATTGAGTTGTTTTTGAGTGTGTGAGTGTAGGGTGTGAATTTCTATTTAGATTTCAGCATGGTGATATTGAGCGGGAGTTTTTAGATTTAACAGATATCTGTCTGTGTTAATTTTAAGAAATTTTAGCTAATAGGAAAGAAGATCGAGAGCAGCTGAGGGCGAGTATACAGGTAAACCTCAAAGCATTTATGACTTCCAAAGTGTGGGATAAGAGTCAAGAGCGAAAACCTCACAGTATTATGTCAACACAACAGTGGGGCCCGAATTAAAGGGCGAGTATACAGGGAAACCTCACAGTATTATGACGCCCAAAGTGTGGGGCACGAGACAAGAACACCGGTTAATTTAATCCGGCACAGATGCTATGGATTCCAAATATCCAAATATTTTTGCGGTGTTCTCTTGACATGTGGTCTCCAAGTATTTAATTCATTATCATATAGTTTTCTAAATTGAGTTCAATTTCATTCTACATTTCATCCTTACATGTATTGTTTGCGTTACTCATCCTATTAATTCAAAAGCAATGCACACCTTCTCGGATGAATTTACATTCTCTGTGCATTGGTGGGTTTCTTACCTGATTATTAATGCCTAAAATGAATTTCTTCTTGGCTCTTTTGCTTATGCCTACTGGTTGTGTTTGAATAACGTCTAGCTACGCCTACTGTTCCTGTATGCGGATCCTGGTTTTTTTGTTCGAATCAGATTTTCACCTACTTGAGTTTACATTTTGCTTTGGCTGGATGTCCTGTACTTTCCGTATATGTCAATAGATCCTAAATCATCTTTGCACGTGACCAGGCTCTCAGGCAATATTTAATTGTATTATGGGATCTTTATGCTTATCGAAATGCAAACGTTTCCACTTTTGTTAGTTATAATTTATGTGCCTTATAACGACAGCGGCAGTAGTTATATCGTTCTCTCTTAGTTTAGCCATTAGGCTGGTAATAAAAGGGCACTAAGTTTGGTGAATAGATTAAAACGTGCACCTCAATAGGCAAATGTACTTATTTTACGGCTATAAATTTCTGTGTACTGTATGTTATAAAAAGTTTTTCGTAACAAGCAAAAGCTCCATTTTTTAGGGTTCCTTCTAATCACTTAACTGTATACCTTCTTTTGTTTGCTCAGTTGTATAAAAAAAATCTAATCACGCTACAAATTTTAGTTGCCAGATTTTTATAGCTTTCAATTCTAAATATGTATTTTTGTCTTACTCGTCCAAAATTCTAATAACTAAGTCAAAAATTTCTTGCAATAATTTAGAATAATTGGGCATTAAAAATTAATTATACCATTTATACTGTGAACGACGTGGATACACTTAGAACTGGCGTTACTGTGTTAGTTTTAAGTAACCCTAAGATTTTGTCTGTAATTTTAAGATTTTACGAGCTCGTACCTATTGTTATTAGTGAATAACTTCTTGTTATAGGCATCTTAGCATTTATAAAATGCCATTGTTAGTCTATAAGCTCAATATATTATCTATATAGAAACGCGTCTTTTTTGTTTACATAGTAAACAAAATTAACTTGCTAATACTCCATTTGTCTGCGGACAAGCACCTCTAAATGTCAAAAATATAATTTTATTTCGTGTATTTGTTTATTCCATTTGGACATGCTTATGGTGCAAACTGATGTTTTGACTCCGATGTATTTCTTTTTATGGTTATCTATATAACCTTTTATTTATTGTTTTACAGTCGAACGTGTTGTCCGTATTTATTTTATTTTCTTATTATTTACTAACCATTACTTTCTTTTTGTTTTTGCGAGACGAATCGGTATAGGATTTTTCTTGTACTTCACCCACCCCAATCTTTGACTTAGCACGGCATTTCTAATTCTTTTATCTCTTTATACGTTTCGGGATTTTGGTAGGTCCTTACTTTACTTTCCTTTTCGGTCTCAACCTGACCCGTGCGTTTTACCGTAACAACATCCATAATTGATAAGTTTAAGTTGTTCATTTGGCCAATTAGGGGTATACCTTAATTTTCCTTTGTTGTTATTTATTGTGATATTCATGGTTGATAATATCGATTAAGCGAACAAGACGTGGAACTATTTAATAATTTGTGTTTATTTTACACTAGTGGAAGGTAAGAAACGTGTAAATGAAGCTCCTCCAACCTCTGCAGTAATGATCGTTATACGGTTTCTCGAAACACCCACCTTCCGGGCTGGCTTTAATTGGAGGTTCTTCAGGTGGTTGGCGCTCAAAGGCTTTATTAGACAAGTAGAGTTTAAAGACCTTTCAAGGTAGGTGTAGAAGTATTTAGTAAAAAGTCGTCATTTGTATACCCCTAAGAATTTTGAATTTGCGTTCATAGAACACATTCCGCACCACTGACTGTCATCCGGTGCACTAGTCAGCAGTTACATCGTTTCCCTACCGGTAGAGTAAAACTAATTCGGATACTTTTAACGTTATTTCAGCACGTAAGATATAATAAAATATAACAACTTTTGCCCGCGACTAAGATGATAAAAGTCTGTTTACTAACCCTGGACTTTACTCCAGCGTTACAGCGATAAGCAAGGAGGTTCACTGTGAAATTAGGATTTAAAAAATTAAGGTTTGACGCTACTGCACCCGTTGAAACTAGTTTATGTGACCTTGAGGATGGTGTAGGAATGTTAAGTTAAATATCCCTAATAACAAAGTATTGACTATGAGCAGGATAAGTCTGAAGTAAAAATAAGTTATTATAGTACAAATGTAGACAGCAGTTTGCGTCTCAAAATAAAATAAAATGAATAATAATATTTAATGAACCCCTGAAAGCTTCAAGATTTTACTACAAACACTCATGTACATCTGGATCGCCGCAATTAAAAATGTATAGTCGCATAAAAACATATATTAACCGTTTTTTAAGTTTCATTATTCAGCAAAACAAAAAAAATATAGTAAACATATTTATAATGTGTACATAAGGAAATCTCCTTGTTTGAAGTTCTTATAAAGTTTCTGTTCAATATTACGGAGCTAAATCAAATCTAATTTTGCTCTAGGTTTAAATAAAAATTTTGAAGCTTGAATTTAATAAGCCTGAGGTATTAAAAGTTTAATTTAGTAAAAAGACTTATCTTTATATTACATGATAAAGGACAAAAGATTAAATGGTCTCTTTTACATATATGACCAAATCTTTGATCTTTAAATTATTAATTGAATTAACAGTTTTGTAGATGTAAAAATCGGATGTCTTCTTTACAAATTTACATGTGAATTTTTAAAACAAAGTTCTAACTTCAAATTTTAAGAATCAAATTTGCAACATAAGGAAATGAAAGTTGTCAAGTATTCTATGATTGCTCTCTAGAAACTAACATTAAAGGTTTATTACTTTTAATAACATTTTTATGATAGTTTTGGTTCTAGAACATTTTACCCGTCATTAAAGAAACCTTTTTTTAACAAACCTGAAACATGTGATATCCACGTATTCCACGAACTTCAAGGATTTGGGATGAGCTTCAAAAGAATCAAACATAGGATCTTAAGTTTCTTTACAAAATAACTACTGATGCGGTATTAGATAAATCCATTATGTAGTTAATTCACAGAATGCATGAAACTAAAATTACTTCTAAAAGTGTTAATCTTCTAAAAATGTTAATTCTTACATTATGTAAGACTTAATAATGTTAAACCATGACAACGTCATTTCTACAAATGTTATTTCACAAATGCACATTGGTTAAAACGGAAAGCTAGACTTTCTGTAGGTCATTCGTACTATCTACCGAAAAACAATTCGTCAGTCGTTCTTTATGATAAGGAATTCCGTCTTAACTCCTCTGATACTTAAACACGACTGACTTTTGTTACGTCTAACCTGGTTTATCCAACAACAAAAAATGTGCGTTAAAGCAGGTTCTTAGAGAGCACTAGATATATGGCTCGTAATGTTAGAGCTTTATATACTGCGTAATATTAAACTCTACTTGTATTTATTCTTAAAGCAAACGTCGATATTATTATAGCACCTAGACCGACCATAATAGCCTAGGGGTTTTTAACAAGTTTACAATACCCCTCTCCAATGAGTAAAAATCATGAGAGCTATAAAGACCTCAACTATAGACCAAACAGCCCTCTTTCTTACTATCTAAAAACAACTACTTCACATTTCTCAATGACATATGCTTCAGATTATTTAAAAATCTAAGGTAGAATACTCCAACACAAGAACACTAACTCAAAAGGGTTCTTAGTAGAACAGATTTATAAATCAACAAAATTTATAAAAATTGAGTGCTTCAGTAACTGCGTGTACAACTCGTCCATAACCGAATCAAAATCTTTAAAACAACATAGGTAAAATCACAATCGGTAATGACAAAATAGGTGAAGACTAGCACTCTAAGATAACAGGGGGAATGAAAAACATAGCAAAATATAATTGCCATGCCTCTAACAGTTCTCAAATTAATACACAGTAATTCACAAAAGATATTTACTGTTTCTACGTATTTGCAAAATCTTCTCTACTAAAGTTCGCAACGTTGCATAAGCAAAAGCATAGGAAAACTATCCTAGTGAAAAAGTTTTTATCTATAAGACACAAACGAACATACATATGTACACAGAAACGTAAGCTCAAAGATGTGATTACTTTTTGTAGAGCACAAAAGATTCTATATAGATTCGCATCCTAAGCACTATCACTAATTGTGCTGTTACTAAATAAAAAAAAAGTAGATAAACTACAATACATTAAAGTTAAGTTTGGTTTTTAAGACAGTAGTCAACACGATAGAGACTGCCTCTTCTTGCTAAAGATGTTGTTCGCTAGAGTGACCAACCTAAAAACAAGTCACGCTTAAATAAAACTATTAAAATATTGTGACTGCGTCCTCAAAATAGGGAACTAGTTGCACTCTACTTAAGATGGTATGAGCATATTTCAGATCTAATCGCTAGAGAAAATTCTAACTAAAATTTTCACAAAATTTCTTCTCCGAAATAAAAAGGAAACTGTACACTATTCATAAGCAATACGCATTTCTTAACATAAAATGGTAATAGTACACTTATTAGCCGAAGTTATATTAAAGATCTTAGCTTAATAAACATTAACTGATACTTATTCTATAGATATTAACCCAAAAAACTGTTTAAGAAATATTTGAGCATAATATAACTTTAAACACCATTAGATTCAGTTATACCTCGTCGTCTGTTGCATTCGAAGGTTTTAAGTCTTTTACATGCTTATACATGCTCTGGGTTCATCTATATTTTTAATATCACATCGCCCATTTCAAACAAAATATGTCTCTCCTTAAGTCATATTGCCTTCTCGAACGTTCATATGCTAAATATAGCTTTACTCTAACATCTTCAGAAGTCCTTACTAAACCCTGACGATCCGAAGCGTATAAAGACCTACTATCAAGAATTACTTCAATATCCTCCACATGCTCTAATCCGAATCCACACAATTTTCCACTGATTGGTACATGCCAACAAAATACTAAAAGGTCCGTAGTATAACCAGTAGCTTGATGCCTTGCAAAATTTAGGGTAAATTGAATTTTTAATAAATCTGTGTCCCAAGAATCATGCTTCTGAACATAAGACTGAATAACACTGTCAACGGTTCTATTAAATCTCTCTATACAATCACACTGCGGAGAATAAATGGTGGTATACCAGATTTTTGAGTTTCGAATTTATTGCAATAATCCTTAAAAGTATTACTCTTTAACTGTGTGCCATTGCCGGAAATAATAAATTTCAGTACTCCATAAGCAAAAAGAGTTTTCTTATATAATACGAACAATTGCGGGAGCTTTAGAATTACGTAGCGGATGTAAAATAGTATATTTGGAAAAAAAAATCACCAATAACTAACAGCCACTTATATCCAGACTTAGAGCGTGGAAATGAACCAATAAGGTTGAGAGCTATCGTCTGAAAGAGAAATTCCATTTTTTACTTTTCCCATTAAACCAAGTAAAACAGCATTACATTATTTTTGCGATCCACAAATCAAACACTTCTGACAATACTTTAATATATCCAAATTCATTTTTGGCCAATATAGTTCTTGAACTCGTGACAAAGTTTTAAAATACCCTAAATGGCCTGACAAGATCTAATAATATCTATTCGTTGAGACTTTGGAATAAGAAATTTCCACTCTATGACATTAGATGTTAGAAGTAAGTTAAATGGAAAAAACTTAGAAACAAAACCGCTATCTACTTTCCATCGTGGATAATCATTAGGTGATGACTGAATTTTTTTGTTAGACTCGTACCAGGGGTCTATATTATCTAAACAACTTTGAATTCGATTAACAACTGGATTTTCTATTTCCGAGGCGCGGTTAAAGCAATACCATATTCGAAGTATCATTTAAATAATAGAAATGTCAGAACACTCAAATATTTTACAATAATTCATAGTTTAATAATAATTATTGAAAATGTTACTGAAAACATCAGTTATATCCAATAAGCCAGCTAAAACTTCATTGTCTAAATTGAGAACAGAAACATCTTGGTTGACAAAGGAAAATTACAGAATGCTGATCGTCAGTTTTTTACAATATCAGCACTCATTTCTGTTTCCCTTTTGTCGGTGACTGTATGATGTTTTGGTACGTTGCGGCTGTTTTTGTTCTGCCTTCAATCGTCGAATTGTCCGTTACCGGTACTTGCACTTGTTTTTTGTCGGTATTTATACCCAATGCAGTATCTTCAGGTGGAACATTGGGAACGTAATCGTAGGTGCAGCGGCCCGTATTTACATTATATTATCGGTACCTATATCGCACTTAAATATACCAAAATATTATCAAACTCAATTACATTTCATTCAATAATGAGTCCACGCGAGTAACAACTAGAATCACTGGACCCACCGCCTGTTTTAAAAAAATCACGCCTAAAAACGAATTCTCAATAGCTATTGCTTAACATTACTTATTTTGGCCTTATGGTGACCCATATCACAAATTTCGTTAAATCAGCCGTTTAGTTCTGAACACAACCACAAGGAATATGTAGATCGAAACGTTGTGGAATAGAAGCCTAGAGCAATCTTGGCGTCATAAGAAGTAGGCAGACTGACGCCTTGTGGCAACACCTTTAGAAGCGTGGGGCATCTCACCACTATCCCCACAGCGATTGAGCTATACGGCATATCACCACTTTTGCGATTCCTTAACAATCTTCGGGTCAGTTGTACCAAAATATCTAACCATCCTCTACGACGTCTCTACGCTTTTTTCTTCGGCAGCAGTTACGAATCAACGCGAGTTATGTATCCCCCAATTTATATATATATATATATATATATATATATATATATATGCTGTGATAAGGGGTTGCTTAAGGGTGCACGTTATAGTAAAGGTCGTTCGGGAAGGAGTAATTAGAATAGGCAGCAAAAACTACACTTATTTAAGGAAATAATTAAGAAATAGACATAGTTTGTAGATAGTAAGTAGTCAACACCCTGTATATAGAGTAGAGATAGTTTTGGGCGACGCAGGTAAACATAGGAAGACGCATAGTTGGCGTAGGAATGAGAAGTACATGTATTAAGTAGATAGTAAATATTAAATACCCTGTAGATAAAGTTTAGTTAATTTAGGTAAAACAAATAAGGATATTTTCAGTGGAGGCACGCGTATATTGGGAAATGAATGATAAAGTGTAATTAGACACGCATTAAGAAGAAGAGTTCCAGACGATTAAATCAATACGGATATAGAAATAAAGTTTCAGGTAGTTAATATAAATGCGTACAAAGATCTAACCAATTTGATAAGAGAAATGATTAAAAATTGCGTAAATCACATGTAAACATGGAAATTTAAAGTCGGGTTGCATCAGTTGTTTATAGAAAAGCAAGTAATCTATCAAAATACAGCATGTTGATAATAAAACACAGCTGCGAGCAGGTTGTGATTATATGAAAACGTGGAGCATTGCATCAGAAACTGCTGTAAATAAAATTATTTGATTGGTCAGAGACAAGCGACGAGTTCTAGACCAAACCCACGGATGGAGTGGGAATTCGAGATTATATTAGCAAGCACCTTGATAAGAAAGTCAGTTTTGAACTCAATGAAGGCCGAAGTGTATAGCCATTAAACAAAGTGTTACGTAATAAGTATAGAAGTGAAAAATAAAATGAGTGCAAATATAAAGATTACAATTACCGTTTAAACGTAAGTACGTTTTTAATAAATTTATTGTAAACTAAGACATAAAAATAATAGGGTTTCGAGGTCTGAGAGAAATAGACTAGGATTCTGATGTTAAAAAAAAAATACAGTAATGCAATTTAAATGTCAAAGGGAAAAGAAGAATAATACAATCTAGAAGTACAGGGATGAAACAAACTACAATTTTAAGTCTGGATTGTGGTGTTGCCAAGGTTACGGGATTGATATACTAGATCAGAGTAGCTAGGGGGACTTTGAAAGAGGTGTAAAATTAGAGAATTGGAGATGTATTGAAGTGGCAGAATAAAGCATTTAGTATTGTTCAATTAAGTAGTAATATATCCTTCCAACATACAAATACTACATGGGGCAAGAATGATAAGTTTGAGGAATTGAAATAAATTGGGGTATATAATTTAATGGTGATGGTCCATAGTGTAATAATTTGAATGGAATCCAGAATTGGGGAAGATCATTTTTATTGGAAGCGTCGATGTGAAAAAGATAAAACCAGGTCAGATTTTTAGTTATAAGACATTTGTTTTTCTATATGAATTTTTATTTTATTTTTAATATTGAATTTGCTAAATATGATATGCTTGTGAAGAAGTCAACAAATGAGGTTGCATACGCATTGAATGAGTAATAAGAAAACAGGTTTAGAATATTCTACACTTTGTTGGTAAAGATAATAAATTTTCTTTGGTGACTTTGGGTTTTTGAGTACATACTAAATGATTGTTAATAAATGAAATTTATAAGAAATGTATTACAAATAATTTCAAAAGCTGTACATAACATATTGGTCTCATTATATAGAATCTAAATTTACTGAATTTTATAATTGCAAATAAATGCTAGCCGAGGTCATAAGATTTAAATAGTAGAAAGGCGGAGCCACAAGTTAAATAGGAAAGTGATAACCCGCAAGGCGGTAACGTATCGAATTTTGCCATTGGTAGATAGAGTTGTTTAAAAATAAAGTCCAGTTGATAGTAGTACTAAGAAACAGCTGGAGTAGGAGATAATTACACTTAATCGTGAATATTAAAATGGTGGTCCAATAATTTAGAATTCATAGCAAAATAAATAATGCAGCTCAACGTCAGGGCTCGATAATTCCGCTAATACCATAGCAAATAAATATGTCGCCCAAAGTAGAGGCACGACAATTTAGAGAGGTATTCATAGCAATATATATATATATATATATATATATATATATATATATATATACAGATTGCCGTGGATCTTGGATTAAAAATCGAGCCCCTCTAATTATCAATTTTATAACAAATCGAAAATTTGCACACAATAGAAAATTTAATCAAAAATATTTTCTTACCTTGATTCCGGCTTCCTCGGTTGAATTGCTTTCTTCAGCTGCTTCCGGCTAGCTCAGTTAGGCCTCCTCTTGGATACCTAGATTCACTCTCATACTCTCTATCATTCACGCACACTCTCAATAAAACAACAAAATAATACTACAATCATACAATATATATATATATATATATATATATATATATATATATATATATATTAAATAATAGAGTCTAATAGGAAATTATTAGAAATTGTTAAATAAATCATAAGTCGAGTACAAACAATGTAACTCAAGGATAGATATAAAAAGGTTATTAACAGTTCCTGAGAACGGATGCAATATAATGTATTCCAGACGATAGTGATACTGCAGGTGGCAGGTCACACACGGTTAAGAAATCGCAATTACCTAGAAATTAGGATTGAAACAATGTAACAAAGTGTAGAATTAATAATAAGCAGACATGAGGTCTGCAAGTTCCCACAGCCATGTGAGGGGGTAGGGATATTATAAAAATTCCGGGAGCCCCTGTTGACAGTAGTCAGTCTGAGTATTACAGTTTTTGAACTGTTGTTTACCTTAGCTACTCGCCCCAATATTAGTTCGATTAATTAACTAATTTCGATTTAAAGTTATTTTATTCAGTTTGTCAAAATTCCATGATAATTTCTGTTTAAGATAAATCAATAAATTGTTAAGAGATTTTGGAACTTGTTTTTAAAAAAGTAGCTCCTAAAGCCTGAACCTTAAGTCGTGTACAAGTAATTCATTGACCACAACCTGCTTGGTTGTACTTTCCATTATACCGTTATCACTTCTACTGTACCGTTCATGACAACTTCCACGACATCACCTACAGCACTTTTCACATTCCATTAGTTCTAGGTATAATTACATTTACTGCATTTCTTAGTTTGAGGTTTTTTAAACTTAGTGCATCTAGCAAACATGTGTATCTGCACTAGGTGTCAAGTATATCGTGTATATGTTTTATCACTTGTATATAATTGTATGTAATTTAGTTTTGATTGTATTTTGTATTTCGGCTCAAAAACCATTTGTAAATAGCCTTTTACTTCGAATAGTGTATAAACTTTACTTTAGAATCCGTAATGTGCCCCTTTGCGGATAATGAAATATCCTGTCAAAATTTTATTTCATGCTAATTATGTCAATTTGCAGATTTCTTTCAAAATTTCCATGTTCTCGAGTTTGTTAAGTTTCTTGCTATTGTAATACTTACGAGCAACTTTGTATGTTACTTTGCCTATGTTTGTGAAGTTGCAAATTGCGGATTCGTACAGTCAGTTTTCTTGTCATTTATTCGTATTTGGCGTATTATCTTCTAATGTATACTATTCGTCAGTAAGCTCCATCCATCGTTTGATATAAAACATTAAGAAAATTGTTAAAAAATGTATACATCAGCGATATTTGAGTTGTTGAGTAGATTTTCTTTCCGGTTAGATGGATTTTATACGGGTAAAGAAATAAATGCGTTGCCATTGTTTACTGAAGAGAGTCCCTTGAAATGGCCAATTGCTAAATATGATCCCCGATTTTCAGTGCCTTATACCTGCATCTGGAAGTCATTTTTGGCTAACGTCATAAATGTTGAAAACACGAGAATTTGCATCCACTACACAGCCTGTTTTTGCTAATTTCTTATTTAACTTCAGAATAGAGGACTCGTTTTACACATTTCATAAACCAAAAATTAAACTGCGTTTGTTGTCTGAACAAAAATTTCACTACAACGATGTTGCTTTTAACAGAATAACTTTTCGTAGAATCAAAACTAGAGCAAAGAGCATTTTGTCTTCAGCGGATACGGAAACTCAAAGAGTGGTAAACTAGAAGACATTACAATTTTTATATGCTCTTAAAAGGAAAAAGGACAGAATATAATCATTTACGAAAGTGCTTTGACGTCGAGCTAATAAACGAATTCACATCCATTTATAGTGCATACTTACTACCACTCTGATCAAAAGCTAGTTTGCTTATGTGACATACTAGAATCGTCCATTAATTTTATCGAGACCCGAATATATAGCTTTGCTTTATGGGTATCCTGAGATCATTAAAGCCAAATTTTGCTTTGCGTTATGGGTTTAGCATTTACTTTTTGTTCTTATTTACAACTGCATTTTCTAGTTAGAGGCTATATATACGTAGCACTTCACTCTTTGTAGGAAGAACATGAATATACTTTCTGCGAGGCAACCATTGCAACTGCATTAAGGAATATTACGTGCTCGAATGCAAAATATCTTTCAAGATCTAGCATTGCAAGAAAATAATCTACTATAAAAATATGTCATAATGTCAGTAAAGAAATTAGATAATATTTAACGGATGCAAATATTAATAAAATAAAATGGCGCAAAATGTCTACAAGCTAGTTCAGAGTAGAAATCGTGTCATTCATTAGCTTTAGCGCTCAGAAAATGCAAACCTATAAATTTATGTTTGTACTCAGTTAAAACATTTGTTACGTTCAAAACCCTGCAAACAATTTTTCCTGCATTTATTTTCAAAATGCCCTAAAATTCCTCAACAAGCTCAATTTCCCGCCATTTGAATTAGTATTATTTAATAAAATTTCTCAAGTAATTACCCTGTATAAAAGTTTGCCTTATAAAATCAAACGGCTGCTTAGGAAACTTTACGTTACAAAGTAGTTGTAATAAATTCTAGCACCTGCAGTGATTACATTTTAATTTAAAGGTGCATGTAAATGCACAGCTTTCTTCTAAAAGATAAGACCTTACCACCTGCCTACATCTGCTTACAATGGACTTGTTATCTGGTATTTGCAGCTTCTAAGATGTTACAAAGTAATAAGATTGTTTTCCTTCCTCTTAAAATCTTTTGATAATTGCGTTATGTGCTTGTTGGCAAGCTGCTACAGTTTGTATTTCGCAAGCTGTTGTCTGGAAATTCTGAACACATAGTAATTCGGCGATATCTTTGAAAATCAAATACCCTACCCCCATACATGATTCTGGCCTTATAAAATAGAGACCGTGCTTTGAAAGATTAACCATCACCGAAAAGATACATAATGTAAAGTCGCGCAATTAGAAATGCTCTCTGTGCTTGTATAAGTGAAGTTGGTGGTTCCAGCATGCAGCCAGCCCATAGAGAACTGCAGCCGCATTTTTCCAGCCTTAAGATGAGACCAGCACGAAGCTGATTGTTCAAGGTACAGTTTCTCTTTCCATAATTCTATTATGCTGCTGTGAAGAATAGACTTTTCATTTGCTGCTATTGCTTATAATTATCCGATAAATTGGCACCACCCCGCACGATGTACAAAAAACTATGTTATTCTTTAAATGAAAAATTTAATTACTCAAAGTTTTTGTTAGAGTCCGTTTCACTGTTTATTTTGTATTTCTGTATAAACCTTAACTAAAAGAACTTACGCATCACTTTAAAAGTAGGTTAATATTTGATTAATTTAAGTTAGGGTGTCTAATTTTAATATTAAATTATTTCTGAGGAGGTGCACTTCACAAATCAGCATGTACATATAATTTAGGTATATTTCTTTTTCTAGATTTACTCTACAGTTTATGCTTAATTTTCTTTTACATGTATATAAGGTAAACTATTAAGTAAGTATTTAGATTATAAGATGTTATATTTGCTTACCAATTTTGATATGTTATGACACAATCACGATTACGCAACTTATATATTTTATTGCTTTGTAAATAGTCTTCCAAGAATCGATGTTATCAATAGAGTATCTCAGAGATATCCAATGTGTTTTTCTATTTCACCCACGCCCCTCTACGACGTTTTTGAGCTAGCCCCAAATTCTATCTTTCTGTCCCCGTTTTGTTGCGGTATTTGGCGTAAACAATTTCCTTACTTGCTTTTACTGTTTTTTATGTGTTTGCGCGGAATACCGTAACACATTTATCATTCGATAAAGTTTCATTTTTTGATATTTATTAGATATGTTCCAGTCAATGAATTTATAATATGATTGGCAATTATTATTCAGCTTTATACATTTTTTAAATAAAAATAGAGTTCGTAAAAGAAATTTTAACAACATAGTTAAATAGAGTAAAGACGAGAATCGTTGACACTGTTGTTCCTTGTCGGTTTTCTTTAATCTTTATCAAAATTATAAACTGGTTATGTGAACTAAACTCTTAATGAATTATATAATGGATGGTCCTAATTTTTTTTTATCAATGCGATGTACTACTTTTATCTTTGTTTTGTAGTAGTCATTCAAGTAATAAAAATATGATTACTAAAATTAATAGTGTTTGGCACTGCGTTTACAATCGTTCTCCTTTTGCGTTCATAGTGACTGACACACCTACAAATTTAAGTAGAGTTTTATTCCCTACCTAAGTAGTATATAATTAACTGAGGTACCTGTATATGTAATATTAATCACATAAAAAGATATTAGCATAAATCCTATATTGGTACGTATTTATAAATAAAAATACACCTGCACAGTATGTCGTGAAAGACCGTGACAGAGTAAACACCCACGAACAAAGCTGGTTTATGCCATTTTGACTGTGATCGATAGCTGCAACACTTCAAAATCTTCGAGTAGTACTGTATTTTTCTCTGAAGGTTTTCAATTTCAATCATTCGATCTAGGACGCGTTGAAATGATGCTCCCCATTTGTAGCGCCAAACGAAACACGATGAAATTGATGAGTTACTATTCGCTTCAAAGACGGTGTATGGTCTATCCTTTTCTGGAATTAGGATTTGATAAAACGCAGTTTTAAGGTCAGTAGTGTTGTAGTATTTGAGAGTTATAACTTTGTTACCTATTCCTTCAATTTTAGGAAAAGGATGTACGTTCTGCTCAGTAAATCTACTAATAGTCATTGAGTAATCAACTACCATGCGTTTCTCTCGCCCAATTATAACAAGAACTCATGCATGCCAAGTCGAATGGCTCGTTTCAATTACACTCTCCATAATACGTTCATTAGTGAAAGCATTCTCATCATCACAGTTTCTTCTTGACTTAATAGCTACGGCTTTACAGTCTGCTGAAATAAACCTGAACAATTCTGCTTACGCCTCTTCTGCGGCACCTAGATTGCAGAAAGCCATGGGCTCTCTGTTTTTTCCAAAATTAACAGATATATTGTAATGTAATTGCAAAATGTCATGGCCAATTATGATATCTCTATATAGGTTAGGAAATATAGACGGTTAGACGTTCTTAAGTTCATGACCAGCAATAGCTAGAGCGACTTGTAATGATGTACGAACCATCAACATTTCTCCCGTACCCGGTATCTAAGTAATGCCTGTTATTTACTAGAGCGTCGTCATTAAAGCTCGCTGAGCTTTCGGTATCAATAACCGCATTAACGAAGTGTTCGTTAGTGAGCACTGCTTTACCTAAAATTTTAGTTGAAGGTACTATTACTGATCCGTTATTTTGCTTGGCGGATAATTTACACACGTTTTTTTGGTGTCTATGAAGAAATGGCCATGTCCTGTTTATACGATAGGGCTTCTTTCTGTTATTTAACCAACTACAAAAGTATAGAGCAGAAAACAAAATTTAATTTTTCAACGAAGAATCAATAACACTGCCACACTTTTTCCAGCATTTTTACGATAATGGTATGTCCTCAAAAACCCGTTATGGTAATTTTGCAAAATCCAATAGCAAAGTATTCTCCAATTCGTTATTTGACAAATATCAACGATCTCTCAAGTGTTTTATACATAGTAGTCGCAGGGACGAGGTGGTTGTTGTAATTCCTCAATATGCACATTTTGATTACTGCTTAACTAATTCAAGCTTTATGCATATTGCAATTGTCGCGCAGTGGCAGAGTTTTTTGAACATAATTATTGAGTTTTTTGACATACAGTCACTTGCACTTTGAGATAGTTGTAGATATTCCCCGTTATTGTAGAACCTATGCTATTCTGAACGGACCTGAATCTTGAAGAAATTCTAAAATACTAGAACGGGTAGAATGAGCTGCGTGTTTTATCAAGTTAAAGAGCCAAACTATAGGTTTAACCAAATTAGTGGGGTCTTTAGTGAGGAACCAGACTAAGACGGGTCCCGAAAGAAGGCAGCATCTCTTTCGGTGCTTAGAGTGGCAGAGACCGTGGGGGTCGGTTGGACACTCTAAGACACACTACGGTGATGTGGAAGGCAACGAGAAACCACAACATTATATCCCAAATATAATACACGCGTATTGAAAATGTTTTATCAGTAGGATGTGATCGACAAGTTTAAAAAAAGAACCGGAAACATTTTAGGAGTTGGAGCGTAGAATGTCAAAATGATCAAGCAAGTAGGTAAGCTAGAGAATCTGAAAATTGGAATGGGAAGGTTAACATTAGACATAGAAGAGATTAGCAAAGTTCGGCGAGCAGAGGCGGGGGATTTTTAGAGCGGAGACTTTAGTGCAATTCACACAGGATCAGAGCAAGGAAATTTGGGTGTGGAAATAGTTACGAAAAAAAAATAGGACACTGTGTAGAAAACTGCTTACAAAGGAATGAAACAGTACTCATGGTCAGATTAAAATCGAAATAGGTAAATACAATAATAATACAAATATACATGCTAGAGTGAGGAAGAGGTAGAAACGATCTACAAAGATATCAAAGACGTACTAAAATTCCTACAAGGACATGAAAATTTAATAATTACGGGAGATTATAATGCAGTAGTAGGCAAGGGAAGGGAAGGAGCGGCAGTAGGTTTATTTAGTTTAGGTGCGAGAAATGACAGGGGAAATAGGCTGATAGAATTTTACGACAAAAACAGTTTAACCATCACAAACAAACACATTATTTCAACATCATGCTAGAAGACGATACACGTGGAAGATGCCAAGGGACATAAAGAGATATCAAATAGATTACACTGTTTTTCGACAACGGTTTAGAAGTAAAAGGTTGCAGAAGCTACCCACAATCAGATATGGATGCAGACCACAACATAGTAATCATGAAAGCTGTGCTTAAATTTAAAAATTTGAAAAAAGGAACGGAAGAAGGCACTGTGCTTTGAGAATCTAAAAGATAAAGATATCCACTAAAGATTTGAGACACAGACAAACAAAGGTCTGAAAGACATCAGTAAAACCTCTGATACTAAGTAAGCATAGACAAAATGGAATGGTATGGTGGCCAGAGGTTTTGTGAGATATAAATAAATAGAAACTTAGAAGCCTTGGATAACAAAAAATATTCTGACTTTAATAGATTAAAGGCAAAAATACAAAAACAGACCAGACGAAGCGGGAAAACAGAGATACCCTGCCATAAAATGGGAAATTATTCGCAAATGCAAGAAAGCTAAAGAACAATGGATTGATGAAAAGTGAAAGAACGTAGAAACTAAGATGGAAATAGGAAAAACAGACGAAGTATACAAATTTCTTAGAATGAATTTTAGGGAAACAAAACCGTATATCAAAAATATAGAAGGTGCAAGATGAAACACCATTATAGAAAATGTAGAGAAAGTGGTTAGATGACTAGGATGAATAGAGAATTTGTATGCAAAACAGGAACTAGAAGCACTAGCACAGGAATCAGACATTGAAAAGGATTACTTGGGATATTCTATACTTAAAGATGAGTTCGAATTAGCATTAAAGGATCTGAAAAATATAAAACACTGGGTATAGATAAGGTGCACGCAGAAACTCTAAAAGCCGCGGGACAAGCAGTAACGGCACATCTTTTCCAACATTTAAGTTATACGAATGAGACAAGCGAGATACCCAAAGATTTCAAATGTAACATTATAGCCACTATACCAAAAAAGAAAGGTGCGGAGAAAAATAAAAACTTTAGAACGGTAAGTTTGACAGCACAGTGTTAAAAATATTAACTAGAATTGAACAAAGACGGATGGGAAACTGGGTTTAAGAAATACTAGAAGAAGATCAATTTGGGTTTAGGCGAATCTGAGGAAGACGAGAGGCCACTTTAGCTTTAAATATGTTATTGGAAAAAACAATAGAAGAGAAAGAAAGCGTGTATATAGGGTTTGTGGTTTTCAAAAATGCATTCGACACTGAAGAAAGAGAAAAAATGTTCGAAATACTCAAAAAGATTGGAATTAGTCATAGCGAAAGACGAATTAACTTATACAAAGAGCATACAGCGGTAATAGAATTGGAACAGGAACGTGGAGAAGTAAATATTAGGAAAAGGGTGAGACAGGGAAGTGTCTACCCCGTTAATTTTTAACTTGTGTATTGAAGAGACAATGAGTACTATAACTACAGGGAGACGTTTGGAATTATTACGCAAGGACAAACAATTGATGTGCTCAGATTAGCAGATGATATAGTGGAATTAGCATCTAATAAGGAAGAGTTGGAAGCAGTTTTTAATGGAATAGACACAGTACTAACAAACAGATACGGTGTAAAGTTTACAAAAATAAAACCAAAGTGCTATGTGAAGGAGGGGTAGATAAGTCAAAAACCAGAATACAAATGGAAAACGAAAACTACAAGAGACCAAAAATTTCTGCTATCCATAGGATGTCAAATAACGCAAGATTGGAAGGATCTGACAAATATAAAACAACGATTAACGCATGACCGTTCTGCATTTAAGAAGAAAAAGCAACTACTATGTTCAAAGATAACAAACATAGAAACAAGTAAAAGATTGCTGAAAACTTGCGTGGAGCACAGAACTGTGCGGCTATGAAACGTGGACAGCGGGAGAGGCAGACAGGAATAAGGTACAAACCTTTGAAATGTAGTGCTACAGACGTATGCTGAAGATATCATGGACAGAACAAAGAGGTTCTAGAAATGGTAGGGGAAGAAAGAAATGTGTGAAAAACAGTAAAATATTGGAGAAATAGGAAGATAGGACACATACTAAAGCATGAGGGAGTAGTGGGTTATATATTAGAAGCAGAGAAAAAAAAAGAGAGGTAGAAGTAGACTTGGATTAGGTACTGCACACAGATCTTGAAAGATGTAAGTTGTGGGAATTTCAGGGAAATGTGTAGGTTAGCTCAGAATAGGAAACAGTGGAGGTACGCATCCAACCAGTTCTAGGCTGAAGACTTAATGATGATGATGATTTAAAGCTTTTGGCCCATACTCAATAAAGACAATCCCATCCGCGTTCTAGAAAACTAAGGTAATTAGTTTTTACGCATAAAACTTGGTGGTGCAGAATCCTTATGAAGCCATTCCCTGAACCTTTGTTTTGAGGGAAGCAACCAGGAATGTACTCTGGACACGCCGACAGTGTCAATTCTAAGGGTCTTAATCTTGGGATAAAGTAGTAAAATTCCAGTCGCAAATTTATTGTTTACACAGTTTTTGCTAGGGACTGAGTTGCTTGAAAATCTATAGTGTCAACACTAGTCATTGCTAAATCCCAATGTAGATATTCAAAACACCCGTTTCAGATAGACATGTCTCTCAATAAATAAAACTTTTACTCGGTGAAAGGTCAACACCAAATGATTTCTTTAGTTTGTGCGTTCAAAAGTCTTTCTCATTTTCGGTCATCATCAATGGATTCTCCTCGCTGCTTTAACTGCCTGTTCAAGTATTTAACTTGGAAAGGGAAAATAATATCATCTCCATACACTGCCACCATGCCCCATGACTTTTCTTCGACTTACCGCCTTCTGACAATAGAAATTTTATGAAGTTTTCTCTTCAGGTTTTAACATACTCATTTTTGTTTTTTAAACTGATATACAAATGACAAATATGAAGCGATTCCAAATACGGAGACGACATTATGAAATGTCACAAAAACTTGGCTTAAGAAGATTGGTGCGATGGTTTATGTTTTTATAGCTAAGTATATAACAGTTACTTTCCCCGTAGTTGCAAAACAGCCAATTGTAAATGTAAGTTAAATTTTGTTTATACTGTTTTAAAATTCAAAGAGAAGTATATTTTAATGTTATACTTTTTTTATTAAAAAAATTTGGTTATCCATTAAAAATCCATTTACTTGGTAATGTAGAATTATGTAAATGTTTAGTAAGGTATTAGTTACGTCTGCATCATACTTTTCTAGTTTAACTGCTTGCGATGCACAATCAAAATATATGGGAAAGGATCTATTGTATTATAAATAGATATTGAAGAATTTTCAATTTGTTACTCTTACTTTCCTCCTGATACATATTAGAAATGTCGTTTTAACTCAAATTAATTAGGTATTTAATTGTTCGATATCCAGAACACTTATAGAAACTATATTTTTCATACAAATGTATTCTCAAACTTTGGAAAAGAACAGCACAAACAGGTTTCGATGCAAAGGACAGAAGTTGCTGGCTGAGATAAACGTTTGTTAAGTTCCAATCAAAATGTACAATGTGCTCATGTGAACCCAATCTAGTATTATACGAATAAGGGTAATATTATACGATTATATTGTGTCTCGTTTTGACTAAAGGCCAACTTATAGAAATGATTGCAGCCATCTAGGTCAGTTTCACTTTGAACCCATACTATTAATCATAACATACTGGTTTGACGTTAGAAGTACTCGTTGCTTGCAGTGTCATCACGTTGCGATACGTTAAATTTCTCTTGGTTGATGTTACTTCAAGTAAGCTGTTTTTGGCTGATATTAAAACGATCTGGATCAAAGTAAGAAACTAGAACGTTCTTCCAAAACAAATACGACGAATGCCTTTAATTTCAGGTTAAAGCTTAAAGGCATTTCCCCACAATGCACAGAAATGTGAATTTGTGGTTGATTCGATAGATCTCTTAGTAGCAAGAGTAAATAGAACTGTTAGCGAGCAGATCGATTCTGACACATGCATTTGGATTAATTAAAAAGTTCTTTTTAATCATAGTTTGCGAAAGACAAGCTTGAAGCGTACTTTTGCCAATTATTTTTCTTGCAGCATCATAAAAATGCAAGAGAATTTAAATTGTGCAAACTCCAGAAATTGCTGGCGCATCCCGGTATTTCTCGAATGGTAATTAAAACCTGGAATGTAAATAGAAAGGCAAAAGTTATATCTTTAAATTGAAAATGTCTTGGTGTCTGGAATTCTATATTTTATTAGTCTGTTGAAAAGTTAGCGTTTTAAACTTGTTAATTTTTAAGCTGCTGCAATGTGTAAAGTACAAATGTCTTTAAATTTTGAATTCTTAAGCAAAGTATGCATAGGAAGCAGAAAGGTGTATATACTATACGTATTTGTTTGATACCGTTTATTGAGTTTATATGCTTGATGCACAAAGGTTTTATGATACTTTTTACGTCTTTGAATACGTAGGCTTTAACCTCGCTTTCGAAATATTAATGAGTAAGTTGTTACTGGTGAGTTAAGAATCTGCAACAAGGTTTTGTGCTACACTCACTTGGACACTTGAGAATTAGCGATATTAAAATGGACACGGGGGTTAAAACGTCTAGCGTAAAACTACACATCAAGGTTAAAAGCTATCAGATCAATTATATTTACGACTTAACGAAAGCAAAGAGTAAATATGCTACGGACAAATGAAACGTTATATTCTGAATTTTGAAGTTGTTCACAAGAAAATCCCACAGCAAAATTAATGATGCACTGGCTAACTACAGCTGTGCGGGAGTGGAACAAGAAATTTAATGGTTTACCAATTAACTCTGTGCAATTTCAAGCTACGTTACAAATAGAACTGTCTTTGAGAGTCTTTCTACACTGTCAAAATGAGCGACAACTCGTGTGGTCTAATAATGATCCTGTGGAAGGTGAGTATTCCTGGGGATTTTATTAGGTTACGTTAACCTTTGACAATTAATTGATATATTCAATCAAGTAAAACGCAGTCTCACGGTGTCACCGAAATCTATAAATCTATTTGTAATACAATACTATATCCTTATTCGTGTAAACAAGTACATATGAAACTTTTAC
The DNA here is from genome assembly GCA_036346225.1 of Platerodrilus igneus. NCBI lineage: Eukaryota > Metazoa > Arthropoda > Insecta > Coleoptera > Lycidae > Platerodrilus > Platerodrilus igneus. Next base: position 1,734,534 of record JARFIW010001299.1, on the reverse strand, counting down.
AATTACCTAAATGCATTTCAATACAGGTTGCATAACAATACTCCCAAAAACAGACTTACAAAATTTTAAAGTTACCTACATTCAATTCAATACAACTAGTACAACAAACTTCCTATAACCATTTTACCACAGTAAGTCTGTTAATTTTATTTCAATGTCCAGGCTTCGTAAATCTAATAAGGTAAACAATATAATCTATAATACCGGTGGGCGTTTTACAGTTTTAAGTTTCAGCTAAAACAAAAGAACAATATATAAATATCTACGCTAATCTTATAACCGAGTGCCACTACTGAGCGTCTGTGTGTTTATAAATAATTACTACATTATTCGAATATATCTGAGTTTGCTTTGTATTATATTTACACGTGTGTTGCTATAACATTAATTCTACATCATTTAAGTAAAATTTGTAAAAAGCGATCTTATATTTAGGATGATCATGATATGGAACATGCATATTAGTTATTTTACTGACATATATTTTATTATTCTAAATATTTCTTAAAATTACATTACTACACTTATAAAACTTTACTGCTACAATCATTATGCTTATCCTTTTATGGTTTTAAAATAATTCAAAAACCTGATTACAGTCAAATATGTATTTAATATAAATAAAACGATGCTGCTTTTGCGGTTTATAAATTTACTGCTCTTTATAAAACTAAAACTTTATTAAATTTTACTGTTTTATGAACACTATTATTCGGAAAATCAGAATATACGAAGTAAATCAGTATTAGTTTGAAGATTTAAGTCAAATTTATGTTTATTTTTGCAACTGGTTTCTATTTAAGGTAATGTAAATGCATATATTAAAATTAAATACAGTAAGGTGCACATGAAGATTAAATACGCACTTAGTAAATTTAAATGAACAAATCAATCGCATAATAGTATATTCGGGTCGAAGAAGGTAATAGTTTATTTACACATGGGTGTTTATGACAGTCCATTCAGTTTATTTATACAGGGATCACTTACACATCGTACTAGGTGGTTTTTCCTCCAGCACACGGTTCTCTGGTATTAGTCACAGAGGCAGATCCGGTCATTTCGCCGGAAAGTCAGTGTCAGAAGACTTCAAACTTGATCCTTTAGTATTAGAGATTTTACCGATTTTTATAACTTACCAATGGGAGATCATCTTTTAAAGCAAACCGCATGCTATCATGTATGTTGATTCTCATAAGAGTTCACTAGTTATCCGTGTTAACTTATTAACCATTACACTGTATCGAAAGAATTTTGAGTTCCTCCATATATTTCGTGAATGAACGTATGCAAAGTAACAAACTTGTTACGTTGATTTTCAACATAGTTAATAATAAACACGCTTTACAACCAATTCTTTAACTCAAATCCCTTTTTTGTTTTAAAACGAAAATTTATTCTATAAATTAAATAGTCTATGCCTTGTTTTAGGTATTCCGTAATCTCTTAAATTCTTCAATAACATCCTGTTTACAATCATAAATACACTTTTTACAAGTTTTTATTTTGAATTCATTTATTTCCAAACAACAAGTTTATGCTATAAGTAAATAGTTTTATTCTGTTTTTAAGTACCCGCTGCCTTGGTATACCTTACGACGGCCGTATAATGGTTGTCCCTATTGTTCCAATGTAACGACTTGTTAAAATAAGGTCGCGCACTAACCGATATAAGCCGGGTTTTCCAGTTTCGTAATCGTGCTTCGATAAGCAAAAATTTGCAGTTCGAATTCGTGTTGTTTGAACCATCATTGAATTTGATTCTATAGCTGTACGTCAAAGTGTTTTCTACATTTTATTTGTCTCCGTATTTCAAAAAGCGATGCACGTTTTTGTGTTCAACAACTAGGAGGTGTCTTGCGTGTATTCGGCGAGTTTCACCGCCTGTACTTATTCTAATCAGATTTTCTTTTTAGCTTTTTTTTAGCTGGAGACCAAATGGGTTCTTTCTTTATGTAGAGCAACTGCTTTTGACTATAGACCAACTGCTTGTGTCCGTAGATCGCTGTTGTAATTACGATGGCAGGGTGAATGAACCTTGACGACCATGGCATTGCTCTGCTGACTTACCCCCCGGGTGCTTGCAAGTTACGCATCCCGACGCATAGAGGTATGTGACTCGTTCTCTTTTACGTATATCGAGGATCCTTATTTATCAGCGGTTGATAGTGTGAAACCAGTTCACCATCCATGTTTAGAAACTAGCTTCGCTAGTGCTTCTGATTATCTTTCTTTAATTCTTACTACACCTTGGTCTACATTTAATACTTTAATTTAACCCATTTGCTATGTAAAAAACTTACATTGAATACTTTAGTTTAACACACTTGCTATTGAGAAAATCTAAGCATTACTTTCTTTAATGATTTTTATTACCTGTTAGCTACGAAATGCGCACTTCGTGGATCCTTTATAAAATTTGTTCTGTAAAATAAAACTTAAATTTAATACTTTTCTTTGTACCTGTGAATCTTGAAATTTTAATTTATTTTCAGTGTTAAAAGATAGTCGTGGGCGATGTTTCTTTTTGTTTCTGTTTGGTATGTAGGCAAATTTTCCCCACTCTCCGCGGTTGGTAGTTAGCCTGGTGTTTACTTTTCTTTCGGCTACGTCCAGGTACGTAACATAACCTCTGACGCCCTGGCGTGAGACTGCGAGTTTGTTTAGTGAATTTTTTTAGCTCCGATTTTGTCTTGGGTAATGTTTGCTTTGATTTTGGTTTTCGTTAATTTGGGCTCCGATTTTGTTTTGTGTAACTTTGGCTCCGATTTGGTTTCGCTTAATATCTGGCCCTATTTTTGTTCGTTGATACTGCATAATATCCTGCATTACCCTCATTTTTCGGCCTGTTTTTTCTTCCTTTACGTTTGAACTGTTATTTCCTTTTTTCTATCGGTTCTTTGCCGTTCCACACATGCAGTTCGTTCTTCTTAAATTTTAGTTTTATTTTCTTTCTCAATCGCTCAATATTATCGGTTGGTTAATTTCAGATTATTGGACTTGTGTTTTCGCCAACAATCCTAGTCCATTGAAAACGCTGCCGCCCAAGGTTTTTTTCTTTCTTCCTTCCCTCACGGTACATTTTGTTCTCCCCGTCACGTCTAGAGTTAGTGTTTTCTTTCTCCAATTTTTCTTTTATTCTACAGCCTTATTCTAATTTCTCTTTTGTTGTTTCGCTTCCATTAGTGTTCCCGAAGTTTTCTGTCGGATAGGTTTTAGATTGTCCTGTATTCGCAATACTTTTTCTTGGCTTCTATCGGGTTACGGTGAGCCTTTATTTAGTTACTTTCTACCAATTTCTTTCTTGTTCGTATTCAAAATGACTTCTTTTTCGGCTTGCTACCAAGGTCTTCCTGTGTGGGAGTGGAACTTGAAATTTTCTGGTGTCCCGAACACTCTTACTGTACATGATTTTTTGACACGGCTCAAAAAACTCCGACGAACTCACTATGTGTCAGAATTGCAGTTATTTGAGTTTGCAGGCAACTTGTTCGAAGCTAAAGCGTTACTTTGGTATTGTGGTTACCGGCATAGGTTTTCTGACTGGAAGTCGTTGTCCAATTTACTGATTCAACATTTTGAACCCCCGGATTTAGCTTCTAAGTTTGCTACTACTGAGGAAAATACTTTTGCTTCACATGATCGAGTTGTTAAGATTTCTCCTGCGCCTACGGGTATATCCCATACTTCTTTCGTATTTTATTAGGGATTTCCTATTGAATTATTAAATTTATACGTATTCGTTAGGCTATAAACTACAAATATAAGAACAAGGTATTCTCTTTGTTGTAGATATGCGTTTGTTAGAGGTATTAAAAGCTTACATGATCCGCGATGACCTTCGGTTAGTTTTCCTATTTTTATACGATAAAATAAACACATTCCCCTAGCAACAATTGCTCCCAAGTACAAAGCGTACTTAAATTGTATTTACAATGATGGCATTCTCTGAGGTTAAAGATTCCGGAGGTAAAGTAGTCCTTACTTGTGATTTTCCAATGCTCCACCCGAAGGTACTTCATTGGCCAGGAAGCGAATTTTTTTTACTTGGAAAATTTGGTAGGGATCTTTAACGTGCGTGACAACACTCACAGACGGGACCTACATTTTACTTCTTATCCGAACGAGGGTGTATTTTTATGAAAAATGCTCGCCTAACATTTTTCAAGCGGATCGTGTCGGGATTCGAACCCGGGATCTTGGGCGTAGTAGTCGCACAAATACCACTACGCCACGGAGCCGCCTGGTAAAGTAGTCCCCCATTCTCATCTCCGGGAGGGGACTACTTTGGAGGATGTGATGGGAAAACCTAAAGAAAGAATCGGGAACATTCTGCGAGTCGGAGCGTGGAATGTCAGAAGTTGAAGCAAGTAGGTAATTTAGAAAACTGAAAAATAGAAATGGACAGGTTAGCACTAGTCAAGTAGGGATCAGCGAAGTTCGGTGGCTGGAGGCAGAAAATTTTTGGAGTGGAGACTTCAGGATCAGAGGTAGCAAATTCCGGTGTGGCGATAGCTATGCAAAAAAAAATAGGGCACTGTGTAGAAAACCACTTACAAAAGAACGAAAGAATATTCACGGTTACATAAGAATCTAAACCGGTACATACAGTAATAATACAAGTATACATGCCCACCTCTAGCCACAGTGAGGACGAGGTAGAAGCTATCTACAAAGGTATCGAAGATATACTAAGATACGTAAAAGGACATGAAAATTTAATAATTACGGGGGATTTTAATGCAGTGGTAGGTGAAGTTAGGGAAGGAGCGGAAGTAGATTTATTTGGTTTAGGCACGAGAAACGACAGGGAAAATAGGTTGGTAGAATTTTGCGACAAAAACAATTTACCCATCCCAAACACATTATTTCAACATCATGCTAGAAGACGCTATACGTGGAAGATGCCAGGGGATATAAGAGGATATTAAACATATTACATTCTTGTTAGACAACGGCATAGTAATCAAATAAAAGACTGTAGAAGTTACCCAAAAGCAGATATATACACTAACCACAACATAGTAATTATGCAAGCCGCTCTTAAATTTAAAAATTTGAAATAAAGGAATGGAAAAAAGCACTTTGACTTTGAGAAACTAAAAGGTAAAGATATCCACGAAAGATTTGAAAAAAAGTAAAATGAATTACTGAAAGATATCGGGAAAATTTCTGATACTAAGTAAGAAAAAACAGAATGGAATAACATTAAAAGCTTGGACATGGTGGCCAGAGATATTCTGGGGTATACACAAAAAGTAGATAAAAAGGCATGGATAACAAAAGATATCCTGAATTTAAAAGAAGAAAAACGACAATACAAAAATATATCAGACGAAACGGGAAAACAGAGATACAAATCCATAAAATGGGAAATTATTCACAAATGCAGGAAAGTTAAAGAACGATGGATTGATGAAATGTGCAAAGAGGTACAAAGTAACATGGAAGTAGGAAAGACAAACGAAACATTCAAACTAATTAGAATGAATCTTAGGGATATAAAACCGTAAAGCAAAAATATAAGGGACTCGAGAGGAAACGTCGTTATAGAAAATGTAGAGAATAGGTTAGATGGCAGGAATATATAGGGAATTTATACGCAGGAGAGAAACTAACAGCATTAGAACAAGAATCAGACATTGAAAATGATGACTTAAGATATCCTATACTGGGAAATGAGTTTGAATTAGCAATAAGAAACGCTGGGTACAGATAAGGTGCAAGCAGAAACCTTAAAAGCTGCTGGACAAGCAGTAACAGAACGTCTTTTCCAACTTGTAAGCTATAGTACACAGCTTATACAAAGAGCAAACAGCGGTAATAGAATTAGAGCAGCAACGTAGAGCAGTAAATATTAGAAAAAGGGTGAGACAGGGATGTACCGTATCCCCATTAATTTTTAGCTTCTAGTTAGAAGAGGCAATGAATACTGTCAAATGCAGGAAGGCATTTGAAATTACTATGCAGGGACAAAAGATTGACATGCTTAGATTTGCAGATGATATAACGGTATTAGCATCTAGCAAAGAAGAGTTAGAAGCTGCTCTTACTGAAATGGAAACAGTCCCAAGATGGAAGAAATAATGACAAAAAAAATTTATGTGCTTAAACATGATGATTATTATAAACAACTATAGGTATTGGTCTTGCAATATTCTCCATTACTCTTAACTGTACGAAAGTATTTACTGGAAAACTATTAATTCGGCGAATGTCTTAGTGTCGGGGATTCTTGGCTGCCACAGACTGCTTACCCCCTTCACAAACCACTGAATCCCTGAGAAATAGGGCATATGATTAGAATGCAATAGAAGGGGAACCGAGCTGTATATGAGCTATTGTGGGAATTTCAGGGAAATTTTCAGGCTGGCTCAGAACATAAACAAGTAGAGGTACACGTCCAACAAGTTTCAAGATGGAAAATCAAATAACTGGAAAATCAAGCAACGATAAAATAAGTGCACTTAAATCTGATATTTATTATAAACAACTACAGATGTGGGTTGTGAAATATTTTCAACTAATGTTGATTATGCGAAATGATATAATGGAAAAACTATTAATGCGACAAATGTTCAAGTGCTGGGGGAACTTGGCAGCCACACATACCACTGAGTACCGGGGAAATAGAGTACATAACTGCAAAACAATGGAACTACATCTAACAAGAAAGAACAGTGGATATGCTCAAAGACAACAAACATAGAGACAAGAAGAAAATTGTTCGAAGCATATGTGTGAAGCCCAGCACAGTACGTCTATGAAACAGGGGCAGTTGGAAAAGCAGACAGAAGGAGACAGAAACCTTCTGGAATATTGTGCTTCAGATGTATAAAGATGATAGCATGGACAGAGAAGGTTAATAACAAATAGGTTATAGAAATAGTAGAGGAAAAAAATATTTGTGGGAAAAAAAATTGGAGAAATAGAAGGGTAGGATAGGTTCTAAGGCATTTTTGAGGAATAGTACGGGATATATTACAAACAGAGACAGGAAAAAAAAAGCAGAGATATACCAAGATCAGACTTTTGCACGCAGATAGTGATAGATGCAGACTGCAAAATTCAGGGAAATGTGTAGGTTAGTTCGGAATAGGAAACAACGAGGGTACGCGTCTAACCAGTTCCAGGATTGAAGACCTTATGATGATGTGAATAATTGGGCTTATATTTCATCAAATAAAGAAGAGTAAGCGGTTCGTAGTAAAACAAATTACGATATTTTCTTACAAAACGAACAGTTTTGTTAAGATACTTGTTTTTAGTTGTTGTATAAACTTAAGCTCCCGTTTATACGATAAAGTAAATTTGTAAAGGTGTAAACGTATTGTAATCTGCAGCGTCGTCGTATAATAGACGATTGTAGCTATCAGGCGCCAAATGAAATGAATCGTCTGTGGATGTCTACGCGCTGAGGGCTTAGTTTCACAATACAAGTAGACATCTGTTATATATTATACACAACCTTAACACTTCCAAGTGAAGTTTAGTAGCTGTTGACTTAATTATCTAAACTCTAAAGCAGTGAACAAATGATATCAAGGTAACGGGTTTCAGCTGACTCACATTTTCTTGAAATTAACGGTAGTATTATCCTAATTCAAGCCAAATAATCTTTCACTACCTTGCAAACTAGGACGTTGGGCGAATCAAATCATGTCGGCAATCTAGGATTCAAGGAAAAGCACTAGGAGTAACAAGTTTTCGCAAGATTGGATTATTCCAAGGAGCTTGAGTACGTGTACAAATTGTTTAAATGTAACTGGGATAAGCCTTGTTTGTTTTACCCGACAGTAATGGGCACCACGCAAATGGTGCAAGATTAAGATATTCTGTCCTCTACAAATGAAATTGCTTTAATTTATAAATTGTTCATGATGTTTATAGAGTGGTATCTCACAGTAAATCAATAGCAACGAAACTTTACTCTTAGCTCTAAAAGCTCCTACCATTTTAATGCCAAATTAAGTAAGTTAATTGAAACTGAACTAATTTTGCCAAAACAACGTGATAAACGCAATGACTGTATATACGCAACCATTTAAAAGGTAATAGAAAGCATCGCAAACTCCTCTACAAAACTGACCCTTTCACAACTATTATGCTGAACATTTGCTACTTGAAATTAAGGATTACGAAGGATGCTGCTAAAATTTCTGGATGTAGTCACAATATAATCCAAAGAGTTTTAACATAAACATTCCTAAATTTTAACCTTGGTACTGTCAAACAGAATTGCAAAGTTGAAAAAATTTAACATTTTCATTACAGCATAATTGTTAAGTATATAAATATTTCAAGAAACGTGGATTTAAACGAGCAACGATTCTGTTCTATTTTCGACCGCAAAAGTTGAAATGGGGACATCGGTGATGTCCAAACTGTAGTTCATGATGAGATTGAGACTCCATCAAAAACAACTTTGTTCTAGCGGTATTAAGAATTTAAATAAGGTTGTTGTGCCGATAAATTTCGTGAAAGCCAACCAACGATACTGGAAAGAGTGGAAAACACTGAGGTATTCGACAAATACTAACGATAAATCGGCACGTCATATACAGGATAATTGAGTGACACCTTGCAACATATTTAATTTTTAGAGAAATGAAGATGCCTGAATTTAACACTGCTGTAAATGTTGGCCATCCTGTATCACGTTTTAATTTATCTGCCCTGCAGTATTTGTTGTTTCTGGTTATATAAAATCTAAAGCTTATTTCTTTTAAGTTTCGTTAGAAATTTATTCTGTATTAGTTTCTGTCTATACCAATTGAGGCGCTGAGAATAAAAGTGGCATAAGTCAGTAATTTTAAAAATTTAGTTGAGGCCATATTTTGTTAAATTAAATTAAGTACTTCTTATGATTTGTATATTGTAGGGCATTTAATTAAAGAACCAGAATGTCTTTTAACTTGAGGAATAGATTTCCAGCGCTAAGTGACAATTCAAATTCCTCTTAACCATGAAATTGAGGATCCAGACTTTGAGCCAAATACATCTGAGAATAATAGACCTTGGGTTAGACTTCTACCTGTTAGGCCTAACAATTTTCCAAGTCAAACATCACCTTTAACCAACTCTAACACTGGACCAAAACAGCCGGGGGGGGGGGGGGGGAAGAATCTAGGGATGTCAATAATATGAAAACGTAGCCCAACCTGCACTTGTTGCCTACTCGTCTAGTTCAGAATCAAGCGACACGGAAGCCTTAGAAAATGGGCCTCCCAACATAAATAGAACCAAAAAAAGAACCAGAAATCCTGGAGAATACAAACAAAACAAAGCCAAACTGTTTGGAAATTCCGGTCAACGATAAGTTACCAAAAAAGGGGTCGTCGTTGAAGGGAAGAGATTTGATGATTCTCAGTGTTCCTGTAAATTTAAGTGCAATGAAAACGTCAGTACAGAAAAAAGAAGATCATTATTTGAATCATTTTGGAAAATAAGAAATTTCATAAGACAAAATACCTACCTTTGCGGATTATTCCAAAAAACGCAGTTATACAAAGAAAGCCAAGAAAGGAAGAAGGGGTGAAAAGGTCTTATGCATATAAGTATTTTTTGAAGCCAGACAATGACGTTTCCATAATTCTGTGTAAAAAATATTTCCTTAACACATTTAAAATATCAGAAGGAAGACTGCCTCGGGAAGTACCAATGATGGTAAGTCGCTAGGGTTAAAAAAGGCTGCCCTTCAAGGGAAATATCTTATAAAGACGCAAATTTTGTAAAACAACACATTGAATCATTCCCTCTCTACGAAAGCCACTATACTAGGAAACAAAATCTTCATCGAAAATGTTTGCAAGAATCACTGAATCTTCGTCAAATGTTCAAATTGTACGTTAAGAAATGCCAAGAAAATGAGAAAGAATCTGTCAAAAAACATTTTTACAGGTACATTTTTAATACAAAATTCAATATTCATTTTTACACTCCAAGAAAAGATACGTGTAAGTCCTACGATATTTTTAAAATAAAGATATCTAACCCAAATTTAAGTAATTTGGAAAAAGAAAACTTAAAGAGAGATCACAGATTGCATCGGAGAAAAGCAGAGCTCGCCAGGGACTCCTTAAAGAATGATGCTGTTTCTGCCAAATAAAATGAAAAACTGTATACGTGCAGTATAGATCTACAAAAAGCATTGCCTTTTCTAGTTTTAACGGTCTCTAATGCATACTACAAAAGGAATTTGTATTGCTATAACTTTGGCGTTCATGAGTTGGCCAAAGACTGTGGGTTTTCTACACATGGAATGAAACAGTAGCTAGAAGAGGTTCACAGGAAATGTCTTAATGTTTGATAAAATATTTGAAAGTTCAAGCTAATGGCAAGAAAGAAGTAACAATCTTCAGCGATTCCTGTGGAAGGCAGAACCGAAAATTCAAAATGTTCTTGCCCTCATGATATTCTTTCATAGTGATGACGTGGACACCGAAATACTTAATCAGAAGTTTTTAGTTTCTGGACATTCGCTCTTACAGAACGATTCTGATTTTGGCAGTGTAGAGCTAGCAGCTAAAGGTAAAACAATTTATGTTCCTCAAGATTGGAAGAACATCATGGTAAGCTGCAGAAATAAGAAAAAGTATATTGTATGTGAAATGAACAGCAAATTTAGAGAAAAACATTACCAGAAAGAAGAAAAACGCAGAAAAACATTCTGAAAATGGGCTGAAAATTCAATGGATTAAGCTGGAAAAAGGAAGTCTTTATGAATTAAAGTACAAAAAAATACTCAACGCTGACATTGTTGTTTTGGATATTAAGCCGAGAGGCAGAAAAGGTAGGCCCACATCTCTCAAAAACGCTCCACTGATTAGGCTCTATGAAGGAATAAGATCTGTTGCGCCACTGAAAAAGCGTGATATGATGGATCTACTTCAGTTTATCCCTCCTGTGTACCACAACTTTTTCCAAAATCTGAAGAGTCATGCTACTGATGGAGAATACATTGGACCTCTGCCGTTTATTGAGAATTCAGACGAAGACGAAGTTAATGGAGATTAAAATAATGACCTGAAAGACAATTTAACTTTATATCTTAACTACAGTGTATTTGACTCAGACTTTGTATCAGTTTTTGTTGTAAAATAAAAATAATTGTGTTGCCTTAAAAGTAATACTAACTTGTTTTATCCACCACATACTTGGGATAAAAGTGGATTAAGTCACTTATGCCATTTGGTATCTATGGCTACGTATAAATTTTAACAATATAATTTTAGTATGAGGTTGACCATTTGTCTGTGAGAAAAAATCAGCAATAAAAATTTTATTCTCAAGGGATCAATTATTACCTCTGTGTTAGTTGAAATACAATGTTCCTTGTTGAAACGTGCAAGGAGATAACTCTTGCGCACACCTACGGTAAGAGCAACTTAACCGAATAACTAACAGTAAAGGAGCGTGGACATTTTTCTTGAAGAAGTGTTGTGAGATAGACAAGCAAAGATGCCTGCCAAAAGCACAGCGTGATGTATTAGAAACACCATTGAATTGACCAAGCAGTTTCTTATTGCTCAGCAGAGATGTGAAAAGACGCACATCTGCTTTTCGTTAGCGGTTAGTAGGAAATACATATTTATTAATAATAAATGAGATTCTTTCAGCGCACGCAAAGATAGATTTAACTATGAACATTTATATTTTACCTGGTTAATTAGAGTACTAAAATTTACTTCCGTTCGATATGCAGATTACAAATTTTGTGAAGCTTGTTTATGTGAAGATAACATTAATAAGGAGTACATGTTTGAAAACAAAAAGTTTGAAATTCGTTATTGTTTGTAGTTGACGTTTAACAGATAATAGAAGATATGTTGTACTCGTCCTCGAAAAAATTCTGCAGAGGTACTATAGGTTATCTGAATTGTGTTTGTTAAGAGGTGGATTATTCAAAGTAAGTTTCTAAACTGAAATTAATATGTCCGTGGTGGATGCTTTTGTCGTTTAGCCTACAAATGAATGATCCTGAAACTATGAGCAAATTAATGGTTGTGAACATAATGAAAAGAATTATTTAATGGTAATCATGTGACAATTTAATACTCAAACCCGAATAAGTTAGTTTTACATTTAATAGAAATTTCATTTTTTGTAGCTAGAGAGAGTGCATCTACATAACTTATTTTGAATAGCTCTAATTGAAATGTGCAGATGTTATTTTGTTCAGGAACATACTTTCATTCTCTGTAATAGTTTCAACGTGTGTTATCCATTTATATATTATAAATTTATTAGTATAAGTGTTTAAATCAGTAATTTATATATGAAGTGTTAATATCTTGGTTGACATATTTTGTAGAAAGTAAGCATATGTGAACAAATATCAGAATTGATGTTTGAGGTTCATTAAAAATCCAATGTTTGAGATGGTTTCTAAGTGAAAGTAACTTTAAATGAACTCGAATTATTTTTAAATGAACTTGAACGCATGAATTTAAAAGTGGAATTGATTAATGTAAATGAAAACTTCGACGTTACATTATAACGTTTAGTTGGATTGATCTTTTATTTATCTGGAAAAGATAAGATATACGTAGTATATTTTTGAGAAGTTCATAACTTAATTAAAAGAGTATCGGTAATACGATTAGAAGACAACACATTTATACTCTGTGTTATGGGAAGTTTATTTACAATTTGTAACTTTTGTATTTTTGAAGGAATACAAGTAGTGTCTCCAATAATAAATTCAATTATGTGACTCTCTTTTCAAAGTCAGCGCTGGTATCAAGTTGCAGCACGTCGGTATTTAGCCTATTTTAGTATATATTTGTAGTATATTCTTGATAATTTATTTGTGGGTTTTGAGATAGTTGTTAGAGGGTTTGTGCATCTCCCCTCAAGACCGATTGATTTTTGGTAATGTTTAAAGATGCGTTGGCGTCCTGTTTATTTTCTAAATTTTGAATTACGATAATCAATCCATGTCCAAACTAATGCTTCTCCGTGAATTGAATTTTAAGATAATCTTTGTTACAGTAATTGGGGTAGTTTCCTCCAGCCTAAGCATAGTCCGTACCCTTGTCAACCCCATATTCACTGATAATACTAAGGTGCTGCTAGAGAAATCAAAAGATAAGTTACAACTTGCGCACCGAGATGAAACATGTCATCAAATTTTGCATGACCACTTAAGCGTTAGAAATACGTCTTAATTGAATTCTCTACTAAGTAACTCAAAGTCAAAAAGAAGCTCGTGTTAAATGGTATAAGAAACGTTTAAGTGATTTAACAACTCTAGAACATCAACTTTTGTATTTGGTATCGCTTGTAGTGCTAAAAGTTGGATATATACAAAGGAATGTGAAATGAAATAGTGATTGGAGTTCCTAGGTAAAACTCGTAGCCACAGTGCATTCATGAGATTGTTGGTTGTTTTGTGTCAAAAGATGGATGTTGTAACTTCCTGCATCAGGAAACGACGAAGTAGTTAACCACTCAAATGGTGCAAGTATTGTCTCTTCCTCCGTATAGTGCTGGTCGACGTCTTGATAACTTGCTTACATTTTCAAAAAAGGAAAATTCAACTTTGTTGTCAACACTTTTCAAAAACAGAGGATGCTGTTTAAATGTTTAATAATGGAATTTTTAGTGAACCATTTTCCAAATCGAAGAAATATTTTGATGAATGACAAATTTGCATGAAAACATATATGAATTGTAAAAAAAAATTTTTGAAAATCAATAAAGCTGTCTATTAATTCCAATAGTATTTGTTTTTTCCTATTCCGAAACTTTAGTAGCAGTCCTCGTACTATAAAGAGTACAACAATTGTGTAACAGCGTTGCTATTCGTCGATATAGTTACTATTCAGTGTAAAACCAACGTTTGGAAGTAGAAAAATAAAACTAACGCTTATAAAGAAACTTTCAAACACCTCACTTAAGGAAGATCGTTCAAATGGGCATTAAAGTTCACTCAACACTTGACATTTAGAATTGCGACCAAAATAAAATTTCCATCTTTCTTTATTAGGTAAAGAATTAAAAAAAAACAGTTTTGGGACAAGATTTGCGTTCAGCTGCACCCACTTCTAAAAATCATCGGTGCAGCATCCACAGTACCGGGAACCGGGGTTTGAAAAATTTTCAAAATGGGTCTATATGCAAATTGTTTCAATGCATTTTAGAAGCCCATAATTTTAAGTGTACAGCTTAACTATTTCTATTTGTATTAAAGATAAACGCACAAACTTGGACTAATAAATAAGCTAAGTTTTGAGTTGTACTATATAAATAAACGATTTTAGTTTAACTAGTTCATTTGTTATTGGTTGAGTTAGTTGTTAAAATAACGCAAGAATAGATTTTTCGGATTGAGCTTCTGTTAACGAAGTGGTTTACTAGGGGGTCATATGTCCAAATTATCCAGCACATTTTGATGTATGTTCAGAACGGAGCAATACTCAGTTTGTCCTGTGTCATAGTTGACCGCAGGTAAGACGGGGTGTCGAAGAGAACTCAATAACCTCTATGCAGTGGTTATAGTCACCATGACTATCCACAAAATCCTGATGCATTTGGTAACCTCAAGCAGTAATTCGTTTACAGCTTTGTCTTCCATAAGAAATTTTCTCACTTCACGCATGGATGTTAGAGACATTTTCCTATGTTCCCGCAATATCGTGTAGCATTGAAAGATGCGAGAAAAGAAGATTTGCGTCTAGGCCGTTGCAGAGGCACTTCTGAATTTACGAACTTATGATTACAGCAGGTCATAGCTGAAACACATACCTCCTCAACTGCAGTCACTAACTTTAGTCCTGATGGTGTAAACCTCTCCTTAACACAAAGAATGCTGTGACAACGCCTCGCTTTGATGCACGCTAAAAGAGTGCTGTGATACAGATACAGCAAATTGTAAAATTTGAAATTATTCACTTACCTTCCTTTTTAACCTCTGCCTAGCTAGCTCATCGGAAATGTTGAATTTATAAAATCAAATCAAACACAACAATATCACAAAGCATTTATATATAAAATATTTTCTCTCATACAAAAGCAGATAGAACATCTACAGCATCTTTCTTTCAAACATAAAATTATTTTTAACAAGTATTTATTTACTTCATTATACCAAAATGTTCCTCACCTTATTTAAATTTACAGAGCTAAATTTCTTCTCTTATTGATGGTGTACCTTGTTATGATTCTCACGCTTGTAACGTTTGTTTTGACCAAAGGACTTTTTGATAAATAATGTATTAAAAAGGTCAGAGTGTTTCGAACTCTAAACACAAACTTTCCTGGTAAAGATCCTCACACAAAAAAAATATATAAATTAACACTTATTATTCTACCTTAAATGAAATGACAAATACTCCAATATCAGTTAAAAATTAATTCAAAAGTAATACTTGCAAAATCTACAAAAACGCACTCCACTTCGTAATTAAATATCTTCTTATTTTAAATTGACGTCAAGTAAGGCTTTCCATATTTAAAATCTTCTTTTCAAACAGCAGTTAGCAAAGTACACTTTCATTAAACCTTCCTTTCAATTATGTAATAAAATTTTTAAATTAGCGTTATATTGAAGAATTTTTCCTCTTCATAGTATTTAATAATTTCTATTTTTATGCGAGTTATGTTTAAAACATCACTTTTATATTCATTTTAACATCACAATTATTAAATTGCAGTATGCTTACTGCATACTTCAAATATCATATCCGCAAAGCAGCAGTTCACGACTTAAACCAAAATAACATTTTGCGATCGAATTTATGAATGGCTTTAATTAGTAAACGCTTTTTTATGTATGCGTAATTATCTATTTCTCGAATATACTACAACAGTATGGAGCATTCTACACCGCAATGATGGTATCCCAGAAAAACTCATTAGCGTCTAAAATCGCGGCGTTTTATTACCTCGTAATCTCTTCCCATTTATTAGTTACGCGAGTTATGTATCCCCCAATTTACCTATATATATATATATATATATATATATATATATATATATATTGAATATATTGAATCTAATAGGAATTATTAGAAATTTTTAAAAAAAATTACAAATTCATTGCAACAATGTAATACAAGGATAACCCAGAGAGGTTATTAACAGTTCATGAGAACGGACATGCAACTTTGTATCCGAAAGGGCAGTGATACTGCAGGTGGCAGGTCACAGACGGTTAATATACCGCAATTACCTAGAAATAAGATTGTTACAATGTAATAAAGTGTAGAATTAAGAGTAAAGCAGACATGAGATCTGCAAGTTCCCACAGCCATGTGAGGAAACAGGTATTATAAAAAGCCCGGGAGCTCAAGGCCCGGCAGTCAGTCTTCGAACTCCATACTTCGTTGTTCAAGCTACTCACCTTATTAAAGTTAATTAATTATTTCCGATTTAAAGTTATTTTTTACAGTTATTCAAAATTCCATGTTAATTTCTGTTTTAAGAATAAATAAATTTGTTAAGAGTTTGGAAACGTTTTTTAAAAACACCGTTCCAAAGGCCCAAACCTTAGCTCGCGTGTTGCCTCGTCTTTGTCTAACACCAAAGGCTATTGTGTCAAATCGCTTCTCTCCAACAGGGGTTGCAAAAGGAAATAAATATTTTTTATCAATTTTTTACTATATTTTCTGGGGTTTTAGTGTTCCGGTCGCTTCTTGAAATAAACGTTTCTTTATTAATTAGTTCATACGAATTTGACGCATTTGTTCTAAATTCCTCTCGCATTTTTAAGAACATGTTTTTATGCTATACATGGGCTAATAATTAATAAGTGATAATAAATGGTTTTGTATTTATCTTAAAACGATGGATTTTCGCTCGCATTGAATGCGTTTTTAAGGTATCTTAAAATTAATTATTTTATTTGTTACGCTTGTATCATACAGGGTGATTATATATACATGGAAAATTTGATTTTTAGTTGGCACTTTAATGAATAAACGTACGCTTATATTATACAGGGCGTAACCCCAAATTTACGGAAATTTCAATTTTTTCCGGATTTTTTATATTTTAGTGGGCTTTATTTGTAAAATTTGGGTTTCAATGACCTCTCTTGACCCCCTTAGCACGTCAAAATATGTATATATACGCATCATCAAAACTGCCACTTTTTGGGAATGTCACAACAACGTCACAAAGGCTAGGGTAATTATTCCGAATTTGCAATACTCAACAGGCTCGCATTGTTCAGCTATTAGGACAAAGTGGACGAAGTTTGATTGCAACCGTTTTACAGTGTGATACAATGGTTTTTAGCATGCACGCAAAATACTATAATTAAAAGGGTTGAGTAACAGGGTAGATATTTGGAGACAAAAAATATGACAAACTTCAGTTTGAACCACTATGTAAAATCCTCCGCGTAAATCGGTATTGAGTTTTTTTTCTCTTTCTTTTTGACACTTCAATCCTAATAATAGCAGACGTGCCCGTAGTGAATGACAACGTTTAAAATGGTAAGAGAGCGATTCTTTTGTTTACGTTTATATGCATGACGTTTATTTTATAACGAGAAATAAAGGTGTTGTGATTTTTCTTTTTTTGATAAACATTTTTTAACGAAGAACTGTGATGAAGTCTGAATCAACCGGAAAATACTATAATTAAAACGGTTGAGCAATAGAGTGGTTATCCGGAGACAAAAAATATGACAAACTTCAACTTGATCTACTATGTAAATTTCTTCGGAGCAAATCAGCATTGAATTTTTTTCTCTTTCTTGACTCCCATCCTTCACTCTACGATTAGCTAGCACGGCATTTTTGCGTTCCTTTTTTGTTGTAATCGGTGCGGACTACTTATATTACTTTCTTTCTTGTCCGCACGGAATTTCGTAACATGTTTATAAGGTGCTTTGCGTGGATCATAATGCCCCGCACACCAGTTAGATGCCACAACCTAATTCAAACTGTGAGTTCCACACCGAACTGAATATTTTTTACTAATTTTTGAAGATTTTTGAATCTACCTTGCATATTCAATACTCCATCATAGCATGCACCTCTGGTATTTTCTAACGGCAAATTCAAACGCGTCAAAATATCGCTTACCACTACACAGATGGTTTTAGCTTTGGCATTTGCAGTTGAATAAAAGTCTACCAAGTCCTCACATATATCTAGATTGTCATCTACTATTCTAATGCAAAGAGCGTCTTGCTCCTTGATAGATATGTCACATGTTTCCTCAAGCATTATATGAAAGTAATCACGAGCTTCGATTACTTGCCCTATAAGACGTAGAACAAATTGGCCTAACACTTCGATTATTTCGTTTTCGGTTTTACAATCGGAACGCCCCGTCTGTTTCTTCAGTTTTGGTCAAGCTTCCTTCCGTGTTTAACAGTTAACAAAAATTAGAGCATATATCAATATGGCCTCGAATCGCTAAGCCCTTGCGACAAATAAATTATCAGTACACAACCTGCTCATCTAATAAAACAGGTACGTTTTGTTTTGATACAACTTTTAATGTGCTTTGTTTCTAAGCATACGCATTCTCATAAGAACAAAATTTTTCTAAGGTGTCTTCCAATTAGAAACCCCACAGAAGTAAAAACTTCTTCTTTTCTTGCATTAAATGTTACAAGATTAACTTTCGGCATCCTTGCAAATTTCACAAAAAAAATTTATCATCTGGCAAAAGCACGATTTAAAGATACCGGATAGCCAGAATTCGATGAGACGAACCCCGTGCATTCCACACAGCCCATACAAGGTTAGAGATAAATCATTTAACAATTATTTCTAAACGTTTAAACAATGTTAAATGTTTAAACTGCGTTTAAGTGAGAAATTTTTTTTTAATATTTATTAGTATGCTTATAAACAAAAAGTAAATAAGAAACCATGGGTGACAAAAAGATATTCTGAATGTAATAGAAGAAAGATGAAAATAAAAAACAGACCAAATGAAACACGAAACAAGAGACACAAATTCATAAAATGGGAAATTATTCGCAAATGCAGGAAAGTTAAAGAACAATGGATTTTAGAAAAATGCAAACTGGTGCAAACTAGTAAGAAATTGGAATGACAGACAAAGTATTAAACTAATTAGAATGATGTTTAAAGATATAAAACCGCATAGCAAAATTCAAAAAGTGGAGGAGACATCATTGTAGAAAATGTAGTGAAATTGGACAGACAAGAATCTATAGTATATTTATATGCAGGACTAGAACAGGTAACAGACATTGGATGTCCTATACTTAGAGAGAGACAAGTTTGAACTAGTATTAAAGAGCCTGAAAAACAATAAGGCGCCGGTTATACTTTTCCTTATGAAGTCGGCCAGTGCTTGCGTTTGTGTAAAATATTTCAGGCCTTCTGCGTGCGTCGTTAGACCTAAGGGTAGTAGAGGAAGTAAGTGAAGGGTTACTGTAACTTGTTGTTTAGATATATAGAAGAACGTAAGAAGCTTTCATGATGTGTAGTCGCTTAGCTTGATTTTTATTTAAATAAACCTTTCTTTAAACTTGGTGTTGTTTATTGCATTACAACAACTTTGGTGCCAAATCCAGGGAAGATCTGGTGATAAATATGAACGAGCTTTAACGTAAATAATCGGAATAACGGAACGTGAACGCGAATATTTAACTATACTATCGAGGCTTCGTAATGGAACAAGTAAAACGGACAATCTGTAAAACGCACTTAACTAAAACAGTTAATAATATAAATTCTATGCTAAAAATAGTTTCAGTGTTGAAGATATTTATACAGCTATGTCAAAGTTAAAGCTTGCGAGTGACAATCTGAAAAAAATTGATAAGCAAATTGAACCTCTGCTTAAGGAAAATCTAGATGACGAGTTAATGAAAAGGTATGAATATGAAGAGGTTGCTGTAACTACGATGTCTAAGTTGGAATTTAGATACAAATGCCCAGAAAAATCGCAGATATAGGTTGACTCGAATTTAACGAATACGGTACCAGTAAGTAACGAAACAAGTAGGCCGTCCTCTACGTCAGTGAAGCTTCAACGTGTACAGTTAGCAAAGTATGATGGTACTGCAAAGGACTGGCTTCCTTTCTGGGAACAATTCAGAAGTATGATCCACGACAATCAACAATTAACGAACGGAGATCGATTCAACTACCTGCGAATGTATGTCACGGGAAGGGCCGCTGAAGCAATTGAGTGACTTCCTCCATCGGGAGCATTCTATGAAGAAGCTTTGAATATATTAAAAGATCAATTTGGAAATAGGGAACGGCTAATTGAACAATATATTGATAGCATTATGAAAATCGAACCTGTAAAATCCAGAAACGACGTAAGCACTTTAAGGAAGAATTACAATCTAATCACACCAGCTATGCGTGCTCTTGAAATCTTAAAAGTATCTAGTTCTCAGTATAACATAATCGTAAAGTCGACTCTCATGAAGTCGTTACCAACGGAATTGCGTTTAGGATTTTATCGACAAATGAAAATGAAAGCATCCAATCATCTAGAAATTATTACGAATAATTTAGAAAGTTCATCATCAAGGTCAGAGGAAGATGCAGATCGCCAGGTAAAGGATTTGTTGCAGTTTCTTAAGAACGAACTCGAGTCGTTGGAACAAGCTTTAAAACCGGATGCAGATTGTAAAGGGAAGATGCTCCCAACAGAGAAGAGAACGCATTACAAAGGAACTGCGTCTAGTTTATTAGTCACCCGAACAAACGTCTTGAATGCTGTGCTTTCTGCAAGAAAGACCATAAAACCGAAATGTGTGACGCAGATGTACCTTTGGCAAGGAAGACAGAAATTCTAAAGGCAGCAGGAAATTGTTACCGTTGTACGAGAAATAACCATAGTGCTAAATATTGTAAAAATAGATTCTTAAGATGTAAGGAATGCAAAGATAGGCACGCAACAACAATGGGCGACCCAAGCTTTAAGCCAGGTAAAGATAGACACAACGCTAAGACGACAGGTATTACAGTGAAATTAACGAAAGGCGAGAGTTCAATGAACACTTCGGCGCCGTCGGTGTCCAGTTTGATGACAAACATAAACAAAAATGTGCTATTGCATACGGCTTGTGTTTATGCCTTTGGCGAAAATTTAAAGAAGTTAATTAGATTAGTAATGGACGGGGGTAGTCAACTTTCATTTATTGAGGAGAATCTATCAAAGGTATTAAATTTACCTATTGTTGGACAACATAGGGTTCGTATTGCCGCGTTTGGAAATAGTTCATCAATACCGACTAAACTTTACAACCGCGTTTTAATTACTTTGAAGGGACAATATACAGATGAAATTTTAACGATTGAGGCTGTGGAAGTTCCAGAAATTTGCATGGATAATTTACATATACCTAAAAAAAGCGTGGTAGAGTATCAAAACTTGCAGCTTGCTGACAATATCCAGTTTAATATAGATCGAGCGTTAATTGTTGATGGAATTAATATACTTATTGGGGCAGACAATTACTGGACAGTAGTGACAGGAATGAATATTCGTCTTAACAAAGGTTTAGTAGCAGTGGACACGAAATTTAGTTATGCTTTGCATGGCCCCATACCAGTTGATGTTACAACAATACGAGAAAATCTGTAGACAGCGTTACATGCGACAGTTATAAAAACAGAAGCCAAGATCGAAAGTTTGTGGGATCTGGAAACAATAGGTATAACCAAAGAAGCAGACGACGATAAGAAATTCTTCGATAATTTTTTGAAAAATAACGTCCATAAATGTGATGATCGATATTTAGTAGCGTTACCGTGGAAGAATGAGGATGCAGTGATTGAAGATGATAATTTAATTAGTGCGCGAGTTCGTGCTCAGAAGCTAAAGTTTAAATTGACCAATATTAACAAAATATGTGAATATAACTCTGCTATCAAAGGAATGTTAGATAATAATTATGCCGAGTTAATTTTCCGCGGTGATGCTGAAAAAACAAATGGCGATCGTGTTTACTACATGCCACACAGGCCTGTTTTTAGAGAAGATAAACAAACAACGCGCTTGCGAGTGGTTTTCGATGCCTCTTCACATGGCCCGGGACAAAAATTGTTGAATGACTTATTAGAAAAGGGGCCTAATTTAAGTCCAGATTTAATTAAGATTTTACTTAATTTTCGTGTAGGCGAGATCGGAATTACGGCTGACATTGAGAAAGCATTTTTACAAATTTATTTACATTCCGACGATAAAGACGCACATCGATTCATATGGTACAATAACGACAATGAACTGGAAACGTACCGTATGAATAGAGTAACATTCGGAGTTACATGTAGTCCGTTTCTTTTAAATTCCGTGATACGAACACATTTAATCAATAATCGAAAACAAAATCCTGAATTTATTGAAATCTTAAAAAGGGGATTTTATGTAGACGATCAAGTGGTTAGTGTAAACAATCGAAATGTTGCAGAACATTTAAAGACTTTTCAAATAAGCTTTTTCAAGGAGCCTCCATGAATTTACGCAAATGGACGATTAACGATTTCAAAGTAAACAGCAAGGTTGAATCGCAAAATGAACAAATTCAAAAAGTGTTAGGAATTAACTGGTGCAATCAGAACGATAGAATTAGTGTCGATTTGAGTAGTGTGACGGAGTACATATATTCCATTAAAATGGTGAAAAAAGGCACGTGTTACAGACAATTGCTCGTTTGTATGATCCGATAGGGCTTCTTGCACCATGTGTAATTAAGCTTTAAATTTTGTTTCAGAACATATGGGTTGAAAAAATTGGTTGGGACGATTTGTTACCGCAAGATATGCAAAATGAATGGCAGGAATATATTCAACAATTGATGAAATTAGTGGATTTTTCTATACCGCGTTACGTAGGTGTGTTGAACCATCCGAACGAATCGCAATTACATGTTTTTCCGGACGCATCTTTACGAGCATACGGGGTGGCTGCATATCTAAGACAAAACGATCGTAACGGAAAAATTAGTGTGCAGTTACTGTATTCAAAAAATCGCGTTGCGCCCCTAAAGACTTGTAGCGATAAAATGCTAACCTTGCCGCGCTTGGAACTAACTGTCGCGTTATTAGCAGCTAGGTTACAGGCATTTATAAAAACTAATGTATTAGTTAAAATCGATAAGGTAGTATATTGGAAAAATTCTCTGATCGCGTTGCATTGGATTAAAGGTGATGCAAACCATATGTGGCTAACCGTGTTAAAGAAATTCAGACCATATCGAAAGATATAACATGGAGACATTGTCCGGGTCGCGAGAACCCTGCGGACTTATTAACCCGCGGAATAAGTTCAAGTACTTTAATAAATTCCGAAACTTGGTTACACGGTCCTAGGTGGTTGCTAGAAAGTGAACAAACGTGTCCAGATAAATCGGATAGAAAAATCTACGTCAACGATAGATATAGTA
Source organism: Platerodrilus igneus (assembly GCA_036346225.1). Classification (NCBI taxonomy): domain Eukaryota; kingdom Metazoa; phylum Arthropoda; class Insecta; order Coleoptera; family Lycidae; genus Platerodrilus; species Platerodrilus igneus. The sequence goes on along the minus strand of JARFIW010001299.1, from coordinate 1,711,193 downwards.
TCGAAAATGTCTTTACTAATTAACGACACTATAAAAGGTAGCAATCAATTTATAGATTCTTCCAGATACAGTGATTTTAATCGTTTAGTGCGGATAACGGCGTATGTTTTACGATTTATAGGAAATTTAAAAACCAGAAATAATAGAGAAATGAAGAGCTTAACCGTAAACGAATTTGAAAGGGCCGAAATATGTTTACTGAGGCAGGCTCAGCGGGAAGTTTATTATTCAGAGATTAACAGTTTACAAAGGGGTGAGGGCATTGAACGGAAATCGAGTATTGCAACTTTACGCCCTTTCTTGGATAAACATGAATTGTTGCGTTTGGGTGGACGTCATAATTTAAGAGAAGATTTCGACCTCAAGCATCACGTTATTCTATCGAAAAATGCACATTTAAGTAAACTACTAATAATGAAGTTTCATAAAACTCTTCATCATAGTGGTGCTAATGCAACACTTTATGAATTACGTAAACGATTTTGGATTGTACGAGGACGGCAATTAATAAAGTCCGTTTTAGCAGGATGTGTTATCTGTAAACGACTTCGTGGAAAGTTAGGGTCGCATCCTTTCGCGCCGTTACCTAGAGATCGAATACAGCAAACAAAACTCTTCGAAGTGACAGGTTTAGACTTCGCCGGACCGTTGTATTTTAAAGATAGTTATCACTCAAAGCCATGTTATGTGCTTTTATTTACCTGCGCTGTTATACGAGCACTTCATCTAAAGATTGTTATAGAAATGGACGTTGCGTCTACAATCAGTGCATGTAAACGGTTCTTTGTCCGTAGAGGGATTCGTAAGGTCATTTACTCAGATAACGCTAAAACATTTAAAAGAATATCACGTGAAATATCGACCTTAAAAGAAGTGATAAGCTAAGTTGTTCCGCCGCGCCGGAGGATGTGTAAAATATTTCAGGCCATCTGCGTGCGTCGTTAGACCTAAGGGTAGTAGAGGGAGTAAGTAAGGGGTTACTGTAACTTGTTGTTTAGATATATAAAAGAACGTAAGAAGCTTTCATGATGTGTAGTCGCTTAGCTTGATTTATATTTAAATAAACCTTTCTTTAAACTTGATGTTGTTTATTGCATTACAACAGCGTTTAAGATATATCCGTCGCCAACGATAAAATCTAGATCTTCGGATTTTAGGAAATAAGCTACCACATTCTTGACAATTCGAGGGGAGCCTTTTCTCTATTTTTGGATATGTGAAAAAGTCCTAAAATAACAAATTGCCGTCTAGTATGATCCTACATTAAAAAGCAATAGAATCCAAGCTTTCTGCAGTCGATAAATTGCGGTTCCATGCTCGAAAGTTGGTAGGAAACGCTTCTCCGATTCTTCAGCTATTGAGAGGTTAATCTTGGAGTAAAAGTATTTGATTGGGAACAAAATTTCTTTAAGTTAAAAAGATGAATGAGGTTCCGAACCTTCCCTAAGTAGTAGGAATGATTATATAGATCTATGAGGATCCAGAATCGGTGCATTCTACTATTTGTTATGTATCCGTCATGTCCAACAACTACAAGATGCTTTGCTTTAGGGAATCCAAATCGAAATAAGTCTTAGAATATTATTATTCGTTGTTAATTTTTCCAGTTACTTCCTCCAATCCAGCTTATTGAAAGTATTAATCCTCCGAATTTTATAGTTGAGTCCAAGTGTTATTTGGTAACTATAGCGACTGCAATAAGTCCTAGTTGAGCAGATTCTAATGTCAAATCCTCATTTTACACCCATTCAGGGCTGATTTACATACTTGCGGAAATATACAAAATCTAAAAGTTTGAACCATTTGGGCCTCTGTTTTGAATCTATTAAGTAAAAATTAAAGTTTTATTTAACTCTGCTCCTCAATTAGAAACACTAAGGTATTTTTGTTATTAAATGGAAATTCCTTATAGAATATGCCTTCTTACACAAACTTGATTGAAATTCCTTATAGAATATTTACCCGTTTGAACAGGATGAAAAGTATCTTATAACATATGAGTGAGTGTCTAAATGCATTTTAATGTAATAAATACCTTTATTTTTATCTGAAACACGTTTAAACTATCTAATGATTACAGTTTTATGCGTCAAACATAATTGATATTTTTTATGCCGGGTATTTCACAAATGTTTTCTATACAAATAAATATATAAATAATTAGGCTTTCTCTCGAATTTTTTCGAATCTTCTCGCATTTAAGAAGTTATATCTTTATCATGTGTGGAATATGACTATTTTATAACCTTTAATTACATCAATATATTGCAGTGGATGCTCTTACGTTAGGTGCCAAATTATATTGCTGAAGATGGCCTGACGTTGGGCGTCAAATTTTATTGCTGTGGATTGATGGGCCGAATAAAAGATACTTATGATTAAAGTTTCAAATTCGCTCGCTGTCTAATTATTTTTGCTAGCTCTCTTTAAATAAAACCACTAGAATCATACATAAGATTTATAGTAATTATACGAAATATCTTTTACAAACAATCTTTCAAATGCTAATTACTACATTCACGACCGCTTTATCTTGCAAACAATGTCTTAAATATAATGAAACTTATTTTTCTTAATTGGACGCCAGTGAACAAAAATCTTCCGACATAGCTAGGGGTCTATTCCTGGGTAGAGCAATAAGAAGTGGGGTGGGGGTGGGGGTAAGTCGAACTTTGTTTGCAAACCAAAGCTAAACTAAGTTAAATAGGCGCCACCAAGTCCTGAGATAATCACGATAAGAGCAAAGCACAATTTTAAGGGCGGACGTGGAAACCCAAAGATGAAACGATCGCCTTCGTTAACAAAAACTTGTCTTATAAAAACAAGACACAGCTCCTGTAAGAAATTATAAAGATTAAATAAATGAAAATGTAGAACACCATTTGTGTCCTATAAAAGTATCAAAAAAAAAAATAAAAAAATGTATATCCAATATGATATTGGCACAAAATTATTACTCAAATATTCTACCTTTATGTTATCAGATTTGATCGCATTTGACCAAAATAAAGGTCTCAAAGTTTAACTAATTGTTTACTAAAAAAACTCTCTTTTAAAATTTCAAAACTTTTTAACAGGTAAAAAAAATTTCATCAATAACATCTATAACAAAGTCAAGATTTTGGCTTTTTAAAACAAAAGACTGCTCTTCAAACATAAACTTGCTTTAAACATTTGATTAAAATAATTTGTAACCACAATACACTGAATTAACGCTTCTAACCTGGACAGATCTTTTCAGGTAGATTACGGTTTCTAAATTACAACGCAGCGTGTATTCAAACTTTCATATTTAGATTTCATAATTTATCTGTAAATAAAAGCTAATTACAAGATTGAGGAATTGTTCAAATTAAAAAAAATAAAATTTTCATGACAGCTGCACGAAGCATCTGCTTTCAAGATCAACATCTGTACAACTGTGCTTACAACACAAAAAAGTATGACGTCGAAAATATTACCTTGAAATCTATCTGAGGTTCAAATGGTAACAAAGCTTGTAATTATATAATCCTAACTTGAACAAAATTTCAGTTCTAGGCTTGTAAAACCAAGTTCTAACAATAATCGATGAATTAAACAGATTAATATGTTCGTAAACATAATAGCAACTTTTACGTGCATTTTTATATGATAGTCTGATTTATCAAACTTTCTACTACATTCAAAACAACATGCAAAAGTTTCATTATATGTAATAACTTGAACCGAACTGCCTCTGTTTCTGCAAGACAAATCTGGACGAAAATTCATAAACTCAAACAATGTTACAAGCCATTTCTAACTTGGGACGACTGCAATTCAAAACCAACATCTTCACTCGTACTTTATCTATCATTTTCGATGGCAAATTCCTCGTTGACGCGCTAAATAAATGAAACCAAATTAAATTATTTGTAAACATGATAATTTACCAACCGTTAGTAGATAGTTATCAAAGTGGTTTCAGGTAATCAAACACATGACCCGCTTACATAAGTAATTAACGAACCGAAGGTCTCATGTTCTAGACACTGGGAATACATCTTGATAAGGCGGTTGCTAGCGAGCGACTAACCCGACAAAGCGAGAACCGAATAATAGCGACGTTAGAGGTGGGGAAATGCGAAAGAAACAGCTAGAGATGCTTGACGAAGTAACTTTATGTCACACAGATATTTTAATATAAGAAGATTAATAAAGAATAAGGCACGCTTAGCGCATTATCCTCGTAATTCAATGTGAATAATTATTGCCCAAATTAAACATGTTACAATAACTTCTACGAAAAACAACTTCTTCTCATCACAAACCTTATACACTAAAAATAGAGCCCAAAATTTTGACGATAGCTTTGCCTTGCGAACAATATCTTAAATGCAACATAAAAAATTATATAAATTCTGGATAATCATTCACTTATACTAAATTATAGAGTCCAAAAGCATCTCTTTATAACTAGGATGATCACTCACAAATCTTAATCTTGTAATTTTCTTCATAAACAACTCCCTAATTGAATCTTATTATGTACAAAATGTATCTAAATAGGTAGGATAATTCAATAACCTCAGTACTACCGTTAGAGAAAACTGCTTTTCTAGGAACGCTAAAAGGTCGTATCCGCACGTTGAGATTACTCCTAGATTCAACAGATTCATTATTTACAGGTAACTTTCAAACAGCTGTAAAAAATTTTTCAGTCTAACAGTTCTACAATGCCAACCACAGTGTTTCATGTAGTTGATAAAAGACCGAAAACGAATGCCATGTCATGTAGTTTCTATAGGCTTCCTTATCATACAAAGGCTGTCAGTTACTCTTTAAGGACATATATATATATACTAGCCTCTTTTTACTTTTAACTTATCATCTGTCAATCTCAAAGCTGAAGAGAAATCTTTGTTTATAGTAGTTGAAGCTGTTGAAGTGTGTCCTTATTCGTTGTCAATATTGTATTTATATTTAATTTGCAATGATATGGGTAAGCATTAATTTTTGATATTGAAGCGCTTGTCTCCATACTTCGTAAATATCGATTTTGTGTATTATTACACTTTAAAATTTAATACATTCCGAAAAATTTATAAATGAATTTACAGGCAATCTGGATATAATCAAGCTTTCCATACTCCGTAAACAACTTTTAAAATTCATATTGTTAGTCAAGTATTGGAGGAATTGGTTTAGAAAACTGCCAACTTTAGATCACAGCAAAAGATAACGACATTGCATCTACGGAAATCTTTATGAGGTCTTATACAATAAACTTTGGCTTGCTTATTATGTCCATTAGGATGACATGGAAATGATGCTGTGTAACGAAGTTGTTGATTTTTAGAATTCAGAATTTTTAAAATTGCTACATTGTATCAAATCGGTGAAATTCTCATTCTATATGGTAGGAGGTTTAACTTAAATTATAAACAGATTTCGTACTAACGTTCTTGATATCAAGGTAGCTTTTGCTTATGCTAAAACCTTCAGTAAAAACCAGTATCCTGGCTCAGTATATAAGTGACTAAACATCCTGCTAATCGTTCACTAGTTAGTTTTCTCCGTTTCTTTGCCCCCTCCCTCACCCCACTTCAAATTTTTGAGATAAGAATATTTTATAGTTTTGTGCCGTGTTAGTGCTATTTTGTGCCAGTAACGTCGAGTTTTGTGCTAGTTTCCAAGCAGAAATATAGTGTGAAAGGCTGAGGAAAAGGAAGTTCTGTCCACTTACAATTCTGGACAAAAACTTTGTCAAAATTTTGTGCCACGTTAGCGCTGTTTTGTGCCGGTAACCACGAGCTTTGTGCTGATTTCCAAGCAGAGATATTGTGGCAGAGGCTGAAGAAATGGCAGCCTCGCCTACTTACACTTTTGGATTGAAGCTTTGTCAAAATTTTGCGCCGCACACAGAAAAAAAAAGCTTAATTCAACAAAATTTTATTTCGTCCAAATAAATTACTGTGTCACATAGCCACAAAGAAATATTATTTTCCCCACAAATAAATATTTTTGTTAAAGGTATACATAAATTTATTTAAAACAAATAAATAAAGATTCACTCAACAAAATATATTGTTCGTTAAGCATCTTTTAATTTTATTACAACACACTCAATTCTTTCCATGTAACACTTTGCACAATTCATTCTAACATAGCCTTTACTTTAAATTACTACACCTAATTTTGCTGGTTCAACAAAATATTTTGTTAGGTAGAAATTTCGCTTTGTTGAAAGGAAAAACACATTTTATTGATTTGATTATGTTGTTTCTTATTTCAACATACTTGTTTATTCTAGCCAATTTAGGTATTTGTGAAATCGACAAAACAATTTTGTGTTGAATTAAACGAATTTAATTTTTAAAATAACCAATCATTTTTATTAATTGAAGTATTTGCATACTTCATTTTAAGATAGCCCCTAAATACAAATACTACACTTAATTTTGTAACTCAAAACGCTGAAGCTCGAAGGGCGACATTTACGTGATTAATGACAGTCGGGCGGTTGGTTCTATGTACACGCGCGCAAAGGGCATCTATTTGTCGAACAAAACAAACGGTTTTGTTGTTCCACACTTCCATAATGACAAATCAAAGCAATCATGAATCGCTATAAATAAATGTATTTTACGTTCAAAGAACAATTATTTTGATTTAAAAAAAGCCACAAATTCCAACCAATTAAATAATTTTACTCGCTTTAGAAACTTTGTTTACTCAATTCAATTCACATCAATATTTGTTTTAAGTTTTACGACGGGGTTATTTAGATAGTTAACATTTCTTTAAATAAAAATGGTTTATGGGTTAAGTAGAAAATGTTTTTGTTAGTTCAAGAAAGATTTCAAATAAATCTTTTACTTACTGTAAAAAGTTCCAATATTTGATTCAATTATAAAAATGTTTAATTAAAATATATTTGTCTCAGCATAACAAAATATTATTGACAAAATATATTTGGTAACCTCAAGTAAATCGTTTTTACCGAGCATTAGTGGTATTTTGTGCCGAAAACCCCGAATTTTGTACTGCTTCCCAAGCAAAGATATTGTGGGAGGGGCTGAAGAAACAGGAACCCCGCCCATTTACACTTTTGGACTGAAGCTTTGTCAGAAATTTGTGCCGCGATAGTGCTATTTTGTGCCGGTAACCCCTAGCTTTGTGCTTCTTCCCAGGCAGAAATATGGTGGGAGGGATTGAGAAAATGCTAGCCTCATCCATTTAAATTGTGGACTAAAGCTTTGCCAGAATTTTGTGTTACGTTAGTGCTGTTTTGTGCCGGTTACGTCGGATTTTGTGTTGTCCCAAACAGATATTGTGGGAGGGGCCGAGGAAAAAAAATGCCCACTTATAATTCTGCACTGAAACTTTTTCAGAATTTTGTTCCGCGTTAGTGCTATCTTGTGCTGGTGGCCCCGAGTTTTGTGCTGCCTCCCAAACGGAAATATTATAGGAAGAGCTTAGACAATGGGAGTTATTGCAAAGAAGGTTTAATTTACCATTACTGTTATTATTATGAATAGCAATCTTTGAGGAATAGTTTTAGTTAAGTTCAAAAATTAAGTACAACGAGGTTAAATTTCAGTAACCACCATACCTTATCAAAACCCAAGGTACTACAAAATTGTTTGTGCTTACTTTTTCCTTAATTGTTGTATTTTTAAACTGATATAAACACGTAAGGAAATAAAGCGATTCTAAAAATCCTTTAATATCGAACAATATAATACGCAACTTTAAGAATTCTCATAACGCTACACAATTGCACAGCGATATTACCTAAAAATTTAGAATGCAGCAACGTTGGCAAAAATAGCAGTGCTGACGTCATTATTATTATTTTACTTAAATTGATTAATAAAATTAACTCTACATCAATAAAGTGGTTTAATAAACGTTTGTTGTAGATTTTTATCCGATTTTTACCTAATACTTAACAAAATATTATGCTTGTTATTTTTTATATGATTAACGCCGATTATTGTATATTATTTTAGATACAGCTTAAATTTAAAGTTTTCATAGATATACCGATAAAAAGTTCGATGTTTGAAAACAAATAGTTATAATAGCCAATGTATAAGAGTATATTTGAAATACAAAGAAGAAAGTCAAATTCGTTATCTAAACACTGAAATGAAAGTATTAAATTTAAAAAGTAAGATATCATTATTAAGTAATGTGTTACGTTCATTTACGGCCGATGAATTAAAAACCACATCGATTCCGTTTCTACTCTTCCATACGTCAATAACATCCTATATATTTTACCTTTTTATAATAAATACGCTCGCAAATAATTTTCAATTTCAACCTATCTACTCTAAAACGACGAGTTATGTCAAAGTTAAAGCTTGCGAGTGACAATCTGAAAGAAATTGATAAGCAAATTGAACCTCTGCTTAAGGAAAATCTAGATGACGAGTTAATGAAAAGGTATGAATATGAAGAGGTTCCTGTATGTTTGTTGTGGTTTGTTTAGTATTCTTCTTAATCTTCTTTGGGGATTAAACCACTCATAGTTTTTAAAATTATCTTTATTTACGTTATTTACGCTATAAATTCTATAGTTGGCATCTGACTTTGGGTATCCGCTAACTGGCTACATATTACTATAGCGTAAAATTAATCCTTATACTGCTATGACCGAAAGACTCGTTGAAATAGTGAATTCTATTAATATATAAAGCTTGAGTCGAGTTTTCTAATCTCCTTTTTGGTATGTTGATAACGAGAGGATTGAAGCTCGAATTCTTGTTATTTAAAATATTTTTTTTTATTCTGCAGTTCGTCCTCATATGTATTATTCTAAACTACTCGTTCTATTACTCCAAGAGCAATGCACGTTTTTTCTTTATAAAAAGTTTAGATTTTGGATGTATTGCTCTTAGCTGGAGGCCAAATTGTTTTACGTAGGCCGATTATTCTTCTTATGTAGAACCAACTGCGCTGGTAGTGTTCCGCTGTTGCAAGGAGTGTCGCAGCGCTCAACATTTGTCGACCGTGGTGACTCTACATCTGGACCCCAGCACCCGGACGCTTCGCTGACACACCTCCGTGGATGCAATGGGCACACAGTAATAGCTGGAGGTATGTTATATTAGTCTTCCCATATATCGGAAGCACCTCTTTTATTCCTACTTTGGTTGCTCGTGCGTCGCTGGTGCTTCATAGTACTTCACTACATGATTATTATAATTTGTTCTACCGTAAATAATTTTTTTTACCCTAACACCCTGGTGTTATGAGTAAACATAAACAACAGCAAGTATAAATAGTAATTTTTCTTTTTTTTCTTTTATTAATGAATACTAAATGTCAAACAAAATGCGCACTTCGTACGTAAATTTCTAAAATTTGTTTTTTATAATACATACGATACGAGTTTATAGTAAAACCTTGACCTTTAGTGCCAATTTAGCACACAAATATTTAAACAGAGCCTTTTACCTCGTACATAATATCAAATATTTCATACACCAAAATATTCCTGAACCTATATGTACATTCACATATAAAATAAAAATAACCCTAATCAAAATATTCAATCTAGAAACTTTCCCCTTTTTGTTCTTTGAGCTAATATAATATCACACCCACAACGTTATGATTTTCATATTTACAACATACATCGATAACGAACAGTGACGTGAGGTTCATATTTACACACGGAGCCTGCTACCATTCTTCCCCATGACTGCTGCATGCACGAACAACTCCAACCTGGATTGCCTTCTCTAACTGCAAGTTGTAACCAAATTACCAAAAACTTCTCTCTCGTATACCATACACGACAGTGCATCCCAATTCCTGCTGTACATCAAACTTCTTCTTTTAGTACCATAATTTTCAATCGTAAACCAAGCGCCTACAATTACTCCAAACTAATTACATACTTTACACTAGATGTGCAATTAAATCAAACTGTTACTATAAACCATTTACCGTTGTTCAAATTCAAAATATTCTGCAATCATCTCAGTATTGGAGTATCAGAGTATCAGCATATCAGAATCTCTAAAACGTCGTAACAAATAAAAACTTCGTAAAAATAAGAGAGTTTCAAATCGGTCTCATGCTGATTATATTGAAGTTCTCCACCTCCAAAACCTGTTAAATTCTTGAAATTTCTGCATCCACAAGGCCTTTCTGCAAAACTCCTCACACTCACACTCGCACGTATACAAATTCTGTGTATTTCTTTCCAACCGCCACTCATTAGTAACACAATTTTTAAAAAAACCTATTCGTAAACCAGCTTGAAGCGAACAACAACTGCACGTGTATTAAATGTTTCGTAGTATTGGAAAAATCAATGCTCTAAACCAATCTTGATATTCACCCAAAGTCAATAGAACTAACGTCCAAAATACGCCTCTAACCAACACGTATTATCTCCATCTCCCTCAAACCAATAAACTTTTTCTGTTACCTTGTTTTCAATATTCGTTATTTAGCCAACAACTGCTAGCCCATTCTAATTCCAATTATTAAGTTTCACGCTCTTTCTAGCAGTCATAAATCGCTCGCTCACACCACTTAATCGACGTCGGTTACTGGAATCATCGTTTGGTCAGTTCTTATCTCTTCTATTTATAATACAAGGAAAATTAGCTTCTTCAAAACACATTCGAAAAGCTTTTAGCAAATATAACCACTAACTTTACTAAAAATAAGAGGTTTGAATTTTGTTTTAAAATCTAAAGTTGTAAATGCCGTATAATACACGAGATGTTTCTTATATATCATGCGCCATTTTTCCTGTGTACTTATCTAAAGGATTATGAAATTAAATTTTAACTTCGCGAAAATTTCTAAAATTATTAAATTTTCAACTATTTACTTTAAAAAGAGTTTCTAAGGATGTTTGATGTACTTTCACATTCTGAATCCAAAATTTAAGTTCAAAATGAAAAATAACCCCCTTTCAATATATCAAATATCACAACTATATCACAATTATAGGGTTAATTTAGGGGTACGTAAGTCATAGGGGTCGTAGAATAAACAAAAGAAACTTCCAAGTAACAAAAGCACATAATTACAGATATTAGAAGAGTAAATAAATAGGTAATTATAAATATTATTCGTTGAGAGAACACTGTATATAGCAGTACAAGCGATTAAAACGCATATCCAAAAGTAGCTACGAGCAAAGATAAGAATTTAAAAATGTAACAAAACGCATTAAAATTAAATCAATAAAAAACCTGTATGAATTGGCTAGATAAATGTTCAAAAAGTGCGTTAATATATCATCGTAAACGCAGGCAGAAATTATGCATTATTTGAAAAGCGTACGTGATATAAAAGTATCAAATTTGTTCAAAAATCCAATTTAACTAGGAAATAAACAAACACCAAATTTATTCCATTCCGATTAGAATACAGCCACAACAATAGTACGTGCTTTAATGAACGAAGATTACTGGGAGTTTTGAAGTAAATGTGGGGTATAATAATAAATTACGTGACAAATTGAGCATCGCTTTATGCAAATTGAACTACAGAATTGGTAAAGTTTCCCAAAATAACAAGAGATAAGACACTTGGGTCGCCCAGCACGTGGAGTTAACGAATCGCAAACAAAAAGGGCCGGTCCTATAAATATGATGACAATTGAACAACGAGTTAATATATTTTGAAACTGGGCAGTCACTATACTTAAAAGTGCTAAATATTTACGTGAACAGTTAAATAAATTAAAGTGAAAAATTATTGTAAAGGAGTGTATAATTGTGCAAGCCATCCGTACTTCTAAAGACGTAAGTAGATCAGATTTAGTGAAATTATACCATTTCTAATAATAAATAAAACCGGGCTCTTAATTACAATCTAAATAACGATCCTAATAAAGATCTTGCTACGACTCCTGTTAAAACTTTTAATTTAAGATTAATTACGATCTTAAATACAATTTTGGATACGAGACTCTGGAGAATGCTGCCTGTTAAAGCAATTTGATAATCTCTGAAAATTGTAAATATTCTATTACGGAAATGAAAAACCTTTCATTGGAATAAACTCACCAATAACGATTTGGATACTAATTTGGTTGGATGTCGACTTCAAATTAGACTCAGAACATTCAGACTAGACACGAAAATTCTTGGGGATATAGAGCACTTACTAAACCACTTCAGGTTAGATTTTTTGATATTATTTATTTCTATATACTGTTTTTATTTCAATAATAATTCAGAAATGTAAGAGCCGACAAACTGGGGTTTCTTGAATAAATTTATGAAAGGCAATAGACATCTTGAAACGTTTCAAAAAATCTCTAAATGTAATAAAAAAGCTCGTTTTGCTGGCTTTATTTTCCAAAAATCTAACAGATGTAAATAATTTAAAAAGGGAGAAGATATTTAAAAAGGTTGTAAATATTTAATCATTATACTGTGTATTGTAGAATTGCTTGAATCAGTTAGTCGAGGCAAAGAAATTTATAAATTAACATTTTTACAAGTGCTGGGTAATAAAAGAATAAATCACAGCATAAATATGTACGCCCAAGCCGAGGGGCGAGAATAACAAGGGTTTCATTTTTCCTACAGAAAGTTGACACAGCATAAATATAGGCTACCCAAGCGTAGGGGCTGCGAGTATCACAGCAATATATATATATATATATATATATATATATATATATATATATATTGATATGATAACGCCGTACTCGGTGCCAATGGAGGTTTTCTACTATAACTCCAGCTCTCTGTGTTTTCTAATCAAATTTAAATCTCACTAATTTTTATTATTATGCCACGGCTAGCTTTTATTAATCTACACAGAGTGCACAACGTTACGATGATCAATTTTTTTTTCTTCTCCACCCCTTTATGATTACCTCTTTGTTTGAATAATAAAATGAAGTCAATTAATTCCATATAATGAAAAGTAATATTATGTACAAGTTTTGAAAATTGTTAAAATACACCCTTCAATCAATTAATATCATAAGTCTTATTTATTCCAAAATTTATATGCTTTGAAATCAATCTAAAGTCACCAAAAACTATCAAAGAAACCTAGAACGTTCTAAACCCCTTTATAATATTACGTAATTTTAACGTATGCAATGTGTGTGCTGACTTCGTTACACTTTTACGTAAATTCAGTATTCAAATTTAAATAGAAAAAAAATATCTTAAAACTAATTAGATCTGACCTTTTACTGCTCTGCTAAATTGAACCCCTAGGTTTCCATAAATTGCTTCTTGCTTCTTTGTTTTATTTGCATTGAATTTTGCAACTCAAAATTGTACCAAAATCGTTGACGCTGATTCGAAGTATTACATTAATCCATTTAAAATATCCCCATATTTGAATTATCATCAACTATAATATCTATCCACTCATTTGAAATATTATACTATCAATTAGAATTATTTTCATGCATTTAAATTATTATATCGTATACTCGAATTATCCATCCATTCAGAATTATACCACATTCGGAATTATTATCACCCAATTAAGATTATCCATACACTCAGAATTATTATCACCCAATTAGGATTATCCATACACTCGGAATTATTATCCACCAATTAGGATTTAAATTATTAGCATCACATTTGAAGCTCTATTATTATATTATTAGTTTAAATAAATTACCCCAAAATTCTACTCACGTTAAACGGCAACAGAAATTTTTATATTTAAAGCACTTATTTGTCACTATCTATTTTATTAAACATTTACTGTTAAGCGTGACTTTTTGATTCAGAATGGCGCAGCTTTGCCCTCTTGAGTTAAAACTGAACTGTCTTATCATTGCTCGCTTGTTAAATATAGGCTTACCCCACTTGCATGTGGGTTGAGTTTTCAACAAGTCTATAGCTATCTTAACCAATAAGGTCTTTATATTTGATGCATCTTGAAGTGGTTTTCTGATGTTTTATATTCGGTTTTCCGGGTAATGGTTATTTGCTTATAAATACCTCGTTATCAGACCATACGTTGTTTTGGGTAAATATCGCGTTTTCCATATTACACAAAATACATGATGTAACTTCAATTTCGATTTTCGTGTATGTTTATTTATTTTACGCATCTTTGATTACATTTACTATCATTTTCTCCTGAATAAGCGTACTTCTACTGAAAGATATTTTCACTTTGCATTGTTTTAAATTAATAAAGCTCTTTATACCGAGTATTAAATACTTGTTATTTATCTAACGTATGAATTACCTATTTCTATGCTAAATATGCGTCCTATTGTTGTAAAATGTGTTTATTTGGGTCGCTTAAAACTAATTATGCTCTATATACAGGGTGTTAATTGTTTACTATTTACATAATATCCAAATTACTTAATTTTCTCCTAAATAAATGCAGTCTGCTTCCTATCGCAATTTACGGTTACTGCACGACCCTTGCTATACAATACACCTTTAAACAACCCCTTCTCACAGCAATATATATATATATATATATATATATATATATTACTGTGAGGTTAAACCTGTACAATCGTGCCCCTGCGTTGGGCTGACATAATACTGTGAGGTTAAGCTCTAACTACTCGAGCTTTACTCTCTAAAACGTTCCCCAGCGTTGGTAGCGATAGTTCTATGATATTTTAGCTCGAATCTTGCCCTCGGCTGCTCCTAATAATGCTTCTTACCGAATTTCCTAAATAATATTGTTGACACCTACCTGTAACATCCAAAAACTTGCTCTCAATATCCTCATGCTGAAACCTAAATATACATTCACACCAATCACACACTTAAAAATAACTCAATTGACCAAATATATCACACTCTATTTAAATTAGATACATAGTACATTTTGAAACACCATTCCTTTCGGTACATCCATAATGGTCAATAATTTTATAACAATAATCATGCAAATTGATAACCTTTTGAGCACATATACTTTTATTTAAAGTAAGAGGGCGTTCCTCATACCTTACATTACCTTTTGGTTTTAGCATGAGCTCATAATAAAACTCTACAACTGTGCATATAAATTTCCTGCACTACCAAATATCAATAAGCCCTCTATACCTCTTTACAACATTTGGTTATCTGTAAATTCATTAATTATTTTCAAAAATTAATTTCCTTTTAAAGTCCCATAA
Organism: Platerodrilus igneus; assembly: GCA_036346225.1. Classification (NCBI taxonomy): domain Eukaryota; kingdom Metazoa; phylum Arthropoda; class Insecta; order Coleoptera; family Lycidae; genus Platerodrilus; species Platerodrilus igneus. The sequence goes on along the minus strand of JARFIW010001299.1, from coordinate 1,696,117 downwards.
ATGTCTGTTCATAAAATATCAAATAATAATAAACACATCAAATTCAAATCCAAATAATCACAAACACCATAAAAATATATCTGCCATGTATACCGCTATTTACAATTTAGACTCCAAAAATTCCAATCTCCAAACTTAACTTTTATTATTCAGACATCGCTTTTTTGTATCATCCAAACACTTTCAAACTTTAGAATTTTTGTGCATTCCAATACCAACTTAACAAGCTTTGTACTTACGTACCACTTTAACTTTTTAACACAAAGATGCTTTATCAGATTTTACATAAAGTTGTATCAAATTGCAAGTAAAATTCGCCCCCCCTCTGTTTTAAATTGGCGCGTACACTTGTATACCCGTTCCTATAATTCTGGAAAATCTTTTCTAACCGCTCGTTGTTTCAGCGAAAAACCCTCTAACGAACCTCGGATTCTTGTGAATTTTAATAACGAACATAACAATACTCGCTAAATCGCTTCAAACCGTTCTAATTTAGCCTCTACGTCTTTATTTGTCAACTCCTCCAACTTGAACAAACATCTCTCATCTCCCTTGTACCTATAGCTTTATCTCACACATACGCTTCCGCCAGCTGAATCTCTGCCCTTCTTGTACAATTCACACCAATCACCTTGCTTGGCTTCATTCTCCCACTTTTTAACAGAGTCGTGTTTGCTTTTAAATATCCTTAAAATTATCGATTTTATTTTGGTCTCTCAACTATACTGTCTCCTGAATTAGGTATACGCTTCCCTCTTGCACTCAATACTTTTTTACTCTGTCTTGGTCTTTTGTTGGCTCTTTACTATACCACCTCCAAGATTGAAATCAATATTTTAACCCCAAACCGCGTCTACATTAATGGCAGCGGCTGTTCTTTTCCACTAACTCATTAAAATTTGTTTGTAGCCAAGCTTACCGAGAAATATTATCCCCCATGTTGTTTTTGTTCAAACGTGTCGGATTGTACGTTTTAGAACAGAAATTTTATTTTAACACTTGCTTCACGCTTTTAGATTTTCATATAATTACTTTACTACAAATTTAAATACGTTAGAATGATTTTAGCCCAATTATTATTTGTTCTGCTCTATACAAATTTTATGTTATATTATCCTTGTATAAATTACATTGATCCTACATTACTATACACTACTTAAGCTAAAAAACATATTGTTAAAAATATTCCAACTCTCTAATTAAATAAATTTGTCTTCTCTTATTCAAAAGCTCTCAACCTATGAGTTCATTATGCCCTTATATATCTCAATAACCCCTTAATTCCACGATTATATATATATATATATATATATATATATATATATTATAATAAGTTGTGGGTTTCACGTCTGCTAGATTAAAGAATACTCTTTTTTATCACCTAAAGTTTCGGATATATTTCTATCCTTTTTAAAAGGTGCTACAATAAGAAAACGCTATTACAATATTAATAACTAAAGTACTTACTAAATTGAGGTTACTAATAAATTGGCGTTGTATAAATATATAAGGCAAACACAATTCTACAAACTAAAAACATAAAAAACATAAGTATAACATAAAAAATTTTCATATTTCTGTATATAGTGACAATTTTTTGAAAGTTTGATTTTGTATACAAAACTTTGTTTTCTAATTAAGTGCGAAAGGTGTTGCTAGATTTTTTTTAGTAATAAGTATGTACGTGTATGTGAATGTATCAATGTCGATTACACCATTTGGTGGAGTAGGATGTAATAAATATATTTATCTTTGTATTCTATTGTATTGTATTTGTATCTCAATTATTATCAGACTGAAAACGTAATAAATATGTGTATATAGTACTCAAATTATTTATATCTGTTCTTCTGTTCATGGTGTTAGAGTATCTGTAAATGTAGCACATTTCTTGAAATTCTTTTTTTTGCTTATTACTTACAATATTTAGAATTACTGCTTCTGAAAAGTTAATTCTATGAGAATTATTTAAATTTGCATGGATACTCAATGCACATGCATTAGGTTTAACGCGGATGTCACTTCTGTGTTGAGTTATCCTTTGTTTTAGATTTTGGGAAGTTTGGCCAATGTATTCTTCATTGCAGTCTAAACAGTTAATTTTGTAGATTACGTTTCTCTGATTTAATGGTGAAGTTTTGTCTTTAATTTTTGAAAATAAATTACTTAGGTAAGTATATTCTTTCTTGCAACTTTTATGTTGAATCTCTTAAAAATATTTTATAACTTTGGTGTCAGTTCTTTTATATAAGGAAGAGAATGGTATTGTAAAGTGTCATTATTAGTAATGTTCGCATCATTGTTTAAATTAATATTATTTGTATTATTTGTTAGATGGTTATACAGTCTATTTACTATTTTTGAAGGTTAATTGTTATCTTTTAGAATTGTTCGTAATTTATTTAAATTTTTTTGATATAATGAAGGGTGACAAATTTTTTTTATTCTGTTTTTTAAACCTAATATAAAATTGATTTTTATTTTGTAATTATGGTATGAGTTATAATTTAAATATCTACCCGAACATGTTGATTTTTGATACCAGTAATATATAATAGTATATATAATATATAATAATAATAGTAACAATAAGATAATCCTCGACTGGTATCAAAAATTAACATGTTCGGGTAGATATCTAAATTATAACTCATACCATAATTACAAAATTAAAATCAATTTTATATTAGGTTTAAAAAACAGAATAAAAAAAATTTGTCACCCTTCATTATATCAAAAAATTTAAATAAATTACGAACAATTCTAAAAGATAACAATTATCCTTCAAAAATAGTAAATAGACTGTATAACCATCCAACTAATAATACAAATAATATTAATTTAAACAATGATGCGAACATTACTAATAATGACACTTTACAATACCATTCTCTTCCTTATATAAAAGAACTGACACCAAAGTTATATAATATTTTTAAGAGATTCAACATAAAAATTGCAAGAAAGAATATACTTACACTAACTAAGTAATTTATTTTCAAAAGTTAAAGACAAAACTTCACCATTAAATCAGAGAAACGTAATCTACAAAATTAACTGTTTAGACTGCAATGAAGAATACATTGGCCAAACTTCCCAAAATCTAAAACAAAGGATAACTCAGCACAGAAGTGACATCCGCGTTAAACCTAATGCATGTGTATTGAGTATCCATGCAAATTTAAATAATTCTCATAGAATTAACTTTTCAGAACCAGTAATTCTAAATATTGTAAGTAATAAGCAAAAAAGAGAATTTCAAGAAATGTGCTACATTTACAGATACTCTAGCACCATGAACAGAAAAACAGATATAAATAATTTGAGTACTATATACACATATTTATTACGTTTTCAGTCTGATAATAATTCAGATACAAATACAATACAATACAATACAAAGATAAATATATTTATTACATCCTACTCCACCAAATGGTGTAATCGACAATGATACATTCACATACACGTACATACTTATTACTAAAAAAAATCTAGCAACACCTTTCGCACATAATTAGAAAACAGAGTTTTGTATACAAAATCAAACTTTCAAAAAATTGTCACTATATACAGAAATATGAAAATTTTTTGTTATACTTATGTTTTTTATGTTTTTAGTTTGTAGAATTGTGCTTGCCTTATATATTTATACAACGCCAATTTATTAGTAACCTCAATTTAGTAAGTACTTTAGTTATTAATATTGTAATAGCGTTTTCTTATTGTAGCAACTTTTAAAAAGGATAGAAATATATCCTAAAATTTAGGTGATAAAAAAGAGTATTCTTTAATCCAGCAGACCTGAAACCCACAACTTATTATAAATATATATATATATATATATATATATATATATATATATATATATATATATATATATATATATATATATACAGTGCGTCCCAAAAGTAACGGATATATTCGATTAAATGATTATTGACAATTTCTGAGTAAAAAGCTCTGACACGTCGATTTTTATTTTTAAATTGTCATTTAATTATGTAGTTTTTAACCCACCACCCTTCAACCCCTAAGCGCTAGCATCCCTATTTAAAAATTTTAAATAGCAATGTACCCTTGTGATACCTCAATTAATAGCATTTTCATGCAGAAATAGAATTTTACAAAAAATTCTAAATCCGTTGATAAACAACTGCTTTATTCAATAAAAACTTATTCACCTAAAGTGCCAATTATCGGGTAAGCTTTGACAAACAAAATGATTGTAAAGTGTCAAATAAGTTTAGTGAAAGTACGTTAGTTAAGTGCGTGCTGCTTGTTTAATAATAAGTCAGCAAAAATGAGACTTAACGAAGCCGAAAAGATTGAAATTTTAATGATGATTGGCTTTGGAGATAGAATTCGAACGCCCAAAGAAGTTTGAATTTTATTCAATGTAATTCATCCCGATCTCCCCCCAATCTCGCAATCAACAATAAGCCTAATTGAAAATAAATATCGGAATATTGGACGCGTACGAGATAAATCTAAAAATGGACGTCCATCAGCTTTAGATGAAGATTCAGAATTGGATGACTTGCTATTTGTGCAGAAAAATCCACATTCAAGCGTTGCGGGAGTCGCTTCACAGTTAAATGCATCAAAAAGTGCAGTCATCGTTTTCTCTGTAAGCAAAAGTTTCACCGCAAGAGTTATCAGATGATGATTTTGATAGGCGAGCGCAATTTTGTGAGACAATGATGGAACTTTGCAATGATAATCCTGGATTTGAAGGAAATACGTTTTCTGGTGAAGCAACATTTTATTTAAATGGCACCGTTAATAAGCAGAATTGCCGTTATTGAGCTAATGAAAATCCGCATTGGATGATGGAAGCAAATACACAATTTCCACAAAAGATTATTGTTTGGGCGGGAATAGTGGGTAATAAAGTTATTGGACCGTACTTTTTTGAGAGAACACTCAATGGAGAACAGTATCTAAATTTTCTCCAATTTGAATTAATTCGAGCTTTAGCGATACTACATCCCAATGTAGAAGATCCTGATTTACCTCATCCCAGTATTTGTCTACAGCAAGATGGTGCGCCTCCCCACTATGCACGTCCAGTACGGGAATATTTTGACCAGGTATTTCCTATGAGGTGGATTGGTAGACGAGGACAAATTGAATGGACCGCTAGGTCTCCCGACTTAACCCGTTTCGATTATTTCCTCTGGGGTTATTTAAAAACTAAAGTGTATCTGAATAAACCTCAAAACATAAACGAGTTAAAGCAGAGAATCCGGAATTAAATTCGCTTAATTTCCCTTCAGACAGTAAACAAAGTTCAACAAGAGTTTGTCTCTAGATTAGGATACTGCCTAGCGACTAACGGACAGCAGTTTGAACATTTAATTTAAATTGGGTTTGTTTTTGTTTTTTATTCAAGTTTTGTTTATTGAATAAAACTGACTTATTATTAAACAAACAACACGCACTTAACTAACGTACTTTCACTAAACTTATTTGACACTTTACTAACATTTTGTTTGTCAAGGCATACCCGATGATTGGCACTTTAAGCGAATAAGTTTTTATTGAATAAAACAGTTATTTATCAACCGATTTAGAATTTTTTGTAAAATTTTATTTCTGCATGAAAAATGCTATTAATTGAGGTATCACAAGGGGTACATTGCCATTTAAAATTTTTAAGTAGGGGATGCTAGCGCTTAGGGGTTGAAGGTTGGGGGGGGTTAAAAATTATATAATTAAATGACAATTTAAAAATGTCAGAGTTTTTTACTCAGAAACTGCCAATAATCATTTAATCGAATTTATCCGTTACTTTTGGGAAGCACTGTATATATATATATATATATATATATATATATATATATATATATATTGCTGTGAATCCCTGTATTAGATTCGAGCCTCACGAATTGGGCGTCATGTATGCTGTGAAACCTCCTAAATTAACTGGTCCGTCGACTTTCTACTGTTCATCGCCTCGGCTGCTCCCCTAGATAAACCTTCATCCTCATTCATAAAAAAAAACAAACACATTCCTACCACAAACATCAACGTTAACTCTATTTACACCAATATTCACAATACATTAAAATTTCAAAATTAAAAATTCAGCATAAATTTCAGTATCAGAAAATTTCAAGATTTAAATTTGTTATCATTTTAATGTGCATCCAAAACTAAAGTCCTTGTAGGATGCCTACTAATTAATGTAACAATATATGCAGACCTGAGTCTGAGTACAAAGGGAGCATCTACCACCCCTTTACGTTAATTAACCAGGTTCGTCTAATTGAGCTCAAAGACATACCCAAATTTTCATCATAATCCAGAACATAAATACTAAATACTCCTTTTGACTTAAACAAGAAAATCTCACCTTATAATTAAAAATTTGTTGTTAGTACAACTTCATTACTGTCCATTTTAAGTAAATAAATTATAAAGTTATTCAACACACACGAAAACATCAAAGTTCAAACAAAATAGTATAATTTACCTGAAGGTTACTGCACTCGTAGCTTCAATGTACCTCGCCCCTTTTGTTAATCACACCATTCCAACTGGGTTATATTTACGGCTTCTGATTCTCAACGCTTTTAAAATTTCTCCACCACCATTCATCTAAAGTTGTTTCAGGGCTTTTCCGGAACTCATCTGTGTATATCTGACCCTTGTTTTGTGGATCCAGACACGTTTATGAACCATTTAATTATTAACACCCCCGAAAAATAGCAAAGAAATTCATACTTCTTTCACAAATATACGCCAAAACTGCCTACTTTTGTGTATTCATTTGTCGTTGCAAATTAGACTAATTGGTACAGTGATACTCGACTTTATTACCTTGTATCTTCTTTTCTAAGTGCACTAAAGTATATTCATTGTAGCACGTAAAGAACAAACTGTTTTTAAATCACCAAAATATACGAGCAAACTGTTTAAATTATTCTATCAAACTCGGAAAACTAAAAAGCACTGTTTAACGCATTGAATCAATTCGAAAATCTAAGAGAGCTTGTTCATATTAACCTCGGTATATATAGCGGTTAGCCTGTCTGTCGGTCTGTTCCCCAAAACAGACAATTCTAAAGAATTTCGCATGCTAGGTTCCCATTCTGCAGCCCGGCATGCGATTTTTACGAAATTTGCACTCGCACCAGTTACATCTCAGAAATTTCGACACGGCTCGCAAAGTCTGGAAATAACTAATTGAATTTTATACAGAAATGTTATTTTTACCTTTCAATTTTGCCTTTTATTTTCACCCAATCGCAACCCCGTGACGTTGCTCTACTCACGCCTTTTACTATATGTGTCTCGGTCTTGCGCATATTATCTGTCTCTATCTAACCTGTTCTTATTGGTGCAAATTGATATTCTTTATTATCGATTATTTCAGTCCATGTGGACTGTGAAATAACCCACCTTTAGCATTTCTCGGAACTATTATGCGACGGTTTCTCCAACATTCTCTGTAACCATTAATTATCTGCAAAATTTACGCAGAATGAGCTTTTTAAAAATACGCAGGTGTTCAAACATAATAACACTTCTACGATTTGCATTTTATTGGGTTTTCAAGTTTTATAGATATTATATGTTACTAATGGTTCAATTAACTTGAATTAACATTAATACCCTTTAATTTTTAGTGACTCCTAATCAAATATTCAATTATTATCAGTACATTTTGTTTAATACCGGTTACTTAAAATAGAGTTAATTAATATAAATTTTGCACGTAATTTCTCTTTGTTTCTTTACTAGGAATAATTAAATTACATGTAGAGCTTTTAATACTGCTTCCTTTTTTATAGCAAGCGTCTTGTAGATGATTTAAATCTCTTATGTTTAATGAAACGAATGAATTTTTATGCTTCACGGTTTTTTAATAACGCGTACCTTTTCCCAAAGCTTCTACACGGTGATTAAAATTATTTGATATGATTATTTAATTTTCTACCCTGGTCTAAATATGAGTATTTTATATATATATTATTATGTAAGGGGGGGGGGTACAAGGCTTCTAAGGGTAGATTTGTGTTAATAGGGGTGTATGCCAAACAATAGGATTAATATATCAGATCTAATAATTTAAAAAACTATATTTTGCTGTACTTTACATATGCTAAAGTATGTACCATTTTAGTTTGAAACATATGTGCCAAAAGGTAGACAACATGACTTTATGACGTTGATACAATGCACGGTACTTGAGGTTTTATACTGAGTTGATATTTTATGAGCCAGTGAAAGTACATTTGCCGTCGGAAAGCCGAACGCATTTATGGATATCTGCAACCTACAAAGCGTCCAGGTCGTGTGTAAATTATTTGGCTTTTCTTTTAATAGAATCAACTTTTGGACGAATTGTAAAATCAAAATTAAAAGTGAATAGAAATGTAAAAGGTTATTGGAGAGTTGTGAAGTGTTTTGGACCAATAGTAGAAATTAAGAATATTATAAAGACTGTAGTGAAGGTATTTTGGACACGAAAAGAAAGACGAATTGTTATTGGATGTTGTATGTTTTAGAATTGTAATTCAAGTAAGCTAAGGTTGTTGATCTTATCGCTAAGCAAAATAAATATAGAGATTCTAATTTCGATTATATTCAGATAAAGACGTGTTTTACAAAACCTGCGTTAAAAGTTGTACAAATATTTATTGAAATAAAAGTTTATGTGTATTAAAGAGTCTAATTTAGTAAAGTGAGAGTAATAAGAAGCATCGAGTATAAAGGCAACGAGTATTAAAGAAGATTTAGAGTGGTAACTAGTGCGACGGGAAAAGCGACGATTATCTAGGTTTGAGCAAGATTGGTGTTGGATTTGGGAAGATTTGATTTAACGGCAGTAGGAGATTTGAGTGGATATAGAAGGCAACGACGATATTGATAATTTTTGGAGTGATTTGAGCAGATTAACGGCAGTAAGGACATCGTGTGGATATTAAAGGAATAGCAGGACAAGGATTGATTTAAAATAGGACGGCTGGATTGATTTGGATTGAGCAAGGAGAGGATTGATTGGAGTACGAAGCAGAGAAACAGGAGAGCAGTATATTACGAGGAAGAATTAACGCAGGGAAGTAGATATAACGGTTTTTTAAATTCTAAATTGGGGTAAAATTATTTCAGATTTGGGGTCAACGAAATTGGTTAAGAACACCTGGAGGCAATACGCAAGTGGACTACGATTGAGAATCCTTGTGAAGGTGCGTACGGTGTATACGATCTTGAGCCAGCAGTTAAAGAAGGCCTTCAGCGCGGTATAATTCTGGTAAGTACCGTGAATATCTTAAAACGTCAAAATTAAAGTCATAAATAGTTACATAAATTAATTTGGCACCAAGCAACTTTGATCTGTTAAAATTTGGCATATATAGTAAATCAGTGCATTAAAAAAGTGGTAAAACAAACGAGTGTGCAGTTTGGTTGGGTAGTGCACATCTACTCACGATTGAACTCACGGTGAGTAGGTGAACGCCCTGAGATTAAAGTTTCATATAGTCGAGGCATAATATATAGTAAACAGTAAATAAAGAACCAACCAAACGTTGCTAAAGCACCTCAAATAGAAGTCATTTATTGAATATTAAAATAGGGACGACGACAAAAGTCGTGTAGCAAATTTTGTTTAAATAAAAAGGCGGAGTAAACAAGCAAAAATAAAGTTAAAGTAGAGGGGAGGTAGAAGAAGGTGGCAAACCCAACGTGAGGCTCGAGAAAAAGGCTAGAAAAGTATTAGAGTGAAAGAGAGTAGAATACGGGATCCCGAGATTAGGTGGGGCCCGTAGTTTTTTCTTTATTTCACAGAAACGAGTTCAAAACTAGGAAGCAGAGATGACGGACGCGGACACAAAAAGGATCACGAGATCGGGACTGATATACGGGGTTGAAATGGAGTTAGGGACACAAGACATAGAGCTGGACGCAGGGGGCGACATACAGGAGACGGACGCGAGGCAGACAGAGTTGGAGGTGACAGACACGGACATGGACCAGGCGACGGCACCGGAGGTGAGAGTAGCAGAAGCCGACGGAAACCAGGACATTATGAGATTTCTGATGAGTATAAAAGACGACTTGAAGACACTGGCAGAGTTAAAAACGGAGTTTAAGACATCACGGACAGAACAAAAAGATGCACAAGCGGAACTAAAATTGGAGTTTAAGACATCACAGACAGAATTAAAGAACGAGTTGACAGATAGAATTACGGAATCACATAACGAGCTAAGGAACGAGTTTAGGACGGCGCACGCGGAACTGACGGCGAAAATGAACTACACGCAGGACTATTTACTAACACAAATACAGATTGTAAAGGACGACATGCGGACAGAGGTCCAACAACAAGTAGACAGGGTTGACGACAAGTTGGAACACACACGGGTACATTTTCAGGGAGACTTGAACGCGACACGGACGGACCTAAGAACGGAAATTAAGACACGTGTAGACACAGTGGAAGAAACGATGATTAGCGGGTTTTCGAATTTAAGTACAGAAATACAAACATGCGACAAAAGACATATGACCAACTACAGAAATTTAGGACAAACTTTAGAGACAATACAAAACGAAAATGTGCACGGTAGGACGCAACTGGACGAAAAACTTGACGACAAAGTCACGGTATTAGAAACCAGGGTAGGACATAACGTTAGACAGATTCAAGAAAAATTGGACGATCTAGAAAGGAGGCGCGTTGGACTAGACTACGGACAGCACGTTAGATTAAACCGGGACGCATTACCGAAGTTTGAGGGACGTAGGACAGCACAGCCCATGGGATTCTTGGACCGACTAGACGAAATCGTAGGGACTGAAAACGAGAGAACAAAACTACAGATCGTGGGGGCGACTTTGACGGGCAACGCCGAAAAATGGCATAACATCATTCGAAAACAATACGACACGTACGCTGATTTCAGACGACTCTTTATAGAACAATTTTGGAGCAATACACACCAGACTGACATAAGGACGAATTTAATTACCGGACATTACAGCAGGACCCACGGCACACGCGAAGAATACGCGATTGACAAGTTTAATCAGGCACAACACTTGACACCGAAATTGGGCGAGGACGACATTGTACTACTACTAGCAGGTCATATGGAACCGGAAGTTACAAAAGTGGTAGTGGTACAAAATGTCAAGACATTGAGGAATTCTTAGGGTAATGAGAAACTTTGATTTAGCGACAGCACTGGAGGCGAAAACGCGGACAAACTGTTGGGAGCAAAACAGGGGTTATAGGGAAGACAGCCGACGACAACCGTACCACGAAAACAGACCAAATTACAGACAGGACAATTTTAACCACGGACATCGGAATCATTGGGGACACGAAGTACATAGACGACCGTATTACAATAGGGATCACAGGGATAATGGATACAATGGACAAAACAGATACCAGCACGGCAACCACGAGGGTGACGGCCGGACGACTGGGGGCGGAATACAAAATGGAAACAGCCGGATGGACAGGGACGTAAACGTCCAGCATATGACGACGAGCGCAATTACAACGGACCCAGATAGGATTGAGGTGGTGCAGATTCACGAGACGCCACAGGAACAAAAAAACGCGAATTTTGGACGACCGACCGCTTAGGAGTAAAGATTGACGTGTGTTATAGTATAAGGGATTTATTGTTAAACAGTTACAATTTTAATAAAAAGAATTTGTTGTTTATAAATATTAGTTTAAGGGATTGTGTATATGTTGCTTTAGTTGATAGTGGTTCACAGTTGTCGCTGGTAAATGAGAGTGTGGTAGTCAAACATGGAGAATTTTTAAAGAGACGAATAGGAACAATTGATGGGGTTAATTTATGGTCAGCGATGAACAAAAAGCTAACGACGATTTATAATGTTATCCGTGTACCGATATATATAGGAAATAAAGAAGCAGGGGATGCAGAGTTTTTAATTACAAAGGGTTACAGTTAGACTTCATATTAGGTATGGATTTTATAGAGGATTTTGGGATGAATATAGATGGAAAGGATAGGTCAGTTAGGATATTTGATAAAGATAGGTTATGGGTGGTGCCTACGGTTAGTTCAGAATATAGGAATGGAAATGATATAGATAGTACAGGATTAGGAATGATTAAAGAGGATAATTATGGACGGATTGAAGTGCGATTATGTAATATGTTTGCGAGATTAATTAATGATGAACAGATAGGAAAGTGAGTAATGAAATTAAGATGAAGTTAGGGGATTTGTTTAATAAATATATAGGCTTGTTTAATGAAGAGCCAAGATTTGCGAGGCAGTATATGCATAAGTTGGAGGTCACGGAAGACAGCGGGTTTAATACAAGGGTGTATCCAATTCCGTTTGCCATAAGGAATAGGGTTAAAATAGAGATAGACAAAATGTTAAAAGAGGGTATTATCAAACCAGCGAAAACTCCATATGTGAACCCAGTAGTTATTGTACCAAAACCCAACAAAAGGGATATAAGGATTTGTTTGGATGCGAGGAAGTTGAATGCGATTACGAAACCGCAGTACGAACAACCACAAGGGTTGGATAATTTGTTGTATAAAGTATATGAAATGAAGATTTTCAGTAAATTAGATTTAAAAATTCGTTTTGGTTAATTCCGTTGCATGAAGACAGTAAAAGTTTACGGGATTTAGTATCGAAGGCGAGATTTATATGTTTTCTGTAGTTCCGTTTGGTTTAAGTAGTTCTTCAGCAGCACTTGTAAGGGCTATGCAGAAGTTGTTTAACGAATATGAATGTTTCTGTTCGCATTATGTGGATGATTTGTTGATTTTTCAAGGAACGAGCAAGAACACCTGGAGCATTTAGAAAAGGTGATCCAACGACTGGACGAAGGGGGTTTGAAGCTGAACGTAGAGAAATGCGAGTTGTTTAAGAGCAAAGTTACGTATTTAGGGTTTGAAATTAGCGAACAAGGGATGAAAATTTGCAATAAAAGATTGGACGAGTTGAAAAATATTGCGCAACCAAAGAATGTGAGAGGACTGCGAGGATTTTAGGGTTCTAAATTATTACAAACGGTTTATACCGAGGTATTCTGAATTGTGTGTGCCGTTGGTGAGTTTGTTAAAGAAAAAAGAGAGATGGAAATGGACTGCTGAACGAGAGAAGGCGTTCCAGGATTTAAAAGGTGCGTTTTATACAGAGTTAGCGTTAAAATATCCAAATTTTAAAGACGATTTTATTTTGAGGACGGATGCGTCGAAATATGCAATCGGGGCTGAGTTGGTGCAGATACAGGATGGAGCTGAGGTACCAATTGTTTTCATTTCAGGGTATTAAAAGACTGCGAAACCAGGTATGCGACGGCAGAGAAGGAGATGTTGGCCATAGTATATGCGGTGAAAAAGTTGCGTTTTTATTTGTTAGGTAAGAAATTTTAATAGAATCCGACAACACGGTGGTAACGTTCATGAAGAAAAGGAGTTTCTAAACAGTAGGTTGTATAGGTGGGCATTGGTGTTACAGGAATACGACTTTGAAATTAAGCATAAACCAGGAAAGGAGAATGTGACGGCGGATTTTCTGAGCAGACCGCAGGTGGAATCGAATCAAAACGTAAAGGGTTGTTTAATTGCTTTGCAGGAGTTCAGGGATGTTGGTCGGTGGACAAACGCCAAGCTTATAGAGACGCAGAGGCACAGTGAGGTGAGCTCGATACGCGAGAAACTAACAAGAGAAAATATGGAAGAGTACCGGGGATTTACCATCGTAGGGCAGTTTGTGGTAAAAAGGATAGGGGATGCAGAGCTGGTAGTGCTATCAAGAGACGTGGCTGTTGAAGTTATAGACGAAATTCATTTAAAATTCGGACATATAGGCATCAGAAAAACATTTTTGGTATTTAGAGAGGGTTTTATGCAAGAAATGATATCACGGTGATTAAAGAAAGGATAAATCGGTGTGAAATTTGTATTCTAGGTAAAGACAAGAACGTGGTGTTGCAGAATACGCCGATGAACGTGAGCGTGAATGGACCGTTAGAATTGGTGGCGATTGATTATTTAAGCAACCTGATTACGAGTGAACAGGGGTATCGACACATATTGGTGATGGTAGACGTTTTTTCTAAATTTGTCAAATTATTTCCGGCAAGACTGAGTAACACGGTGCATGCATTGCAGTCAATTGGAGAATTTGAAAGCCAGGTCGGGAAAATGGAAAGGATTTTGGTAGACAACGCGACGTATTTCAACAATCAAAGATTCAGGAACGGGTTAAAAAGGGCAAATATTAAAGTATCATTTAGCAGCATACGGCATCCGAAAGCTAATCCATGCGAACGTTATATACGAGAGGTAATAAAATATCTACGATTGGCGACACAGGAGCATCACGACAGATGGATTAGATATCTGCCACAAATAGAAAATTTTATGAATAGCGTACCGAGTTCGGTTACGAAAACATGTCCGGTAACATTGATGCGAAGGATTATACCAGCTAGACCATGGAGGGAGGAAGTCGAGATACAAGACATAACATAGTTGTTAGGTAGTGCCAGGCGTAGAATCGAAAGGATGCAGCGTAGGGACATCGAGCGAAGGTGTAGGAAAATTAAAAAAAGAACGATTTTTGGAATAGGGGATCTAGTAGTAGTAAAACGATTAAGGGTTTCAAACCGCGACAGAAACATTTGCGCGAAATTGTTGTTTCCTTATGAAGGGCCGTACAAGATCACGCGTATTTTTGCTGAAGGAAATACGTTTGAGCTAGATAATATGACAGGGGGATATCGCGGGCGTTTTCACTTGGAGAATTTATAACCATATAGAGTAGTACAGGAAGAGGGTTTAGTAGGATAGGTTATAATGTGGTTCATGCAACGGAAAGTTTAGTTTTTGTTTTTTTTTGTTATTGTCGTATAGTATAGGTTAGAATATAGCGTAGTATGATAGATGTGAGAGAAAGGCGAATAGGGGTGGCCAAATTGAAATGAAACAACGAAAGAGTGATTTTAAATAAAATTAGAAATTTTGCACACCAGGGAAGAGAAAACATACGAAATTTCCAATTTCATTCAAAATCAGTGGGGCCAATATTATGTAGGGGGGGTACAAGGCTTCTAAGGGTAGATTTGTGTTAATAGGGGTGTATGCCAAACAATAGGATTAATATATCAGATCTAATAATTTAAAAAACTATATTTTGCTGTACTTTACATATGCTAAAGTATGTACCATTTTAGTTTGAAACATATGTGCCAAAAGGTAGACAACATGACTTTATGACGTTGATACAATGCACGGTACTTGAGGTTTTATACTGAGTTGATATTTTATGAGCCAGTGAAAGTACATTTGCCGTCGGAGAGCCGAACGCATTTATGGATATCTGCAACCAACAAAGCGTCCAGGTCGTGTGTAAATTATTTGGCTTTTCTTTTAATAGAATCAACTTTTGGACGAATTGTAAAATCAAAATTAAAAGTGAATAGAAATGTAAAAGGTTATTGGAGAGTTGTGAAGTGTTTTGGACCAATAGTAGAAATTAAGAATATTATAAAGACTGTAGTGAAGGTATTTTGGACACGAAAAGAAAGACGAATTGTTATTGGATGTTGTATGTTTTAGAATTGTAATTCAAGTAAGCTAAGGTTGTTGATCTTATCGCTAAGCAAAATAAATATAGAGATTCTAATTTCGATTATATTCAGATAAAGACGTGTTTTACAAAACCTGCGTTAAAAGTTGTACAAATATTTATTGAAATAAAAGTTTATGTGTATTAAAGAGTCTAATTTAGTAAAGTGAGAGTAATAAGAAGCATCGAGAGTATAAAGGCAACGAGTATTAAAGAAGATTTAGAGTGGTAACTAGTGCGACGGGAAAAGCGACGATTATCTAGGTTTGAGCAAGATTGGTGTTGGATTTGGGAAGATTTGATTTAACGGCAGTAGGAGATTTGAGTGGATATAGAAGGCAACGACGATATTGATAATTTTTGGAGTGATTTGAGCAGATTAACGGCAGTAAGGACATCGTGTGGATATTAAAGGAATAGCAGGACAAGGATTGATTTAAAATAGGACGGCTGGATTGATTTGGATTGAGCAAGGAGAGGATTGATTGGAGTACGAAGCAGAGAAACAGGAGAGCAGTATATTACGAGGAAGAATTAACGCAGGGGGAGTAGATATAACGGTTTTTTTTTAAATTCTAAATTGGGGTAAAATTATTTCAGATTTGGGGTCAACGAAATTGGTTAAGAACACCTGGAGGCAATACGCAAGTGGACTACGATTGAGAATCCTTGTGAAGGTGCGTACGGTGTATACGATCTTGAGCCAGCAGTTAAAAGAAGGCCTTCAGCGCGGTATAATTCTGGTAAGTACCGTGAATATCTTAAAACGTCAAAATTAAAGTCATAAATAGTTACATAAATTAATTTGGCACCAAGCAACTTTGATCTGTTAAAATTTGGCATATATAGTAAATCAGTGCATTAAAAAAGTGGTAAAACAAACGAGTGTGCAGTTTGGTTGGGTAGTGCACATCTACACACGATTGAACTCACGGTGAGTAGGTGAACGCCCTGAGATTAAAGTTTCATATAGTCGAGGCATAATATATTGTAAACAGTAAATAAAGAACCAACCAAACGTTGCTAAAGCACCTCAAATAGAAGTCATTTATTGAATATTAAAATAGGGACGACGACAAAAGTCGTGTAGCAAATTTTGTTTAAATAAAAAGGCGGAGTAAACAAGCAAAAATAAAGTTAAAGTTAGAAGGGAGGTAGAAGAATATATATATATATATATATATATATATATATATATATATATATATATATATTGCTGTGATTCTCGTTACTACGGTGAAATCTCCTCTGATATTCGATTTCTTACCTGAATATCGCCTCTTGAATCCTTCCGCCTCGGCTGCTCACCTAGTTTAAACTTTTATCCTCATTCATAAGAAAAACACATTCCTACCACAAACATCAACGTTAACTCTATTTACACCAATATTCACAATACATTAAAATTTCAAAATTAAATTTCAGCATAAATTGCAGCATCATAAAATTTCAAGTTCAAATTTGTCATCATTTTAATTTGCATCCAGAATTAGAGTCCTTGTAGGTTGCATACTAATTAAATAAACAATATTTGCAAACCTGAGTCTGAATAAAAGGGAGCATCTTCCACCCCTTTACGTTAATTTAACAGGTTAGTCTAATTGAGCTCAAAGACAGACCCAAATTTTCATCATAATCAAAAAAATAAACCTGATAAATACTCCTTTCTACTTATACAAGAAAATTTTACCTTAAAATTAAAAATTTGTTGTTTATACAAATTTACTACTGTTCATTTTTATCAAACAAATTATAAAGATATTCAACACACACCAAAACATCTAAGATCGAACAAAAATGCATAATTTACCTGAAGGTTAATGCACTCGTGCCTTCAATGTACATCATCCTTGCTAATCCCACCATTCCAGCTGGTTTATGTTTACGTCCTCGGAATTCTGGCCGTCTTTAAAATTTTTCGACACCACCATTCGTCTAAAAGGTTTCAGGGTTTCTCAGGAACTCATCTAGGTATATCGAAATCTTGTTTTGTGGATCCAATCACGTTTACGAATAACATTTGATTACTAACATTCCCGAAAAATAGCAATGAAATTCATAATTCTTTTACTCTATACCAAAAACTGCATACTTCTATTTATTTATTTATCGCTATTAATTTGGATAATTGGTACAGTAATACCCGCAAATATAACTAGACTTTGTTACCTTCATTTATCTTCTATAAGTGTACTAATAACTTTTATTGTAGCACGTAATCACCACGTATTCTGCTTAAAGTATCGAATAATCAAAAAATAAAGAGCAAAACTGTTTGAGGTATCGAATAAAATCAAAAATATAAGAGAGAGAAAATCCTATTAGCACGGGTTTATATAATGGCTCGCTTGCAAGTCGAATTTGTCCCGCGACGGCCGATTTTCAGAAATTCGCATTCAATTTTCCCTTCCGATGTCTCGGCACAATGATTCTACTGAAATTTGCACTCGTCCGAGTTGAAAATCTAAGAAATTTCCACACGGCTCGCAACACGTCCGAGAACAACTAATTAATTTTACACACCAACTGATATGCTTTCCCCTCTCATGTTTGCATCTTATTTCAACCTTAATCGCCAATTTAGTCTGTTCGTTCTATCTAAAACCTGTGCGCTTGTTTTACATTTTCCCCCTCATTTAACTGCTAATGCATTCCATCTCGCTTGTCTTTATACCACAAACTCGCTTTCTTACTTGCACTCATATAGCTTGAAGCTTATCGACTAACATATACATCGTTATTCTTGCAAGTGTTCTGAGTTCTAATACGCCGAAGGCTCTTACTTGACTTTCCCATGTCTTTTATAATTTCTCGATAGTTTGAGTACTTGGAACGATTAAATTAAATACAAATTGAACATTTTCAACTCTGCTTCTTTTTATAGAAAGCGTCCAGTGAATAATCTCAACCCCTTATTTTTAATGAAACGAATAAATTTTTATGCTCCACGGTTTTAATAACGCGTATTATCTAATGACATTCTACATTACTTCCTTCTAAACGTTGATTATGATTATTTACAAACCCTACACTCTAATTGAATGATTTAAATCTACACAGTAGGCCTTTAATTAAGCGTACTATTTTACACTGCTCTGATATACACGGTGTTTAACATTATCTAAACAATATAAACCCTATGTTTAGAAGTAAATGACGAATTTATCCAATATGCCTTTAAATGAAGCGTATTATTACCCAAAGCGTCCTTATACACGGTGATTAAAATTATTTGATGTCGTTAATTGATTTTCTACCCTGGTCTAAATCTGAGTAATATATATATATATATATATATATTATCGTGTAATTAAGGGATTATTGAGATATATAAGGGCACAAGTGAACTCATAGGTTGAGAGCTTTTGAATAAGAAAAGACAAATTTATTTAATTAGAGAGTTGGAATATTTTTAACAATATGTTTTTTAGCTTAAGTAGTGTATAGTAATGTAGGATCAATGTAATTTAGACAAGGATAATTTAACATAATATTTGTATAGAGCAGAACAAATAATAATTGTGGTAAAATCATTCTAACGTATTTAAATTTGTAGTAAAGTAATTATATGAAAATCTAAAAGCGTGGAGCAAGTGTTAAAATAAAATTTCTGTTCTAAAACGTACAATCCGACACGTTTAAACAAAAACAACAAGGGTGATAATATTTCTCGGTAAGCTTGGCCACAATCAAATTTTAATGAGTTAGTGGAAAAGAACAGCCGTTGCCATTAATGTAGACGCGGTTTGGTGTTAAAATATTGATTTCAATCTTGGAGGTGGTATAGTAAAGAGCCAACAAAAAACCAAGACAGAGTAAAAAAGTATTAAGTGCAACAGGGAAGCGTATACTTAATTCAGGAGACAGTATAGTTGAGAGACCAAAATAAAATCGATAATTTTAAGGATATTTAAAAGCAAACACGACTCTGTTAAAAAGTGGGAGAATGGAGCCAAGCAAGGTGATTGGTGTGATTTGTACAAGAAAGGCAGAGATCCAGCTGGTGGAAGCGTATGTGTGAGATAAAGCTATAGGTACAACGCCAATTTATTAATAACCTCAATTTAGTAAGTACTTTAGTTATTAAAATTGTAATAGCGTTTTCTTATTGTAGCACCTATGAAAAAAGATAGAAATGTATCTGAAAATTTAGGTGATAAAAAAGAGTATTCTTTAATCCAGCAGACCTGAAACCCACAACTTATTATAAATAAATCTACAGCAAGGTCATTAACTTACAATATATATATATATATATATATATATATATATATATATAGTCACTAGTTATAAATTATCTGAAAATGATATAGAACCTTTTTATAAGATTAAAGATAATCTTCAGATTTTCACAATCCGACTTTGATTCCCATAAATTAAATACACCTAACTGATTATACGTCCTTTAGTTTTATTTGAAAATTCGAACATAAATCTTTAATAAAAACCAAGAAAAATAATACCGCACCTAACATTGACAATTTTAAAAATCTCATTCGTGGACGGCATTACTAAAATTGAAGAATCGTTTACTTTTCTTATTTTGCATATTTAATTTAAGATATTTTATCTAAAGAGAGCAAAATGAGTCCAAAATGTAAGGTTGTCAAATATAAACATATTGATAAGGCTAGTTTTATTTTGTTTCCTAAGTTCCGACTCGCAGAGAAAAGAGCTTGCTTGAACCCAAGGAATTTTTTATTCATTTTACAAGAAGTTTGTGCAGTTTTGGTAAGTTCAAAAAACACTTTAAAACGGAGTTGCTCTATTTAAGGGTGTTTGAGATCTGTTTCAATTTATACATATCAATATTTATTTAAATGAATTGTATGCGCCATTCACTAGCCGGTTCTATAAAGATCCTGAACTTTCCCGCTCACCTAAGCTTTGTTCGCGCAGAAAAAGCTTGATATATGAAAAGCTTTCAATCTTATTATCAGCATTCTATCGCTTATCGTTAGATAAGCACTGACATGAATACAGCGTTCGGATCTCTAGTCAATTATCCGCAATCTTAGTTTAATTAAAGTTGTTCTTAGAAATCCCATAAAGTTAATATAAAAATGCCAGACAGAAAACCACTAAATATTCTGGCATCTAGACAGCTTACTCCCTAGAAATGATTTCTAAGCTATGCTTTAATACCGCCAATATTGCCAGTGTCTGGTAATTCAGCAGAGCAACGCCACTACACTAACCCTCTGTTGATTTTACTACTGAAACAAAAATTTTATTTTTAATAGCAGCCCTGCTCTACATATTTACTTTGTTTTAGTGATTTATACAACTTGGGGCGATTTTCTTGGCGTCCGACTAGATTTCCATGGCGCCAGAAATCTCATCTTGGTATATTACAAGGCTTTCTAGTGGCCTACATGCATAAGTTATACTTCGAAATAACGCTGATGACTACATTTGAAAACGAAGTTCCAGTTAGCTTGAAGCACAAATGACAGTCGTAAAAGCTTTGCATTCCGTACACGTAATTACGAAATCGATCACCTTAACAGAATTTAATTTGTCAGTTTTAAAAAAACAGAGCCTTCGATGCCATTGTTCATCTCTTTCTTATTTTCATTCAATGTACGCGTTCAAGAGGGAGGTTAGCTTCATTAAAACAGACTTCGGATGCCGCTAACAGAACGCATGCTTTTAGGTGTTAGTTCGTCGACTGATAATTAACTAACCACATGGCTTTAATTACATCACAATCGCAATCCTTTCTACCTAGATGTTCTGGATTAGCTTTGTGATATGCTTAAATAACCCGTCTAACTTCTTTAAAGCTCATTTGGTTTGTTGAGGTTTTTGGTAGATACCACATGCATATGAGAAAATTACAAAATAAGAATATGAACATCTAAAAGTAATAAAAATGTCACCTAGTTTTTGATGAAAACCATTGGAAACGTCACTCTATTGTACTTATTGCACGTATAACCACTGCCGAAACTTTGAGGAAAGTCGCGTCGCGCTGAAAGCCGGCAACTGGAGGTGTTGTCTGTTAGTCGCAGCTTATATACTAGGGGTTTCTGACCACATTTGTCAAGAATCGCGCGCACTATGCAATTATACAAACTTGCATTGTATGCAGTAAAAAACAAGTTGCGTGAAAAATGGTTCATATTTTTGTGTAGTTAGTACCAGCAACGTCATAATATTAACGGCGTAGCTCTTAAATCTTGCGATATATTTGCAAAACTTTTACATAACTTAGATGTGAAGACGAGTTTCGTATCGTCTAATAATGTTATTGATGTTGTTAAACCGCATGATTTTATTCTATTAGTAATAATTCAGAAGTTAGGAAAATTTTATTTAAATGACCTTCTGTTATTATGTTCAATGCCTTATATACCTGGCGCCCAACTTCATCAAAAAATTTTTAAAATAATTTAGTGGGATTGTACCTCTTTTGTACCCGTTTGTACCTCTTTTCAATTTCATTTGTACCTCAAAGGGTAACAAAATAAAAAAAATTAAAAATAACTGTTCCTTAACTTTAAGATATTTTGATTTCGTCAAAGCTATTCGATAGAGAAAAGTTTGTACCCGTTTGTACCACTTTTCACTTCGTTTGTGCCTCAAAAAGTAACAAAACTTTAAAAAAATTTACCAGTAACCGGCCTCCAACTTTAAGATATTTTAATTTGGTCAACGCCATTCGATAGAGAATCGTTGGTACCTGTTTGTATTTCTTTTCATTTCGTTTGTACCTCAACGGGAACCGAGGTAGAGCGTTTTTAAAGTTTCGGTGCATATGCAATATTTTAAGATATCCCAAAATGAGCATAAGGACTCGAAAGGAAATCGTCTACTGTGTTGTATACCTGCGCTTAGCATTATACAGGACTAACGGCCAGGACGTGGCAGGATTCTAGTTCCATTCCTGTTTTTTTGTTTTTTGTTTTTTGTTTTTATTGGTTTTTGTTTTTATTTTTTTGTGTTTGAAACGTTTTTGTTTCGTTTATGTTTTTTTTGTTATATTTATTTTAAATTTGTTATTAAAAATTTAATGTGTGTTAATTGTTATATTTAGTAATTTTATAATAAAATAGTAAAGAGAACAATTCGTATTTCATTACATGCAGACGTAAAATGTAATACAGTTATTTTACTGTCTTATGAATATTAAGAGGGATCTTCTTTTTGTTGCAAAAGAGTTTTTGATGATGTTGTTATAGAGGCCTTATTTTTACTCAAATCGTCGTATGTTTCCCAATTTCCTGATAATCCACGACAGTGTGCAATACCTCTAATTTATTGGTACGACTATTTTGTAGGAACAATTACAATATTTGATAACAACTGGTATTTCGGAAATTGTAAACATACCAGGCCACTCGGGATATCCGAGCCGTTCAGCGAGTTCAGTCCATTGTCAACATCTATAAAAAGATGCATTCCTGTCGTAATGTTTACAATTAAGTTATTATTAATTATCTTTTACATTTTTTATTTATTTCTTCAATTTTTTCACTTAGAGCTTTTTCTACCGCGCATACCGTGTTTATACATCGGTTTAGTATTTATTTTAGTGATCATGACGCTATCTTTGTTCATCTATTCACAAGTTGCACAGTGCTGCAATAGCTCATAAGTTAATGCATTTTGCATTAAAAGTTTGATTATTAATTGACTTACGTTATTTGCACAGTCAATCGTGCCACTTATTGGTTTGAAAGTGTTACTTAAAATTAGCGCGCCCTCTCTTTGTAAACTTTTTGTGAATTGCCCATTGTGGATACCATTTGCATAAATTTCATTGTATTGTTACTGTTATTATTAACATAATCATAATAACATGTCCAATCACGGTAAACTATTAATAAAGACTGATCAATGGCATCAAATGCATTATATATTTCTCTGAAATATTTTTATAAATTTACTCCATACAATGGTGGCACGACTGCATCGGCGGCCATGCGGCGGTGCGCGTGCTTCGGTGTGTTCTTGAAGTCGCGAAATCTCCGAACGATTTACCGAAGACGACTCGCCGTCAAACAGGCAGCATAGGCAAGCAGCAGCGGACCACTGTAATATTGGAATTTTTGATATAATGATAGCCTTTTTATGGATACTCTCCACATCGAGACATACTCTCAAATATTTACCGCGTTTAGGTTATTTATTTTTTTTCCTCTCCAGGTTTCTTTTTCATTTAAAATATTTGTCGAGTTGGTTTGGATACATGATCATCACATGCATTATGCGTTATACACGGTGGAGTTTGCGATAATATGCCGGGACTATCAAGATTACTTTGTAGTTCATTTCATCGCGTATGAGTAGGTTCAGTTAAATTTGTTGTATGTACAACTTCGGCTGCTTCAGTGGACAATCGAACTGTATCAGCATTTAAGATTTACATTGTCCCAGCGAGAGAACTTTATATGCGATATTAAAAATTTATCCACGCGTATATTTTTCTTGCTCTTAAATACCAAATTTTTCTATTCGTTAAAATATTCCTCGCTTAGAGTTGACGACGCTACGTTACTTATTCCATTTGATGACATAATAGCGGTCCATAATGGAAACTTCTTAGAAATTCTAAGTAAATTTACACCGAAGTTATAACAGTAATACGGATTTGGCCTATCTCCGGGATTTATTTGTTTACAATTTTTTTCAATGTCGTTAAGAAAATTATTTATATCTTTAGAAGATTCGTTGTTAGGAACTTCATCGAGATAATCGTCTATATTACTATCATAATATTCCAAATTATCTGTTTTAATTATGTTTAATAATCGCTGCTGCGCATTAAAACATGTGACAATGTCACCATTAACAGAAATGTCTTCTGTTTCCGAAAAAGCAACAGTCAAGAAATCAATGCAAATTCGCTGGAAATGTTCAAGGGTTGTAGTATTGTTTAAAATACCAACGCACCTAACAAAAAATTTTTTAATGCGCACATGCTTATCATTAAAACATTTCCAACGGCAGACCAATTTTATTAAATGGGCAATGTCGATTCGAAGGACGCATTTGGGAGCTTTTGCCCAATCATTATTTTGTAATGTTCTCATGCATTTGTCAACATATGTATTTAAGTTACAGTTGTTAAATGAAAGAGCGACAGCATTTAAAAGTGCAAACGAATAATCCGTTACAATTTCTTTTGGGCAAGATGCACCAGATTGCAACCATTCTCGTAACAAAAACGTCAAAATGTTTG
Source organism: Platerodrilus igneus (assembly GCA_036346225.1). Lineage (NCBI taxonomy): Eukaryota > Metazoa > Arthropoda > Insecta > Coleoptera > Lycidae > Platerodrilus > Platerodrilus igneus. The sequence continues at coordinate 1,671,331 of JARFIW010001299.1, read as the reverse complement.
TGTCGTGTTTTTCGGAAACCATTTAAAGAACAGAATACGCACTATAGACACTCTTGTGTGTCTCTGATGATCAATGTGTTCTTTGAATATCACCTTCTTCAAATAATAGCTCGGATTTCTAACTTGAGTTGTAGATACTTGCTACTATACGATCTCGGCATCTCGAAGTCGGATTCGCGTATTGGTTTATTGATAGCATCTTATCAATTTATAATTTTAAATTTTCAATTTACAAAAGTAAAGCTGCAAATAGAAACTTGCAAAAAACTTAATCGTAAACATTACGACAGGAATGCATCCTTTTATAGATGTTGAATGTTTACAATGGACTGAACTCGCTGGACGGCTCAAATATCCCGAGTGGCCTGGTATGTTTGCAATTTCCGACATACCAGTTGATATCAAAGCAATTGTTCCTACAAAATAATCGCAGCAATAAAATATGTCGATGGTACCAATAAACTAGAGATAGGACATTATATTACACACTGTCGTCGAATATCAGGAAATTGGGAAACATACGACGATTTGAGTAAAAATAAGGCCTCTATAAAACATCATCAAGAACTCTTTTACAAAAAAAATGAATATCCCTCTTAATATTCACAAAACAGTAAAATAACTATTACATTTTACGTCTGCATGTAATGAAATACGAATTGTTCTTTATTATTTTATTATAAAATTACTAATTATAACAATTAACACACATTAAATTTTTAATAACAAATATAAAATAAACATATCAAAAAAACATAAACGAAACAAAAACGTTTCAGACAAAAAATAAACAAAAACCAATAAAAACAAAAAAGCAAAAAAAAAAACAAAAAACAAAAATAGAACTAGAATCCTGCCACAGCCTCGCCGTTAGTCCTGTATAATGCTAAGGAATACAACACAGTGGACGATTCCCTTTCGGGTCCTCATACTCACTTTGGGATATCTTAAAACATTGCATATGCACCGAAACTTCAAAAACGCTCTACTTCGGTTCCCGTTGAGGTACAAACGAAATGAAGAGAAGCACAAACAGGTACAAACGATTCTCTATCGAATGGCGTTGACAAAATTAAAATATCTTAAAGTTGGGGGCCGATTATTTTTTATTTTGTTACCCTTTGAGGCACAAACGAAATGAAAAGTGGCACAATCAAGTACAAACGATTCTCTATCAAATGACGTTGACGAAAATAAATTATCTTAAAGGCGGGGGCCGGTTATTTTTTAATTTTTTAATTTTGTTATCTTTTGAGGTATTAACAAAATGAAAAGTGGTACAAACGGGTACAAACGAGGTACAAACCCACTAAATTATTTAAACAATTCTTTGATAAAGTTGGGCGCCATGTATATAAGGCTTATGTTCAAGCATTATGACTAAATAATTTATTTTCAATTTAAAATATTCACCGAAAGAAAAGATTTGCAAGCCCCATATTATACTACAATTAATCTCTCGTTGAAGATATTTAGTGATATGCTAGTGAAGCACCAAAAAGAGTTATTTCTAAAAAATGTAGGCAATACCAAGCTCCTAGATAGGTTGGGAATTACATATAAGATAGTCAGGCAGAAAATTAAACCTTCCTTTACATACTGGACATTAGAAAAAAACGCTTAACGAAAAATCGGTTACCACAACATGGAGGGATACACTTCAAACTATGCGAACTGCTCCGAGACGATAACTTACAAGAAGATACTTCCGAGTAAAAACAGCAAAGGACGTTGATAGGTACAGACTATTTAACCACGATTGATGTGAACGAATACACAAAATAAAAGGTCACAGCAGCCATACAAAATGGGCACCAAACTCAGATGTTATCCATGCGGAAATACATCACGCTTTAACCGCACCATTAACTGAACCACTTTTATCGTTATACAACGACTGATTACTGCAATGAGAGTTCACAAGTCCGTGAAAACCGGGCAACCTTGTGATCCTATACACAAGCAAATGGAAAAAGATGCAGGGTGTTAAAGTTGAATTTCGTTTTTCGTTTTTGGTGATAATTTCACATTGTATTCATAAATTGTTATCAAAATTGACACAGCGGCATTACTGTAGGCAAAAGACGCTACAAAACCAGATTCACACAGAGAAAATGCACGAACGATTGATTACCAACCGATTAAAGCACACAGAGATAGCACAGGGAAAATCGTAAATACTACTATGGTTTCCGGAAGGGTAGGTCAACCGATGACTCCATTAACAGGATCATAAAGACTATCAAAACAGCACCCTCCAAATATGTAATTACGACCTTTGTGGTCATAAGGGACACCTTCAATAACTTCTGGTGTCCGGCACTATTCAATGCTTACTTAATAATCAATGTCCTAAACTCTTATATAACACCAATAGAAGCTATTGTCAGGATAGATATATGTCGAGGTGAGAAGCGACAATGACACCATTAGGAAAATGATAGTAAAGGATGTCCCTAGGGTTTGGTTTGCGGACCGATACTTTAGAACATTATGATAGACGAGATTTTGGAACTACTCTGCGCGGCGGCGGAGGTATGGTTTGTCACGACCTATGCAGACAATATCGCCGTAGCCATGCAGAGTGACACTGGAACAAAACTAAAAACCCGTTTTAACACCATGTTGGAGATTTCAGTACTTGGTGCAAAAAGAGCAAGCTAGGGATGTCTATCACCAATACACACTCGTCAAAGGTAAGCTAAAGTGTAAACCAAGGATCCATGTCCAATGTATACATATTGCAATAGAAATAAAATTCTGCTCAAGGTTATCTCTTTCGAGAGGAGGGACGAGAAAGGAGGGGCGAGGTTCGCCAGGGGCCGAGGTCCTACATCCAGTAGGCGGGTTTTTTGTACCGAAAAGCAATAGCTACAAGTTGCCTAATTTCCTAATCAGAATATTGTGTATTATTTAGATGAAAGTTATTTGCTAACATTCAAACGTAACACATTTTATTTGTTTTTAATTTTGTCCACTTGTGCATATTAAACTGCTGTAAGATCATACATAGGTTCATTTATTTGGTATTAATAATTAAATGCTTTAACAGTGGTCGATGTCTATATTAGCGTAAACAAATTAACTGGTCGGTAAACTTGTTCGCAGGCATTTATAATTTTTCCTTTGAATATATCTCTGTTAATTGTTCCACTTTTACGTCACAATATGTAGACGAGATGTTCTCAAATAATAGACCACGTGCTGCGTGGAAGAAACACCTTGCGCTAGTTTAACTTTGGCAGTCGTCCAGTCCTCGTATCCCGTTAAGCTATTTTTAATGTGCAACTTAGGGATTGTGTGCAACTAAGGGATCAATTGCAATTTAATGATAAGCGACAATCAAACAATGATTTGGAACCTAAGATCACTTTTAACCGACGTTTATTTGTAACCTGAGTTTATTTGCAGCAATACAGACTGGAATAATATTGGTTAATCCGAACTGCGTTTCAATATGTAGAAATTTAAATTTAAATCTATGATGGTATTAAAGATGAAGGAATTGGTTCGTGACCTGAAGTATATTTCTTAAAAAGATATCTTTTGATTGCCGTAGGTGTCGGTTTTTTTTTGGATTCCGGTGATGGAAAGATTTGCAACATTTGTTGAAATACCAACTGTTGAACTTTTACAAACTACATATTAGTACAATTATGAAACAAAGTATTCTTGTTACCAAAAATTAATTTCTTGAATATTTCAAAACTCCCAACATTTGTATAATTTTTATTGTCAAATCAGCTGCTGTCACCTTGATACACCTGTTTATAGAATTCTTTAAAATTTAGTATTCGAACCTCAAAAATACAGTAAATGTGCTGAGCAATTATGGCTAGTATATTTTATGAAACACATGTCATCTTAACAAATCTGTAGAAAACCTAAATTAGAAAAAGCTAGAAATTCTGTTTCTGAATACAATACATTACCAATCACTATTGTTAGATTAAATTTTAAATAACAGACTTTTAAAACAAGCTTTAGATTGCTGAATTTAAAACTTGTATAATATTGTAAATACCTTAAGCTAAATTGTTTTTTGACAATATATAAAAGCTAAGTTATATATACACGAACGCATGCACTCACGAACGCTCAAAACACACACAAACACACGCACACTTTAGGTTAGGGTTAGCAGCATGCATCCCGGTTTCCGGTTGTCGATGGCCGGGAAGGTGGCTCCGTGGCGTAGTTGGTATGCGTATGACTAATATGCTCAAGATCCCCTATTCGAATCCCGACACGCTCCGCTTGAAAAATGTCAGGCGAGAATTTTTCACAAAAATACTTTTTCGTTCGGATGAGAGGTATAATTTAGGTCCCGTGTGTGAGTATTGTCACACACGTCAAGGATCCCACCCTTGCTCAAAACAGTAAAGGTTCGGCAAAATTCAAAATTTTCAGGCTAATGTAGTACCTTCTAGTGGAGCATTGGAAATATCAAATGTAGTGTAGTTAGAGGTGGGTGTGTAATCTTGTATTATTATCGTGTTTACCGGTTTAGGTTCTAATCTAATCATCCATGATTACTTTCTCGTCTTTTTGTAAATAGTGCATCAGCTAACTGCAGTGGTGCGGTAGTGATCTCCTATGGATCAATTATAAAAAAAAATTAATAAAAATTTGAAATGAAAATGATAAAAGGAATAAAAATAATCAATATAAAGACTGGAATACACTAGTAGGTGTTTTTTGGTTGTTTTGGGCCCTCATTTGCTCCTGCATCCTCATCTGGACCAAATAGTTTTCTTCGACTAACCATTTTCATCTTTTGAGATAAATCTATCTTGTTTGGTAACATTTAATATTAGATTTTCCTCAGCTACCCGAATCTCTAGGAATTTTTTATATTGCACCATTCCCTAGGGAGCTACCTTCATTTTAAGATTTTTTACCGGTAACGACTTCTAACAGTCCTTATAAATTTTTTTAGCCATGCGATACATCAACCTAGTCTAGAATTTTACGCAGAACCTGAATCTGTAAACAGATTTACAATAAGACCACCCATTAGCGTTTTACATACATACCCTCAGCTACCCAAATCTCTAGGCATTATTTAGATAGCATCACCTCCCAGGGAGCTACCCTCACTTTAAGATTTTTCACTGACAGCGATTTCTGACCACCCTTATAAATTTTTTAGCCATACGATACATCAAATTAGTTTAGAATTTTACGTACAATCCGAATTTCTAAACAGATTTAAAATCGGACCACCCCCTGAAAAGTTATACCCCTTTAAATTCCTGAACCTCTAAATTTTGCTCTTTGGTCAATAAGCTAATCTAACAAATAGTTTTCTTCGACTAGTAATTTCCACCCACAAGATAAATGTACCTTGTTTGGTATCAGTTAATATTAGAATTTTCTCAGCTACCCGAATCTATAGGAATTTTTTAGATTGCATCATCCCCAACGAAGCTACCCTCATTTTAAGATTATTTGCTGGTAGCGATTTCTGACCGTTCTTATAAATTTTTTAGACATGCGATACATCAAATTAGCCTGGAATTTTACGCAGAATTCGAATCTGCAAACAGATTTAAAATCTGACCACCTTTTACAAAGATACTTTAAAGGCTCCGAACCTCTAAATTTTTGCTCATCAATATTTAACTCCATTTTTTAAAATATTTTTCGCTACCCAAGACATATGCTTTAATCAAACATCTCCGAAAATCTAAAACCGCGGGAATTTTAGAAATGAGCCCTTTATAAGCCATAAGTGTTTAGTATTTAAAACCATATTCAAACGGCAATGTATTGTTTTTTAGAATATTCAAAACCATGACTTTTAAAATTTTAAACAGTTATCAAAATTCTGGTTTAACATTTTTAATTACTAAGCACGTCATCAGATAATTATATACTCAATGCTAAGTATGTATTTGGAAAATACAATTCGTTTCCCAAAGTAATTTCTTGTCAATTATGGATTACCCAAATTACATGTGAGAGCGCTGTATAATTTCTTTTTAAAAGTGTATATCTTCTCCAAAGAAATGCGTTAATTACAGAAGGAAAGTACGCTGAATGCAAAACAATTAATAGCAATTTAATACAACTTACTGACCTACCTTAATTGTTTGTACAAGGAAACACAATAAAGTATATACAAATATAGCAACTATCTTATATATCTATGCCCCCAATGCGTAGGTTGCTGTACTATTAGGAATGATCTACCTTTTGTCGTCCTCGCCCCACAAACTAATTTTATTAATTAATTGGGTATAAAGTTGGTGTTTACATGGTTTCGTTTAAGAACTCGTACATATTTTCCAGATTACTAGAAGATGTTATAACCATATTTTTTGTGTTAAAAAAAACTCGGACACTCCATCCTCGACACTGGTGTTCTTTATGCGATAGCTAGCCATACTGTTGTTAAACGCTGTGCTAACCATTTCTACGCCATGTTCGCCAGTAGCAGTAACTGTTGCATTTTTATGTCTGTTGTTTCTCAAGTGTGCGGCATAGGTAATCTTTTCCATTTCGAAATCGCATACTTTACACATAATTTCGTACAAGACCTTTTAACGGCTGTAGGAGCTGAACGTTTACAACTTAATGACATACCATGCTGTTTTTCCTTGTGTCGTAGTAAGTAATCCATTCTTGTAAAAGCGATACCGCAAGACACACAGTTTAAGTACTTTGCTGCTGACGGATGTATAATCTTAAGCGTGGACGATGTTTCACCACAACATTTGTTCTGGTGCCTTTTGAGAGTATTTTTCCAGGTATAGGAAGCACCGCAAGAGTTGCATTTAAAAACGTTTGCAGGCACCATTTTAGTACAAAACAAAATCCGCACTATAGGACTTTGGTTAAACTTGTAAGCGAACTAACTTATAACTAAAAAGCTTACTCTAGCGTACCTGCTTTATGTTCCCTATAGAATGCAAACTGAAGGTTTCCGAAGACGGCCAAACGAAGTTGAGGATTCAGCGGGAAACTAAATGACGCCATCTTTTGCCAATCCTTGCTACTCGTCCAGTACATTTAGCACCAATGCATGCACCCGGTTCGCATCGTCCATGCTGCGAATGCAGTTAGTAGAAACATCGGAAACGTCTTCCATGTTATACGAAACAACAATCGCATCGCGTGCATATTAAAAATTTAAAAGGGTGTCAGCACACGCACACAAATTGGCTGCAAGTCGTGCGGTAGAAGATGCAGTGCTACTATAAACAAAAACTTAATAAAACACATTAAACCTTTACTAAGGAAATACCAAACTTGTTGTCTACACCATACTTACTAATAAAGCAATTTAATTTTAAATAGCTTTAACGTCATATTTTCGGAAATGGCAGGCTTGAATATTTTCTTTGGAAACAATCGAAGATTGCCGAAGACCGAAGAGTGCCAAACACGGTCACTAAACCAATTAGCATTAATACCGAGTATTCTGTGCTTTCGTAGGTTGCTCAATTTCTAGAACCAAATTTTCCGCATAGCGGTCGGTAGCACGTAATTATTTCTAGAGCCTACAAGTACTCGATATCATCCAAATAGAGAATTAGATGTTCGATGTCTGTCAACTTCCGATTCCCTCGTAAACGGGAGAAAAAACTCGGTCAATCATCCATCTAACTTATACTTCGACCCGCTCCCGTTCTGATACTTTCCAAACATTTTTCAAACGACAATGGTCTTAGAATTTTTAAACCTCGGAGGAATCTATAAATCGTGATCAATTACACGTTCGAGCTACCCGTAAACTAACATATTTTATAGTAACAATGCGCTGCGTAATACCCCTTCTCTGCGCTACTGCTATTCTTGTAGTTGCTTGAAAAAGTCAGTCGCCTTTTTTTACTGCTAGGACCGCTGCAAAGCACCATTCTATACTTTCTTTAAAAGTATAGCACATTGCGCACTTTTTTGTCTGATAATTAAATTTTGCTCATGAAGGCTTTTACACTTTCGCATATTTAAACATCTAATATGATCGATTAACCACTTTCGGTTATTCTAACGCGAACCACCATACATTCCGCCGCACTGTTCTTTTTGAATCCAACGATCCGATGGGCTTCCACACTAACACCTAACGTATATTTTCTACTATTTGTTAAACAAAAACTACCGGCATCGCCATGTCCGTATGTGGACGTACGCAGATGTTTGTGGACGTGTATGAGAATATGTAACCATATACATTAATCACTCTAAGTTATTTTATTTAGTCCACGAAAACTACTAATTTTCTAAACCACATTTAATAATCGCCTTTATAGGTTTAACATTTCTACCATTTCCCAATGGCTGGTGCTACGTACATGGAAATTTTAATTTCTTATTGGAGAGAATCCTTATTTTCCCACGCACTGTTACGTTGTTGCATGCCCAGTCCTTTTGGGAATATATGCTCGTTATAGGTTGTAGGATCCTTGGTTTTACTTAACTACACTTCGTGAGAGCCCTTTATTCTTTTTAATCGTGTCTTTCTCGCTTACAATACAGTAGGTTTTGATTTTTGTACCGGCGAATTCTAATACTGGACCCCCATTAAATTCGTCTTTGAATTTTCCTACAACTCTTTTGTTGACAAGCGGTATACTGTATTTATTATCCGCGGGGTAGTCACTCTTTTAAGATAACTATACATGCATTATGCACTATGCATTATGCATTAACGGAGGCAGCTCAAATCTGCAAATAGATTTTAAATAAAACCACCTTTACAAAGTCACGCCTTTTAAAGACCCAAACCTCTAATTTTTATCCATTTTTATTTAACTCCATCTTTAAAACCCTTTTTTCGCCACCCAAAGCATATGCTTTAACCAACCATTTCGTGAGAAATCTAAAACCGCTGTGTCGCGCGAACACCACGTGGAAAGATTCTTTTTACTAACCACAAATGCATAAAATGTTCGTTTATATACGTGGTCCTACCAGCCCGCCCGCCCTCCTGCCCGCCCGCCTTCCCGTCCGCCCGCCAGCCCGCCCGCCCAACCCGTCCTCCCGCCGGTCAGCAGTGGGGGGTTATTTGCCTTATCATGGAGAACATCACCGATGGCGCAATAGCAACCAATGGCTCAGGGCTAACAAAACCTGGGGCCGCTCCTTGCCTCGCCAATGAATACGCCTGTACTCCTGTAAGCCCTTTGATACATACCAGCTCAAAGGCATTAGTGTTAGAAGTAAGCTCGAGGATGCGGTAACATTGATGAATCACCGCCGAGAGGAGTTTCTGGTTATTTAGGCTCAAAAGAGTTGCTCTGCTATCGCTCAGGATGCGTATAGCTTTATTTTGAATTCCGCGTTCCAGTATGGCGTTAGCACCATGCATGATGGCTATGACCTCCGCTTGGAAGATAGTTACCAGTTTACCTAGCCTAACACTTTCATGAAGGTTTAGGTCATCGGAGAAGATGCCTGCCCCGGTACCTTCATTTGTTTTGGAGCCATCTGTGTAGATGCAGATCTCCGTTAAGGGGGCGTGCTTAGTGTTACAGGCAAACCTCGAAGCGCCTCTTGGAGATCATTATGGGTGCGATCGCATCAACCACTCCTCCCAAAAGAAAGGTGTTCCGCACCGCCCCTCTTAGTATGTTGTGGTGTCTACCACCGCCTCCCTTGTCGATCCATAGACCTTTAAACCGTAGCCTCATTGCCGCTCTCAGAGACCTCTCCTCCACATGTAGGTCCAGCGAAGTGAGGCCTAAGATGGCTTCTAAGGCTGCAGTAGGTGTAGATCGCATTGCGCCCGTCATGCCTAGACATGCCACTCTTTGGATATGAGTAAGCTCTTTGACCGCATGGGTCAGTCTAGTCGTGGGCCACCAGACTACAGCGCCGTAGCAGAGCTTCGGCCTTACTATCGTGGTGTATAGCACCAGGACAATCTTTGGTGGAAAACCCCAAAGTTTGTCTATGGCACGTTTACATTGCCAAAACACTTGGTTGGCTTTGGTAATTTTTGCTTGTAAGTGTTTGGACCAATTCAGCTTCTTGTCAAGTATAACGCCCAGGTACTTGATCTCTTCTGATAGGGGCAGAGACGTTTGGAAGAGCGTTGGCAATCTAGTTGCCATCAGCTTCCTTTTATTGGTAAACAGCACCAGCCCCGTTTTATTGGGCTTGATTGTTAGCGAGATTCTGGAGCACCATAGCTCCGTGATGCTTAGTGCTGCTGGCATTAAATTACACAGCACCTGTTCAAATTTGCCGACTACTAAGATAGCTATGTCGTCTGCATACCCAATCGTGTAGAAACCTGCTTCGTTAAGGCGTTGGAGAAGGCTGTCCACTACTATGTTCCATAGTAGCGGCGACAGCACGCCCCCTGGGGACATCCTTTACCTACTGCCCTAACTACTGAGGTTTCCCCAACATTAATGTATACCCGTCGATACCGCAGAATTTGCATAGTCAGCTGCCGAAGGGTGTCCTTCGCTCCATGTACCCGCAGAGCTCTATCAATGCTTGCGAAGGTGGTTTCGCTAAACGCACCCTCAATATCAACAAATGCGCATAAGGCGGACATGTTGCTGTTAAGAGTTTTTTCAATCCGTCCTACAACAGCGTGGAGGGCAGAATCCGTGGATTTTCCTTGTATAAAGGCGTGCTGGTTTAGGTGAAGTGGATAAGAAAGCATTATCTTCTCCCTCATATCATTGTTGCACAGTTTCTCCAAGGTCTTTAGAAAAAAAGACGTAAGACTGATCGGTCTGTAGGGTTTAGCTTGGGAGTAATCCTTCCGGCTTGGTTTAGGAATGATCTCCTGACTTATCCCCTTTGGGTTTTTTTTCTAGGGAGTTATTTAAAAGACATAATTTAGAAGCAAAAGTGTGAATCTGTTAAAGTTTTACAAAACGGTATTGAACAAGTGTTAAGTCAAATTGATGGAAGGACATTAATTAATTTATATATACTTGTTTACTGTCCAAAAATATAACAATACACAGGGTGTTCGATTTAGAAATGCAAAGTAAATAGTATTTTCTGTTAAACCGGAAGCGATAAAAACAATGCAGTTTGTTACTTAAAAGACAATGAAAAACACTGACTCTTTCTCCATTTAGACTAGTTTCTGTCTCTTAAAATAAGCAAGTTGCTAATGGTAGACCTGTTAAGTTTGGCACCCTGTGATAAGAAAATTAAACTCTACATGTTAAAAATTTTCATTATTTTTGTGGTATTTGCCACCAGATACAATATGGTAGTCGTTTATTATATTTCAGACAATTTTTTATCGCAAACCTGTGTAATCATTAACCAAGAAATTCATTTAATTTAGTTTTTATACAAATCTGCACAAAATATCAAAGAGAGTTTAATCGAATAGCTTGTTATTATTTATTTAGAAAATTGCAATTGCAATGTTGGGATTAATTTTATTGTTGTGATTTCTAACACGCAAATTCAGATTCCGAAATTCAGAGTTTCCTTCCGACCGATAAAAAACCCTACTTTCCAAAGTCAATAAATATGATCATAGTCTAGAATTACAAGTTTCAGTTCTATAATACATGTTAGCAGCTACGTTATTTTGTCTATGAGCCTGGCACAAAGATGTATTTTGGTAGATAAAAAATAACTGATTTTCTGTGCCTTGAATATTGAGGCTTAAAGCATAATACTGATCATACTAAAGAACACATTAAGATGTTCGATACAGCGGTCTTACTGTGGCTACCACAGTGACGTAAATTGCACGTGATCTAGCATTAACTCTTACAAAGCGACATTTTCTCTAGACTTTTATATAATTTAATGGTTGATATTTGCTTATTTTTTAGTTTGACTTAGCTTTAGAACATTACCATACATAAAGCTTTGACTAAAAATGAATAATCGCTGTAAGCTACAGACATTGCAGAATGAATCAGCAATTTACTGCTTGGCTCTCTCACATAAAGAGTTCATTTTAGTAGGCTTAACAACCATGTCATTTGATCACGAAAACAATTTCTATGCAAAATTTGAAGTAAAGCTACGCGACCTAAGCAATTCAATTGCGTAATGGCCCTTTTGCATAAATATGCAGTATTTTTCTATGAATAACTAATTGTAAAATGTTGTATTAAGCATATTTCATTTCTTCAACCTACTGTAAGCGGAATGCTGTTTATACTGTTTCATTTATATCAAGTTAAGCATCCAGTCACTGCATTGAGAAATTTCAGACACCGATTGAGTTCACCACTGTAGCGATACCTAATTTTCCAAAAATAAGAAAGCTTTTTAGATTTCTCAAAATAAATTGAAGGAAGCAATATTAGAAAAAAGCTCTGAAGCATGAACCCTGTTGACGCGTTTAGCCCTAACAGGAGCTTCAGTATAGCGGTAGCAATAATCGCATTTGGGAAGTATGAGTGACCCGAATTATGTTGTGTGTCCTCAATTGTATAACCTATATTTGCAGATTTGTCAAAGTGACAGCTGTTAAAGTGACAGCCGTGGCGTCAGTGGTGGTGGGAAGATAATGTAAAGTGCTGTGGCGACGGGGGCAGATTCTTCCATTGTATCCTACTGACCCCTAATACTTCTTGCATATGCGTGACCATTCAACAACTTTTCAATGGAATTTGGAGCATAGATAACACTGAAAACATCCTTAATTCCGTTTCTTTCCATTATATATCCTCTGGATCCAAGGAACGGCATCAGCATGTGAATGCCACATAGTTTAATAATCTGCGATATACCGGAACTAACTTCCCGTGTTTTATTCGTGCAAGTTAGCACTATTTAAAGCACAGTTCAGTGTAGTATATATTGCATATTTGTGACTAACTGGGCGATGATGATGAATGAAAGGAAAAAACAGGACGTCTGATGTTAAAAGATCTCACTAATTTTTGCTAACTTTTTTATGAATCCGTTCCATCCCGGCAAATACATGATATCTCTATAGTTTTCATTAGTCCACAATACAACGATGTACTCCAATTTTCGTTTTCTAATACTTTTCAACCACAATCTTAATTAGTTCAAACACGTGTTACATGACATTAATTAAGCTCAAACTAATTTAAATTCATTTACGTTTACGAGATAGAAAAGCTCAAACAAACTACATTCATTTTTCAAGACAGAAGAACCTAAACTCATTTGTGGCTTTAAAACTTACTTCCGCTCCTGTACGTATTAAATTTTATTCCGTTTTTCCTTGATCAAGGCAGCCACGCCTTGAAATATAAACGGTACGCACTTAAAAGCAGCTCCGCATTGACCAGCAGTCAGTCCTGTTATCCGAGAAACAGTCTCCACTGGCACGTTTATGATTGTTAAACAAACATGCTAGCATTACTCTACAAACTACGTTAATAAACCACTCTACACCGACCAGTGATTTCTATCCTGGTTAGCATACACTACTTTGTATTAACCGCTGGTGATTTTTATCCCAGTTGCACGCTATACTTATCATTACCTAACTAGTAATTCGTATTCTGGTGGCATAAATCATTTCACTACATGGTCAGTAATTGCCTTCTGACCCCAGCTCAATTGCTAACAACTGCAAACGCTGGAACACCACCTCGTCGACATTATCTGGAACTGGGGTGGGCCGCGGATCCACGTCGTTCCATAATAACTCGTAGAGGCACCCGCTCTGCTATCGTGGCTGACACTCACAATCTGAATGCTCGTAGCTTTTGGGCTAACAATAATCCTTTGTTAGTCCATAATAATCTGTCCGTAGATTAAGCTTGTATACGTATTGCAAAATAGACTTCACGTTTATTTCTTGCTGTACTTATTAACACGCCCTCGTTTTAACTCTGTACTCATATTCCATGTGCCTTAAAATAACTTACGTGCCTCCGAGTGCATATTGAAATTACCTTAATAAGCTTAGCAATTCTTTGTACATATTAACAAGCACTCGTATCAATTCTGTAATTAATTGTGCTATATTCTTATTTTATGAAGGTTGTTACAAGTTTATTTTGCTGGCTTGTAGGCCTATCTAGATGTTGTTCTTTGTTGTGCTACTAAGCTCTCCCTCGTTTTAATCATTCAAAGTCCAATATTTTATTCATTACTTTATAGATACAGGAATAATTGAACATGTGTTCTTAATTGTGCTCATTTACTTGCACTCTTGTTATTCTTGTAAAATTATTAATAAAAAGTGGAGATACTTCTTATGATCGCAATAAATTTAAAGTGACGGGCCCTTGGAGATAAGAAAACATGAAATTGTAGTATACATCATGAAATTGACTCATGCTTCGAGAATACACGGTTGAAGTTCGGGAAAAAATTGACGTATTAAGAATGGGTCATATAAAAATGGAGGTAATGAGAGGGATTCATTTAAGATTTAACAGTCAAGTTTGAATATAAGTACTTCCATATTCGATAATTGATAGACCGTTATTTTACAGAGTGCAACCACAATTTATTGCTCCAATATAAATAATATGTTAGCTTGGTGCAAGTTCACCGGCTATTTTTAATCTACTATAAATAAATGTACTTTTTAAAACTGATACTTTGACGTATGAGATTGATTAGAAATGGAAATCTAAAAATTAGGAATCACAAATTCTTAGATGCCGCTAATTCCAATGGAAACGATCTTTTAAATAGCAAATATAAGCAAAGACAGGTGGTCATAGAGACAAGACTATCAGTAGGAATTTGATAATCCAAAGCTCAAGTATAACTTTGTTTTTGAACCTAATGAGACAATTCATGTATTATTAAGTAGATTAAGCTAGAATAAGTTTTTGTTTTGCATATAGAAAATTATTTGTGAATGGAATGGAATTTTAGTAATTTTGAAGTCAGATTCCGAAGTGTTTTAACTGTTACAAAAATTTCTGCTCTACGTCGCTGATCAGATATTCTGAAACGATGTAATTGAGGAATATATAAATTATCCATAAAAATTTAAAAGAAAATTTTTTTACTGATATGTTTTGGGGTTTTCTAATTATTAATAAGGATTAGGTGAAGATTGTATTAATACGTAAGTAGTGATAAATATTGTTTCTTTCTATACCTAAGCTGTAAAATTGCATTTGTAAGCTTTCTTTATTCCTGTGTGTAAGTAGATTTCTTAGATAATGTGTGTAGAGAGAAGATGTTTTTGAATGTATTGAGAATTGTTCATAAACGTCTCTTTAGATTTTTATAGCATTTTATCATCGTATAGTTCACATTACACGTGTCGCTGATCTAGCAAGGGAAATCAAAGTATTAAATTATAATTATAGTGTCGTATATGAATTGCTAGTGTTATAAATATATGAATCATTTTACTTGTCCATATTGACCTAAATGCTGCAGTAGTGTGTTCTACAAGATACCACAATCCGCCCTGGTATCACAAGTCAGAATTTTCATTTTACTTTGTAGTACATCTAACTATAGGTTCATTATATATTATTGCAGTACTTAGTGTAATTATTTTTGTTATTTCCAATATATATATATATATATATATATATATATATATATATATAATGTTATGTCCATTAATTGTACAAATACTGACGTCTGCATTATTTGATGCTTATTTTATAGCACCTGACTCAGACGATAAAATACAAGGTTCGAGGTGATAAACAGTTGAGACTTTATACCTAACTGCCTCATTATAGAGAGCACAAAATCCCAAATTTGCTAATATGTCTATTAGTCCTTTAGCAGCATACCTTCTGTACAGAAATACAAATAAACCTACTAACAGCCACGACGTAAACAAACCTGACAGCATAGCAGCCATTATAACATATAGCTGCACATTTCAGTTTTAAGTTGTTTATCCGTTCCTTCCAATTTTTTAAAATTAACAGAATTATGAAATGTGATAAGTTTCGGGAATTTTTTTAATAATATTTTAAATATTGTCTTTGGGGGCGGATGAAAGTCATTCTCAACAGTAGGAGAGGAATATCTTTTCTGATTATTGAAGCAGCAGCTTTTTTATCACGTAGACGTTTTTCAAATATTTTTGCTGTCCTTTGGCCATACCATGCTTTAGTTAAAATATTTGCTTCAGTATCACGAAACAAATAATAGTGTTTTATTTTTGTTGTAATTAGAAGGTATTTTCCACACTGTTCAGTTACTTTTATTATTATCATGGAACATAATCTGTTAAAGTATCTGTCAACTCCTCCAAAGTGAATTGAAAATCGTTATGGTTTTCAATATATTCAAATACTTCATTCATTGTAGTCGCTATATCTCCATTCATGGGCGATCGCTATACGAACTGCTACAAAACGAAAAAAAAAAGTTATCATAATATTTGTTGTGATTTCTTGCGTATGCAGATATTTAATCTCAATCAAACCGGATGCGATCTTTCACAGTTCTTTTGTATATGTCACCACAAGCAAATACAATTGTTCCTAGTTAAAAGAACCAGTTCGTTTCTTAAAAAGAGATTCTGATGTACTATGGCTATAGAATCTTCACTGCGTCGTTTATACACTGTTATAATCTGCTCTGCTCTGCGTTCAACCAATTATACTATCGCAGTGTAAAGGCAAATTTTCACAAATAAAACACTTATCTTTGATGCTGCTATGAAATATATACTCTTCCTTTGTTGTTTGATAACCACGTATATGCCTCAGTTTTCGTACTCCTAGTTTTGACACAATAAATTACGGCCTGCGTGTTCAAAATCTACTTTATCATCTCAGTGCACAAGTGACTCCGTAATTATTTCGCAAGTCACATTAATATAAACCGAAGCTTGCGTTAGAGCGATTTTTGCTTGTTCTAAAATTAATATTACGAAATGTTAATGTCAACAACTTGTTTACCAAATTATAAGCTAGAGTAAGTTAACACTTAGTTTATTTGAGTTAGGATTACATTATTTTTTTTAGGAAGTGCTCTTCACAGAACCGCTAAAAATACTGTACGGATTATATCTAATTTTCTTTTTGTATATATTTAGAACCAAAGATAGGAAAAAATAGAAGTGGAGGTAGACCTAGATTGCACACAGATAGTAAAAGATATAGGCTGTGGGAATTTCAAGGAAATGTGTAGGCTAGCTCAGAATAGAAATCAAAGGAGGTACGCGTCCAACCAGTCCCTAGATCAGTGATTCTCAACTACTGTGCCGCGGCACTTTTGTGTGCCGTCAAATTCGTGAAGTGTGCCGCCAAATTTTAGATATGCAAACAATAAAAATTATTTTATATGTACTTTTATACTCACTTTTAAACTTAATTCATTATTAATGTGCTCACAAACTTTGAAGTCGTTAAAAGTGTACCGCAACAAAAAGAAGGCTGAGAAGCGCGGCTCTGGATGGTAAAATTAATGACGATGATTATTATAAGTAACTACAGGTATTGGTTGTCCAATATTCTCGAATAATGTTAACTGTGCGAAAGGATTTACTGCAAAACTGTTTATTCGGCAAATGTCTAAATGTTGGGGTCAAAGGCTGCTTAACTCCCTTCACATACCTTACATGTGAATTTCCAATGCTCCACCCGAAGGTACTACATTGGTCAGGAAGCGAGTTTTTTTACCTGCAATATTTGGAATTTTGCCATACCCTTGCTGTTCCAAGCAAGGTAGGGATCTTTAACGTGCGTGACAACACTCACACACGGGACCTCCATTTTACCTCTGTTACGGTATTCCGCGCAAACACAAAAGAAAACAGTAAAAGTAAGTAGAGGAATAATTTACGCCGAATACCGCAACAGAACGGGGGATAGAATGGTAGAATTTGGGCTAGCTCAAAAACGTCGTAGAGGGGCGTGGGTGAAAACAAAAA
The DNA here is from genome assembly GCA_036346225.1 of Platerodrilus igneus. Classification (NCBI taxonomy): domain Eukaryota; kingdom Metazoa; phylum Arthropoda; class Insecta; order Coleoptera; family Lycidae; genus Platerodrilus; species Platerodrilus igneus. The sequence continues at coordinate 1,653,594 of JARFIW010001299.1, read as the reverse complement.
TGCATTGAAACCTCTAAGATACTCTATTGATAACATCGAATCTGGAAGATTATTCACAAAGCAATAAAATAAATAAGTTGCGTAATCGTGATTGTGTCATAACATATAAAAATTGGTAATCAAATATAACATCTTATAATCTAAATACATACTTGATGGTTTACCTTATATACATATAAAAGAAAATTAAGCACAAACTGTACAGTAAATCTAGAAAAAGAAATATACCTAAATTATATGTACATGCTGCTTGGTGAAGTGCACCTCCTCAGAAAGAATATAACATTAAAATTAGACACCCAAACTTAAATTAATCATGTGTCAACTAGTTTTAAATATATAAGTAAATGGTTTACGTTAAAAAGACAAAAGAAACAGTAAAGAAGGATTCCAACATAAACATTGATTAATTAATTTTTAATTTATAATATAATCACATAGTTGTTCGTGCATCGTGCATGTAAGTTTTGTAACGGGGTGGTGCCAATTTATCAGATAATTATAAGCAATAGCAGCAAATGAAAAGTTTATTCTTCACGCAGCAAAAAAAGAATTATTGAAATAGGAAAACTGTACCTTGAGCAATCAGCTTCATGCTGGTCTTATCTTAAGGCTAGAAAATGCGGCTGCATTTCTCTATGGGCTGGCTGCATGCTGGAATTACCAACTTCACTTATACAAGCACAGAGAGCATTTCTAATAGCGCGACTTTACATCATGTATCTTTTCGGTAATCCTTAATCTTTAATAATCATCTCTTTCAAAGCACGGTCTCTATTTTATAGGGCCAGAATCATGTATGGGGGTAGAGTAATTGACTTTCAAAGGTATCGCCAAAGAACCAAGTGTGCAGAATTTCCAGACAACAGTTGCCGAAATACAAACTGTAGCAGCTTGCCAACAAGCAGATAACGCAATTATCAAAGGGTTTTAAACAAAGGAGGACACTTTTGTTACCTTGTAACGTCTTAACAGCTGCAGAATACCAGATAACAAGTCCATTGTAAGCAGATGTAGGCAGGTGGTAAGTGGTCTTATCTTTTAGAAGAAAGCTGCATTTTTTAATTAAAATGTAATCACTGCAGGTGCTAGGAAATACTGCAACTACTTTGTAACGTAATGTTTCCTAGACAGCTGTTTGATTTTATAAAGCAAACTTTTATAGAGTAATTAATTGAGAAATTTTATTAAATAATACTAATTCAAATGGCGGGAAATTGAGCTTGTTGAGGAATTTTATAGCATTTTAAAAATAAATGCAGGAAAAATTGTTTGCAGGGTTTTGAACGTAACACCTCTCATCCGAACGAGGGCGTATTTTTGTGAAAAATGCTCGCCTAACATTTTTCAACCGGAGTGTGTCGGGATTCGAACCCGCACCTTGGGTGTAGTAGTCACACACATACCACTACGCCACGAAACCGCCTTTCTTTCACATACCACTGAATCTCGGTGAAATATGGCATATAATTAGAAAACAATAGAAGGGGAACCAATCTATATATAGGCTGTTGTGAGAATTTTAGGGAACTGTGTAGGCTAGCTCAAAATATAAATAAGTGGAAGTACGTGCGTCTAACCAGTTTCTAGACGAAAAACCTATTGACGAGAAAAATTAGTGCACTTAAATCTGATGATTATTATAAACAACTACAGGTATCGGTTGTGAAATATTTACAAACTAATGTTGATTGTGCGAAAAGATATATTGGAAAAACTATTAATTCGGAAAATGTTGAAATGCTTGGGGAGCTTGGCAGCCACAGACTGCTTACCCCCCTTCACATACCACTGAATATCGGAGAAATAGGGTATATAATTGTAAAACAATAGAGGGGGGACCAAACTACATCTAACAAGAAAGAACAGCGGCTTTGTTTACACAAGAAACAGAAACACAAAGAAAATTGTTGAGAGCTTCTATCTGGAGCACAGCACAGTATGTCTTTGAAATAGGAGCAGTCGGAAAAGCAGACAGAAAGAAATGGAATCCTTCTGGAATGTTGTACTTTAGATGTATGAGGACGATAGCATAGACAGACAAAGTTAATAACAAATAAGTTATAGAAATGGTAGAGGAAGAAAGATATCTGTGAAAAACAAAACAAAAATAGGAGAAATGAAATGGCAAGTTTTGTTCTAAGGCATTTTTGGGGAACAGTACGGGATATATTACAAGCAGAGATAGGGGAAAAGAGGTAAAGGTAGACCTGGATGCAGACCGTGCAAATTTCAGGAAATGTGTATGGGTATGTTAGTTCAGATTGGGAAACAATGAGGGTACGCGTCTAACCAATTCCAGGACTGAAAACCTAATGATGATGATGATGATTTATTTAGGCATGAAACATTGTGTAAGTATTCTGGTATGTATTATTTAGATTATAAGACTATATAATCCATATCTGCTTAAATGTATATATTTATATTGTGTGATATGCTAGTTGACGCTCTTGTTTCCATTATGTGATAATAGGATGATTACGTAAATGCTTGACTTGACAGTTTGTAAATATGCCTTTTTATACTATATTTAACCAACGAACTTTAAATAAATTTCAAATAAATTTCTTACTGTGGTTTACATTTTTTCTCTCTATGTGATCCACACCATTCTACGACGTTTTAAGCTAGCGCGAAATCCAATTCTTTTGGATTTCTATTCTACCCTTCTGTTTTGTTGCGGTATTCGGTGTGGGCAATTTTCTTTACTTACTCTACTACTTCTTTTTTTGCCTACAAGGAACACCTTAACAAAATATTACTAAGATTTACATTGGCGAGAAGTAGTTTTCAACTGAGTTAAAAATAGTATTACATCCGGTTTGACCCTATAGCAGATATATAAGCTGATGTTCCTGACAATCAATAATAGCACATCTGCCATGCAGGATCATTTGTACTGTGAAAAGGACAATTTTTGACAAATATTACACATATTTATACTTCACTATATATCTATATACTTTTATTATAATATTTATAATATAATAACGTTTAGTCCGCTGTATATAGTAATAATTGAGTATGCGCGTTGTTGTAGACCGTTATACAGTATACGAACACACGGTCACACATTCGCCGCGTTATAGCACTAAAACGGTTGAACAAAATAGAAAAATGAATACAACCCTTTTTGTAGAGAATTTAATGGCCTAGGATTTTTATAATAAACGATATTGTTTTCCGATCATAGTAAATAAAGGTTTCGTGACTTTTGACCTTCGATACTTCGCAACACCGCCGCCTGCAGGAAATTCATGGGGACTTTCTACCTGTATATTATAATACGTAAACGAAGGTGCAAAAATAAATTTGGCTAACTACGAATTTTTTCGCAGATTTCTTGTTGTTTTAGATAAAATAATCGGGTTATTAACTCTTCCATGACTATAAAAATTTGTGACGTTTCCTGCTCCACTTATCTTATGGACGTTTTGAAAACTGCTACGAAATGACCTAGATGCGCCGAATTTTGCTGATTGCACGTTTTTATCATTATACTGGTACTTGGCTCAGATTCTAATAAACGCCTCAGATTGTTTTTAAACACGTATGCTTGTTTTATTTATTGTTTCTTTGAATTTGGCGCACAAAAATGTGGCGTCATATCCGAGACTAAAATACGTTCGTGATTTACGTCTTTTCAAATAGGCACAATCAAATATATATTAGATGAAACCAAATCCCACAGCAGTTGGCTGTCACTTTTGTTAGGCACTTTATGAGATTCGTACAGTAAAGAATTAAAACAGTTGTCCAAAGTTCTAAAAAATTTCGAAAAGTAAAATGGAAAATGTGGAATACGTATCATCAAAATAAATAAGCTGTTCATTTTGCGCAAAGGAAACGAGATTTTGTTTATGGGTTCGAGATTAAATTGCTAGATTTCTACCAAGTTTGCCCACAAATTGTTCTTGGGGATTAAAAGTCTGTTCGTGAATTTTCATTCCCAAAGGATTCAGAACAAATGGAAATTGATACACAAGATATCAATTTTTTTTTGATAGTTATCCAAACCTGGTAGAGTGGAAAGCTTTTATAGCCAGAGTGTGGGACTTTCCAGGCGGCATACCCATTAAAACCACTCCCCCTGGCGGGTGCGTCTGCCAAACGGCTCCGCCGCACTGCAGCCTAAAAGGCTTATTGTGCTGACCGTGGTTAGGTATTATATCCAATCTGCAAAGCCTGCACCCCAAATTATAGAGTAAAGGTCCTTGATGAGAGGATATCGACTTCCTTCGGGTCTAACTTTGCTCGCCCGAATAGGCGCTGTCTTGTTTTACCCAATGCCTCTGGATTTTGTCGGTGTGGAATTCTCTGAACGAGGTCTTTTACTGCCCCCGCTCTCCTTCTGCACCGACACCTTCTTTGTGGACGGGTGTGACTCCGTCCAAGTCCCAGCTTCGACTTTCTTGGCTTGTCTCAGCGTCCTACGCTGAGCATCCGAAAGCCTCTTTGCTTGCAGTCCAGTGCCTGCAAGTTTCTTTATTGTTTTTTTCCGTGTCTGGTGTAGCAGACACCGGTATTGCAAGCGCACTTGCATCCGGGGTCTGCTCCACCTCCATGGATATGTCTTGGTTATCTGAGGGGTCCCCCATTACTGGTTCCACCTCTTCAGGTTCTGTTTTACTTACGGTACCAATATTATACATGATTGTTCCCACAAGTAAGGGGGGTGTAAATGGTCACCATGCCAGGTGCCCCCTGTTGGCATCGAAAGCGTAAATAAAACTGGGTGCCGCCCTGTTCCCCGAGTTTTGGACTGATTAAGACTGGTCAACTATCCAGCCACGAATCCCTTGGGCTCGGTCCTTCGCCACAGGATTTAGGATTTTTAGCGAATTTGTTTCCTTTTGGTCCGGGCGGTTAAGCCAAGACCTCCACACCCTCTTGCCCACGAGACATGACCACGACAGCAGGGAAGGTGCGGTGTGTCGGTGTTGCAGAATTGCCTCACCGGCTTCGTTTACTTCAGTGCAGGCTCATTAGCCACGAAACTACAGCTTGGGTTGATGGATTTAGTCCGCGGAATCGTTTTCACTTGGCTAGGCGACGGATTTTATCCTGCTCTAGCACAGTCTCTTGCTCTCCACCATGTTGTGATTCTTATACCACTCAGGCACTGGGTCACTGAAAAAGATAAGCTTATCACGATCCTTCCCAAAGTAGATAGCCAATCCCTTGGCCATATATCCTGGGATTTCTCCTATACGCCACCTGGAGACACGCCCAATGGCGTCTAAAAATAATTGTGGAGAACAGATAAATTTACAGAAAAATGGAAATGTGAATATTTTCTAAAACAGAAATAAGCATTGAGAGGTTGTATACCGTATCACGTAATTCGTGTATATATAAATTAATAGTAATCCTCGCTACTTAATGCGATTACTAACACCTGTAATTAATTGCATTTTGTGAGTTTATGTTTTGCTACATTTCCTTACCGTATTGAACGTTGAATTGTGATGTGCTTTTCCTCTAATTCTAACATCATATGCTTGCACCGCGCCCTTTTGGTCTTTAGTATTAAACTGTAACAAAATAAAGACTTTTGTAGTAGAGACTGAAAAACGTCTTTAGCTCAATTACACTGCAAAAGAGGGCTTTCTTTACAAAAATAGATAATATACCGAAGGCAACACTAAAGTATAGCTTCTTTGAAAATCAATTTCGTCCTCAATATCAACAAAGTTAGCCTATTTCAAAGTGTAATTTATCTTTTTCCAAGATTGCACGTCAAGTTGAGCTTAACAGCCGTTTCGAAAGTTTCAAGCAGTAAACTGAAAGAATCTCATCTATTTTAATACAACTGCTTTTAGTACATTACGTCTATAGACTCGACTATAATTTGATATTCTAAAGTAGTGCAAAATAATGTGTTCTGTTAATCAATGCAGGAGAACATTCAAAATAAGGCCGCTACTTGACACATACTGTCATGAAGTTATAGTCATATAAAGGAGGTAGACATTTAGCAATCTTATTTCAATATAATTTAATTACTGTTTCTGTACGATACAATACAGCTTACAGGACAACACACATATTTAAATTTTATCCACATTGACTATGTGTAAAGTATGAAATCACTTTGGTACGAAATCTGACATTTCTAATATTCACCGAAGCAGTTCATTATACCGTGTGTCCCAATTCCGATGCTCAACATTGGAATCTCAGTTATTAGAAGACAAAGAACAGAGTTAAATGGGAATGTTCTGCAGAATTCAATACACGCGAATAATATTACTTCAAATTTGATCTAACTTTAATAATTTTTAAAATATTTTGAAAAATTGCAAATTTGCCGACACATTATTTAATATAAACAGCAACCCACTATTGTCATTTATTTTTAAATTATTAGCGCTATTTTTGTTTTCATATGGCGGCCATATTGGATTTTAGGTTCGTTATATAGCTCTTAAAAAGCGCTTTTCAACGATGTATAATGTACCTGAAAATTTTAAAGAGAATAATATTAATAAAAACGTAAATTAATCTTTAATATGGAATTAGTAGACTTATAAAACTAAATACCAATGACAAATGGCAGTGAAAAGATATTCTAAGTAATACTATAAAATAAAGAAACAATAAAAAATCATAGAAATAAAAGTAAAGAAACAGTAGTTCAAGTTCACATTAACTTATAGAAATTGTTCGATATGACGACCATTCTGTTCCAAACACTTTTTACACTTTGTTGTAACAGAGTTACAAACTTTACGTAGCGTATTTCCGTTTACTGATCATAGCACATCTACGGCTGTTTGTTCTAAAATTTCCGAGTCTCCGGTGGTTCAAAACTAAATACACTATTTTTAGTGGTATACCTTAAATAAAGGTAAGGGAGGGGCGTAAGGTCGGGAGACCTTGCAAGCCATCGCACTGGTCTATTATTTGAAAGCACTCTCATTAAAGTTTTCTCAAAAAATATTGCACGTTACGAGAGCCAGGCAACTATCTTGCTCGAACCAGATGTTTTTCATGTTCTCGAGATTAATAATTTGGCTCAAAGCAGGCATTATCTTGTTTGTTAGTAGCTCAAAATATCTGCTACTAGTTAAATTGTAATTAAAAATGCAAGAACCTATTAAGTTAAATAAACAAATGACCTGTTACCTACCTAGCACTGGCGGACCTTCTACGAAAGTACTACACCCAGTGCTAATCGAGGAAGTTGGTCGACGGAAACCAATCCGTTTCCAATTAAAGTTTAACGAGTAATTTTGCCTGGCATGGAGAAAGTAATTCGAGCATAGGGGAACGAAATCAATATATAAAAATTGTTGGTTATTTTGCAAAAAGATAAGCCCGTGACCGGTTTCACTGTTTTTGCAGATCATCAGACGGACGCATATCTTTTTGCAAAACAACCAACTAAGTTCTAAAATAATACACAAATTAAAGTGTATCTATAGTGCAAATATTTCTCATGCGCCCTCTATACTCGAGAATAAGCAACTAACTGTCGAAGACTGTTTCCAGTCTCCGACGTGATAGTGTAGATGACATTGCCAGCCAAAATTTAAATAGCTAGTCAAAAGACAAGATCAAAATTAAATAAACAAATGACCTGTTACCTACCTAGCACTGGCGGACCTTCTAAGAAGGTACTACACCCATTGCTAATCGAGGAAGTTGGTCGACGGAAACCAATCCGTTTCCAATTAAACATTAACAAATAATTTTGTCTGGCATGGAGAAAGTAATTCGAGTAATTAAAGTAATGCTCGAATTACTTTCTCCATGCCAGGCAAAATTATTCGTTAATGTTTAATTGGAAACGGATTGGTTTCCGTCGACCAACTTCCTCGATTAGCAATGGGTGTAGTACCTTCTTAGAAGGTCCGCCAGTGCTAGGTAGGTAACAGGTCATTTGTTTATTTAATTTTCATCTTGTCTTTTGACTAGCTATTTAAATTTTGTCTGACAATGCCATCTACACTATCACGTCGGAGACTGGAAACAGTCTTCGATAGTTAGTTGCTTATTCTCGAGTGTAGAGGGCGCATGAGAAATATTTGCACTATAGATACACTTTAATTTGTGTATTATTTTAGAACTTAGTTGGTTGTTTTGCAAAAAAATATGCGTCGGTCTGATGATCTGCAAGAACAGTGAAACCGGTCACAGGCTTATCTTTTTGCAAAATAACCAACAATTTTTATATATTGGTTTCGTTCCCCTATGCTCGAATTACTTTCTCCATGCCAGGCAAATTTATTCGTTAACCTATTAAGTGGTTATCTAAATCGAAAAAAAACTTAAACAACAAAAAAATGTGAACACAATTTCATACTAATTAAACCGCACCAGATATTAAAACCAAGTTAAACTTGAAATCTTGATTGATTTACTAAATATGGATTTTCAGTAGACCAATGATGAAAGCTATTCCTACTGAACACTCTACAATTGGTAAATCGTGTTTCATCTGTCCATAGTACTTTTATAGGAAAATTAGCGTCATATTCGCATTTTGAAAGGTATCACCAACTAAACTGTAATCTTCGTCGACTGTGATTATCACTTAAACCTTCTACAATTGTTAGTTTGTAAGGGTGATACTTGTTTTCCTTTAACCCTCGGATTAGCAGTGACCAAAAAAGTGGTAAATCAATTTACATTTAAAAGTGTGGCCTGTTAGAATGGTAGATCTAGGCAGGTTTTGTGAAATGGCTATGTTTATATGTTTGTAGAGTGTAAACTAGTACATATGTGTCTGGGTATTTGTAGTTTCCAAAAAGGGAGACGAGATGGAAAAATTTTATAAAATAAAACAAGGTGTGTAGTCTTTTTTATAATGCATATAAACTTTTATTTAGCCAGATAGGAAAGATAATAGAAATTTTTTTTACATAATGTTTACTCTGTTTGTGTTTTTTATTCAGCCTCAACATCCCCCGTGGAGCATGTTCTGCACGTATAGCCGACTTGGCCGTGTACAGCACAAACCGGATCCGAACAACAAACACAGGTGAATCGGGTTTTGCGTTGTCTCTTGTCTCGAACACGGCAAATTTTGCAAGATGGACAAGTGGCAGAGGATGCAGGGTAAAGAGGATAAGCCTGTGGTTCGAGTGCTTGCCCAGTTGGTGGTGTTGGTTGTACCTAAAAATAAATAACAAATAAATATTATTTGTGAAAAAATGTGCGTGTATGAAATATCAAATATTATACTCACAACATTGAATATGGACATGGCATCTCGAATATGAAGAGAACGGTGGACTTTCGGATTATTGGCTTGTTCCAACATATGTGGAGTGACTAGTTGGTGGCACAGCTCTACAATAAATGCACACCGTTTATCCGTTTTTTTGACTGGATTCAATTCATCGTATATAATAAACGATGCCAAACCTGCGATGTCCAATATGTTATAAAACATTGCTAATGGCCAACGATTAGTTGAACGTTTGCAAGTGTATCCTGACAACATCTAGTCCAAGGTATCTACACCACATTTGTACTTGTTGTAGTCAAGGATCTGCCTCGGCTTTTGTTTGGCTGATTGATCAATTTCACGTGTATAATGTTCGGTGGATATCAAAATAACACTTTTCTTTTTTTTTGGAACACATGAACACAATGCTTTGTCATTGTTGTAAAATGCAAACAAAGTTGACAGCACTTCTCGAGGTGGATTAAGCATTTCAGGTGGAATAGATTTTTTGTTTTGACGAACGGTGCCAACATATGCGGTGTTTTTGGTAATCAAAATCTCAACCAATGTACAAGATGTAAAGAAATTATCCGCATATACAGTGCAGCCAGCATTTGTATATCTGTCAACCAACTGTAGTACCACTCGTTCAACTTGATTGACTTCCCGTGCGGTACCTGGCTGCTTGCCAGTATAAATGATTTCTTTCAATGGAAAATTGGACATGGAATCACAAACCAACCAAACCTTGATTCCGTACTTGGGTGGTTTAGATAGTATAAATTGGGTAAATTTAGTACGCCCACGGTTGTTCATCTACAGTAATTTGAGCACCCAGGGTGTACGCACGCTCCAAGTTGGCCATGAGCATCAGCCAGATGTTGTCAATTAGAGCTGACTTACTAGTTCTTTGCCTTTCTGCACGCGTGTTACCATTGTCAAAACGAATATATCTTGTGATATGGCGAAATTGGTTTAGAGGCATTGTGGCTTTGTAGATTGCAAAATTATAACTGGCCCATAATTCCTTTGTTGGCAATAAATTACAATTGAAAACACCAGCAAACACTACCAAACTAATGAAAGCACACAGCTCTTTCTCGATAATAGGTTTCCATTGCTTTTGTTTGGTTGGATTTTTTTCCTTCCAAATGCGATAAGATTTAGTTGTACGTCGATTTGTTTCACGAACAATGATGTTCCCAATCTCCGGAGTAAATAGCGCTTTGAATATGGTAATTGGATTTCGAAGGAAGAACGATGAAGTCCCTGAACGTGCCACACCTGTACGATTATGTGCACAAGCTCTACTGGTAGCCGGTAGATCATGTTTCCAAACCTTGCCATCTTTCGAGATATAAGACTTACCGCCCTGTATACCAACAGGAGCAGGAATTCTGGCAGCCTCTTGAACAGTTTCATCGTAAAGTGTTTTCAATTGATCTTCATCCTCACTCTCTTGAATATCTGCTTCTAATTCCACATCACTTTCAACATCAGGCGCGTTCTCATTATCTAGCAAATATTCGTCGTAATCATCATCACCAGGAAATGGCTCTGAGTCTTCATCAACATCATTTTTATCCAAATACCTAGTCATCAATTCGTCCCGTCGGCGTCTCTCCACTTCTGATAGATTTTGGTATCGAGTTGTACGATTGACCATGTCCAATATCATATCAACTTCATCCATTTTGCTATAGATAGGAAAAAACACGAAATAAAAAATGGACGGGCAGAAATACAAAGGCAAATACAATGAAAACAAATCCCCAACACAAATGATTGGTATTTACACACTATTTGTCACATTTAGGCAGCATAATAAGCAGCACTAAAAACACAAAATAAATATGTAAATAATTACCAAAACAATCAATCAACCTAGAACAAAGAAAACAATTTTCACATAAGAAAATGCTAACCAAAAGAGTTTACGCGGCAACAATACGTCTTCTCTAACCAAAGGTTACTGTCACACTAAGCACGCAACCTCTACATGACTGTCCATTCAACATACAATATATATTTCGCCACTTTCCACCAATAAATACGCTCATATTTGAAGCAGCTGCGGATAGCGTTACCCAGGTTTACACAGACCTCACTGATAATATCCGGTGTTTTACCAATCTGAATTATTTTATTTAATGTAAGACTCCCTAAATTGACCGAAAACCGGTTTCATTACGTTCAGCAGATTGTGTTTGACAAAGTCATAAAATCTCAGCTCTATGCATCCGCGACGAACAAATTTTTAGAGATGAATATCGAAAAGGTCTGTGCAGACCTGATTGATTATCCTAGGATTAAGATCCTGTGAACAGAATATTTTGAAATTCTTGCTTCTCGAGCCACACGCCGAACTGATGTGCTGAGATTACTCCTAAATTCTGCAAAATATTATTTCGATCTATATCACCATCACTAACTTCATAGTTAGCTCGTTTTTGTTCGAAACTTTCAAAGTTCTGTAAATTGCTAGCTCGGTTTCTAAAAATTATCATGTGTCGTTATTGTCATTCTGGAAAACACTATGCGTAACTCGTGCACGCATTCTCCGTATTTCTGTTTGATTTGAAATGTACTTTCTACATAGCAACTTTTTCTTCGTTTGAATATGTATGCGCCATTATCAATACTTTTAAATCTTAATACTGGACAATAATTACTTATCACTAACTACAAGTACTTGACAAGGTTTCAATTAACTTATCTCTGCGCACTAATTGTACTTCGACGGGTTCTGGTTCTGTTTCATCGTTTCACACTGATGTTTAATTCCATGGCTTTAGTAATTTGATTGGACAGCCTGTTTATTTATTAATAATGGAATTACACGTCAGTAGCGTATCTTTATTTTACAGTATTAGTTAGAATATCTTGCTATGCCTATAACAAATTTTTGTATTTTTATTTTTGTCGCAGAGTTTAGACACAAAGACAGCCGCTAGCTCGAGTTGCGGACTTTGCAGCAAACGTGAGAAATGGTGAGTGGTTTTTTAGTTAAATTTGTAACAGCGAAAACGAACTAAAAGGAGCAAACAGAAATATAGCGAGGGGGGCGTCACGATAACTAACTGTAAATACACCTTAAGGGAAGATGTGGAAACCCTTAAGTATACCTTGTTAATGATGCCTGTAAAAAATAGAAAAACTTCCAAACCACTAACGAGAACTAATAAGAGTTAAACTATTAAATGAAATACGAGACACTATTTATGCCTCACAATATCATATAAAAAACATAAACAAATCTATAAAATGTATCAAAAAGTTTCGGATAATTACTATGGTGTGTTTGTTGATGTTTTAAAATGCTTCCTGTTTCTAATCTTAGTAAAATTTAATTCCAAAAATAGAAAGTGAACCACTTTTTGTAACCGACCACTGAGCTTACATTCTCTGGAACAATTCAATTGACTTTACACCTATATTTTCTCATGTAGTAAGTCAATAAAATTTCAAAGATCAACAACATTATATTCAAAAATACAAGTTCTTTCAATATTTTATAAACAAAGTGTACAATAAGTATATTCGTTAATATATATGAGTAAAATAAGGTTTCATTTATATAGAGTCTCAGCTTTCTAAAAAAAATATTTTATTTAAGATGTAGACAAAATTTTGGTCATTCTATTTTAGAAACAAAGTTTATTGATATTTCATAGCAGATCTGGTATGATATGTGACAATCTCATTGCGATGCAAGAGTGAGTAAAGAATATGCACTCAAACTATAGCGTGGATTAAATAAGGTCGCATTTAATAATAATATGCCAATAAGTTTGACAAACTTAGTGTTCGAAAATTTTCACATATATCCGCGTCTCTATTTTTGGTATAGTGATTATGATGAATCTTTGGGCATCCCGCCTGTCATACATATAGCTTAAAAAATGGAAGAGACGCTCGGTTACTGCTTCTCCGGCGGTTTTTAGAGCTTCTGCTTGCACCATGTTTATTCCCGGTGTCTTACCATTTTTCAGATCTTTTAATGCTAATTTAAATTCATCTCTAAGTACAAGATATCCCAAGTCATTCTTACAATGTCTGATTTCCACTCTAGTACTGCTAGTTCATGTCCTGCATATAAATTCCCTATAAATTCGTGGCATTTAAGAACTTTCTCTACATTGCCTATAATGATGTCTCTTTCCGCACCTCTTATATTTTTGCTATACGGTTTTATATCCCTAAAATGTATACTAATCAGTATGTATGCTTTGTCTGTCTTTCCTATTTCCATCTTAGTTTGACCTCTTTGCACTTTTCATCAATTCATTGTCTTTAGCTTTCCTGCATTAAAAATAATGTCCCATTTTACGACCTTCAGACGTTGTTGTGGTCAGTGTCTATATCTGCTTCTAGGTAACTTCTACAGTCTTTTACTTGATTCTTAAACCATCGTCTAGGAAGAATGTAATCTGTTTGATATAATATCTTCTGGCATCTTCCACGTGTATCGTCTTCTAGCATGATGTTGAAATAATTGTTTTTATCGCAAAATTCTAACAGCCTGTTTACCCTGTCGTTTCTCGTGTGCAAACCAAATAAACCTATTACCGCTCCTTCCCTACCTTCATCACAATTTGACCACCGAACTTCGCTAATCCCTACTGTGTCTAGTGCTAACCTATTCATTTCAATTTTCAGGTTCTCTAGCTTATGTACTTGTTTCATACTTCTGACATTCCACGCTCCGACCCGCAAAATATTCCTGGCTGTTTTTTTAACATTCAAATTACATGCTCTAAGGTAGTCCCTTCCTGGAGATCCCAATGGGGACTATTTTAACTCCAGAATCTATTACTTCAGAGGATGCCATCATCCTAAATAACAATTTATGTACGCTATGTACTTGGGAGGTAATGTAGTGGTTTCCCGTTGCCTTCCACATTGTAGTATTGTCCTAGAATACAATATCGAACTCTATGGCCTCTGCCGGAAGATTTAATTACTAAATTAAGAAAAGTGTTTAAAAACCTAAATATCAATATTGCTAAAAGAAATCTAATAGCAATAAAAATCTACACTCGAAACTTACAGATAAAACACCAAATAAACTTTAGAGAAATATTATTACCAAATTAACTGTCTAGATTGTGATCAGTGTTATATGGGCCAAACGTCTCAAAATATTGGTGAAAGAATTATTCAACACAAAAGTGATATTGGAGTAAAACCAAAAGCATGTGCTTTAACAACGCACTCCCTTATCAAAAACCTTAGAATAGACTTTTCAAATCCAAAAATAACGAAAGTGAAAACAAATGTTTTCAAGAGAACATTTTTAGAGATGTGCTGCATCTTTAAAAAATTCATGCAGTTTTAACAAAAGAATTGACAGTGATAATTTCGGTTTTATTTATTCATATCTGCTTAATGTAAAAAAATTAACAGATCCTTGATAATATTTTTAATACGCCCATTGTTGGTAACACAGAAACAACTCTCTTTTGCAACCCACACACAAACATAAATACATATCACCTAATACTCATTATTACCAAAAATATTTTTAAACAAATAGCTATGACCATGACAGTGACATTGTACCTTCACTCTTTAGAAATATTTATTCTATAAGAAGTATTGTTTCATTCAAAAAATTATATTAACTTTAATTGTCCTCACTGTAAGTATTCCATATTTGATCGATCTTCTGAAAAGCATTAATTAATTGCAGTTGTTGCCTGTGATCAAGCATTAAAATAAATGCGAAAATTCAGGTCATACATAAGAGTATTTATATATCAATATCCAGCACACCTAAAAATCTACGAAGAATTAACGGTATTATTCCTGCAAGGTCACTAAGCAATATATCTAAATACATGAAGTCTGCCGGGACTGAAACCCCACGGTTGGGTCGTCATTAACTTCTCTGAAGTCTACCTCTGGATTAGACTCCTCTAGAGTTACTTTCGACATCAATACTCTGATTATCCTCTGAAGATGCTCTTCCTTTTGGACGCCAAACTTCCAGCTTTCTGTACTGCTTCAAAATGCTGCTTCCTCAGAGATATACACCACGGCTTCTCAGCGGCTTTCTGAAATTACTACCCTACTATTCGATGAAAGAAAACTCAACTACACAATGCTATTACAATTTACTCTAACAGGAAATTCAATACAAAAAAATTCTTATTATTATTGATTCTCCCATAGATTACATAACAACCATCCTCACTTTAAAATAATTCATTTTCAAACACATTTTTCGGGATTTACCTATTTTCATCAATAACTATTGAAAGTAAGTAAGTAGGCTTTACCATAATCCTTACTTTAAATTCCTGGTCTAATACGAGCTCATAGTAAACCTTTTTGTACATGTGCTAATTTTATTTTTGCACTGAAAATCACCTAAAACCCATTTACTTTTTACATATGCAGATATTACACAATTATTTTATGATACAGGCTTCTACCTCAACATATTTTCAAATAATTCATTATAAATATTAAATAATCAATTCTTTTGTCCAGAGAATTCAACAAAATACACCCCCAAAAGCACAGAATTCCATAACACCAAATAATCAGAAAAGGCAAATGCTTTTACAAAAAAATCAGTTACCTGGAATGTAGCACAAACAGGTATCTGCCATTAAACCATCGCTGACGTAGTTCCCATCAACGACTGGACGTACAGGAATCACTCCCAAGTTGACTCTCACCATTTGGGACAGCAATCATCTACCAAAATTTCTATTCATCCAATCTACGGTAACTCCAATCCTCCATACATCTGCTAAGTTTCAACAATATCCACTGCTACATTTAAGTGCTTAAGTGCTCAACAAACATCAACAACCAAAATAAGAAAGTAGTCTCTACTTACAGCATACTTTTGCTTTTTCAAAATATATTTTATAAAATTTAAAACTGCTATTTCAACATCACACCAACTTGTGCATGTTTAAATGATTTCAATTAATATATCAACTGTCTTGTTGCTTGACTCATGTACTAATGTTGTGTAACATACTGTTTTAATACGCTCTAATTAGTTCTATGATTTCTAAAAATAGTTATTTTCTAATTTAATTTTAGCATTCTAATTATTAGAATGAAGGTCTTGTAGCATAAATATGTCTGCAATTGTAACGGCTGCAAGACTACCCAAGTAGCGTCCTAGCGAAGTTTCCAGGAAGATCTAATCCAAGAGTTAATCAATTTTTCTAAATGCACTTTACTTCAAAGGCACTAAACATGTCAGATTAGTTGCTATCTATGATTAGATGTCAATCATGTTTTAGGATCCTATTTATGTCAGGGTGGTCGGAAGCAATTTTTCAATTAGCGGAGTACTCAACTAAAATTAGTTCCGAGATATACTTGTGTGGCTATCTTAGGGCAATTGGCAGTTTAATTAATCTTAAAGATTTACGACCGGCGTATCCTAAGCCGAGTATGAGAGCCAAGAAAGGGGTTATTTTTCAATTAACTTAAATGTATATAAGGATGCCAGCAGGTGGTAATCGGGGTTGTTTATTTCCAGACGCGTTAGAGTCTAAAGCTCGCGGACTTTCAAGATTGAGTGAAGTGTTTTATTTCTCTGAATTTAAGTGCGTGCCGTTATGTTCAAAGTTAGTTTATTTCTCTGAGTAAGTAATTATTATATATGGTATTACCATGAACTCAAGGCTGTGTTATGTATCATAAGTCATTTATTTGTTTAAATACAGTATCTGTCGACTTTCATAACATACAACTTCGGGTTAAAAATCCGTTCCAGTAATTTAATCCCGTTGGGTTATTGTTAAAGACCGCATCTTTTGAAGGGTTTCTTATTTTATTGTGTTTCGACGTTGTCCGAGGCTTGTAATAACTAAGCCACGAGTTCCGTTACTGTACTATTTGACCCGTGTGAAGGTCGTGTTTTTCCTGTTATTGATGACCCCGTGATTAAAGGAAGGTCGTTTCAGTATGCAAGTTAAGTAGACTACGGTAGCGTTAATTAATTATATGTATTGGGGTGTTTGCACCCAGAACTGTTGTTAATATTCATAAAATAAGGACTTTAGAATTGTTTAGTTAAGTTGTGTTGGTGCTAGCCGGAGACTTTATAAGATTTGCCCCTGTGAAGTGAAGTATTTTCTGTCCTGCAACTTGGTTCATCGCCACGAACAAAGTGCGACGAGAGCTATTACCGCGATCGGTCCATGGGCCGTTTAATTCCCATGGTGGCGCCCTATTGTAAATAATGTTAATTACTGTATAATTTTGTATGCATATGTAATTAGGTTAAGTTAGTTAGTAGCCCATTTAATAAAACAATTGGAATTTTGTCTTAGTGTGTTGTTGTTTAATGAACCTCCCCTTCTCACCGACTGCAGCAGCTTGCGAGGTAATGTCCCGAAACGTGAGGGTACTATAGTGTTAGAGGTCCTTCCCATTTATTATTTATTGTTAATTGGATACCCTCACGCGGTAGGTAAATATTTAAATCACAGTTGTTCGAAGCTTGGATGAAAATTATCAGAGAGTTTCTCACCGCCTCCAGATGGTTTATATAGACCAAAAATGCTTCCCGGCTAGTTTCACTTTCTAAAACACACCACAAACAAGCTTTCTTTGTAAATTTGTACAACGGTTAACACAATTCCAAAAACAATATGCACAAACAACACTCAACTGTCGTCGATTCTAAAAATCCCACCGTTAACCTTCAGCAATTCTTTGGAAAATTGGCAGTCGTATGCCAACCCTCTAGAAAATCTTAGAATTTTGAACACAAAATAAACTTTTTACTTCGATAATCTAATTAAAATTTACAACGGCTACGAATTCTTTGAAGTCTCTCGTCAACTGACACAAACATAAGCATCTAAAACGCTCCTCGTAAATACGCGTATATACGGTCACCTCGCTCTAACTTATATACGAAAATATTCTGTCTTCTATTTTGTACCCTTCTATATCCTCTATGCCTATTACTAGTTTATTGTATCCTTGTCTAACCCGTATTTTTTATCTTTTCACCTGCTTACAAGTACGATAATATCTTAACAATATCTACCCTCTCTCGAATATCGTCCATCCCCTTTCTATATGTGGAGTTCGACCAACTATCTCCGTTTCTCATATGCTCATTATATTAGTCCTTGTAGAAGTCAACCACTCCACATTTTACACTTAACACGCAGCATCTCCTTTCTATTTTTCCTTGTCTCCCCTAGTCGCTTCAAAGTCAACGGACACCTAAATTTTGTCTCATTTTAATACGTGCTAAAACACGGCCTCTCTATCTAATATCGATCCACATTCGTATTCACCTTCAATGCCCTTCCTCAAATATACTTGTTGTTCGTTTATAACGATCCCTTAAGTAGAAATCCTTGACAATTATGTTCCATCTTTTAAATTAATACCACGAACATATTTTCAATGTTCAACTTTTACTAGAAATGTTTTGTTTGCTTGCACGGAATTTCTTCGAACCTTTAGTCGTTTATAACTTGTTTATCGACAGCACTTTCCTATATTATGCTATACCTTGGCAAGGTTAACCAATGTTAAAGCTTTATATTAAACTATGCTAAACTATGTACACTTTGAATATGTACACTTTATGCAATTAAACAATTCACCCTCTTAAATTATTGATTGTCACTATATACTGAATCTGAAAACTTTTGGATTAATAAATCTACAAGTTACTTCTTTAAGATACTAGTCTTTACACTACACCTTACGGAACTACATTTCCTACCTAATATTTGTAATTAATATTTACAGTTATGTTTCGATGACGCAAAATTAGCCCTAAAGTTTATTGTAAATTGTAAATTCCTATACTATCGTTTTGAAAAACGTCTTAAATTTTAATTGACTAGTATATTCAAGGGTTACCCTACCATAAATAATTATCTGAACTATCTAACATTCATTATAACCTATAAATCCACAGAAATATATATATATATATATATATATATAAAGTAAGATGTATCTTTAAACAAACTCTTGCGGACTGCAAATAACTTGTCTTTATATATATATATATATATATATATATATATATATATATATATATATATAGTATATATATATATATATATATATCCTCCTTTTTGTGAAATAAAAAGGTTAAAATTTTCTTTTTATCAATTTTAATTTCAATTTTTTATTTTAATTTTTAATACCTCGGCTAGCTCAATACGACAGCAAAGAATATTTAACTCTTTCCTTTTACCTCTACTTCCTATGCTTTTTAAGCAAAACACAATTAACCACAATTACCATAATATTCTCTATTTACAAAGCGTTTATATTGTCTTTAAATAGAACCGCTTTTAAATAATTGAATTATTTTCTCTCAATAATTATAATTCCCCCTAAAAACACAAATTCAGCAAACATCAATCTTATTATTATTACGTGAAGCCCTATGAACGTTCATCAGTCTTCCTTAATTCTTTACCTAAATTTATAACGTGTGCTAAAACGATTTTTAATGACCTTCTCAGAATAACCACCTTGCAACAATTTAATTCTTTAATGTAAATCACCCAGAATAGCACAAATTGGTAGAAACTTCGTTGGAAGTTTAATAAAGATGTTTGCAAATATCGGTAATGCTTGGGAGGCTAAAAGATCTAGAATACGGCGGTTTTATAAGAGTCAGTGTTTAAGGTGTGCTTGAATATTGTAGAAAAATGTTAACAATGGCTCTGGGCTATATCTCAGAATGCAGAATTATCGGTCAAGCATCCATGAAATTTTAAAATCAAACAAGTTTAACCTCTATAAAACTACCGCCAATTTGAGCATTTGCAAGATGATTCTGCCACGCTCTTGCAATGTTATGAAAAGTTTGCACATAAAATTTATAATCGAAAACTTTGTTTGAATAGAGGTTGCTTAGTTTGACGAAAGCACAACTCTTCTCAACGCTAATGTACACAACTGCCGCTCTTGAAGTAGAGTGAGTCCACATACATTTCGAGGAAAAAATATCCAAACCGAAAATAACTTTGTGCAGACATTGTTGGAGGCGCCTTGGTTGGATCCACGTTTTTCGATGAAAATTTGACCGATCACCTATGTGTTCAAGCTTCAGAAAGCGAAATTGTACCTGTTTATTACAGATAGAGGGGTAAATTATTTTTCAACAAGATGGTGCACCACCTTTTAAAGAAATATTCTTCTATCCATTCTTAATTAAACTGGTGTGCTCTGAATCAAGGTGCAATTATTAGTAATAAGTGCAAAGTTCTGTAATTCTTGCCAAATCGGAATGCCATTTTTGCTAAACGCATGTACAGTTTATTACTTTTAATAAAGCCGCCATATAAAATAAAACATTAATGAGGTAACGAAGCAGTTCAGTAGTTCTTTCATGACACCCTATAATAAATAATCTTGAGTTCTGTCAACAGTCTTAATGCTTTCAGTTTATAAATTGTTTTTCACAGTTACGGATAATGCGAAAAGACCAAGAGAGAAAAAGCTTTATATATTAAAGAGACAACCTTGAGGCAACAAAATTCCTTTGAGGAGTAATATTGCAAAAGCCGTACTGGTGCTTTGCTTTTAAATTAATGCTTACTTAAGTGGCGTGAGAGCATTCAAAGCTGGAGAATTTTTACCACCTGGCTCGAAATAACAACTTTCAGGAGACAAAAGAATATTGCCGCAAAATTTGCAAACGTTGGGTTGATTATTAGTATACAGTTGTTTAAGTTTACTCTTTTATAGCAAAGATTTTTTAAGTATAAATAGTTTTCATTCTGTATATGACGCGACTTTCTTATATACTGGTTTTACATTCATTCCAAGTTGTATCTGGGGCGCTAATATTAACTACCAATGCAATTGCGACTAAACTAAGGTAAAAAATAAATGCATAGCATACTCAGTTCGTATACACTTGGAATAGGTATTTTCTGGACGATTTTGAAATATTTATAAAGTAAGACTTAGGTTACAATAACCTCGAAAGTTCAGCTATAAAACATTAAGGAGTTGGTTAAAAATATTCAGTAGACATGCGTATTGATGACATAACAGTTAGAACCAGCGAATATCTGTGCTGACGAACACATACTTAACATATGTTATGGGTAACAATAACGTTAAGTTTATAAATTTTGAGAGGGTTCCTATTGAAGAAATTACAAAAAAATATGAAATGAAAACAAACTACGTTCTTTACGCTATTCAATCACTCTTTTGTTTTTGTCATAATTAAGGGGCACCAAACCGTCTAGTAACAGCAAGTTTTTTTGATATTATCCCTACACGAAATACGATTATTCCGCATAGGTCTCCTCTACTTTGATTTCCTAAACTTAAAAGATTGTACCATACCTTTTCTGCTAATATCTTAGAACGATGTAACCTTCCGGTCGACACTTCTGTGTCAGCATTCTATTTATGTAATATTTCTAAATTCAATTGTCTGCTGATAGCATTGTCCTGCTATCTATATCGTTGTTACCTTTGCGCTTCATTTGTGTTAACCTTCATAATTACAAGTTATTGCCGTATACTCAAATTTACGTTACTTATCTGCATTGGAAATTACAAATATGATAATAAGCTGTACTTTGCTTTTGTCCTTGTGGATAAGAAGCATTCTTATTTTGATCGTTGTTGGTGAAAGTTGGATTCTGCCGATATAAACGTATTAATTACGGAATTAGAACCGACAAATAATTATTGAAGTTTGGCAATTTTGGTTTTATGGTTCTAAAATACCTTTTGCAAGCTTCGATTTTCACTTGTAGTGGATTTAAATTCATTATCATCGTTCATAATTGGTATGAATTAAAATAGATTAAATTTTATTATTTTAATTTTTCTAGGTGCAGATGTTCGTTATTGAAATCTAAATATTGTAACGTCCTGTTATCTCTAAATCAGTTGGTGCACATTTAATTGACCCACTTACGTGGTAATTAATATCTCAATTTTTGTTTGTAACTTGATTTCTAATATTAAATTTTAGGGTCCTCCTTCTTCTTCTTCTACTTTTTCCTCCCAACGCCGTCTCATTGTGCGTTATACGTATGCTCTTCATTCTGGTTATGCTTCTGTCTCCTCTATCTCAAGAACGTTGTCGCACTATCAACTTTATTAATTATCATTTATTGGCGTTGCCGACCAGCTGCCGTTACTCTGGGTTACCATTCCAGCAGCCTAGGACTTCGACGACCTTTGATGTGAGATAACTACGTACAGAAGCTAATCATTGAGTAAGATTATTCCAATTATTTATTGTTCGTTGTTAGTGTTTGTGCTTATTTGGTGCCATTGTGGTTTTATTATTTTCCTTTACTAGGACTTAATATTACTAATTTGAGCTATTGCTGTTCATAAGAAGTACATCTACTTCATTCAAAAATTCTGTAATACTGATATACAAAATTTAATATTTAAAAATCAACATTTAGTATATTTCTAGGCACCCTCTTTACTGCCTAGGGTGATTCATTAAGTTAATTGTGAAATATTTCAACAGTACGTTAAGATATCTAATATTTACACTATTGTTAGAGATTGCTCCCACGAGGTGCTTATTTGAAATTGAGGTTAGAACACCTAGCACTTAATTTATGGTGCATGTTACGTACTACTACATGCTTTCTTGGCCAAGGGTATATGAGTACGTGAGTAATAAATAACTTTAAAGTGAGTGAGAAATTAAAAGTTCTTCTTCCCTGATATGCACTCGTGCGGGGTTCCTTACGGTAATATTTACTAATTTTGTATTTTCTATTCTTGTGTTAATCATAATTGATGTAATATTGAAATTCAACTGGTATTTGGAATTTTTGTTATTAATTGTTTTTGTGTTCCGATGCGATATTAAACTTAGTTATTTTGTGAAGTTGCGTGTTTTATATTTATGATCTGGAAGGGGGTTCCTTTGAAGTCTGATGGAACTAGGACTTTAGGTTTCATACGCTCCTTAATTGTTATCAGTTCCTGGCGCCTTGGCATTCCCTGTCCAGGCTCTGATTCAATACTAACCCTTATTAATATAATCTGTGCAGTACTTTTCCTGATCTACCCTGAATTAGAGTCTCACCCTGACTAAGCCGGAGCAAAAGTTGTCACCACCCCCAACCCAAAAGCCGCTACCTAAGCACTTTTCTAGTGGCCGTCAACTTGACTTAAATTTTCCGTGACAACACCTTCTAAAATTTTGGTCCAATTAAACGAAATTAAAAGATAAAATGTTTTCCAAATACGATTCCATCAAAAGGGTAGCTGAATATCCTATACAAATGTGTCTGTTTACCTAGATTTTAAATAAATTCGAATAAAATTTAACCTAAACTTAAGCTCTATTAACATTAAATAATTTCAATCTAAACACAAATACACCTTTTTTAAGCGAATACCATAAATTTCTTAACCGCACCCTAAAAAGATCTTAAATCTAAAACAGTAACAATTCTGTAATCACTCCACGTTCTTCTTTTTTACCATATTAAATTACATGATATTTTTAAACCCAAATTTTTGGAAATATCGTTATTAACAAATTTAATAAAGAGTTAAAAACAATCTTTCTCTTAATCTGTTTAGTGTCCATTCCAAAATAATATAATATCACTGCATACACATATTTTTTTCTATTTAAAAATAATAACTTTCTGCTTAAATTTAAGCTACACTCGTTTCGGGCTGTTTTTCAACAAAAAAATTACTGTTCATTCGATTACCCTATGTCATAAATTAACATCCATTGTTTACATTCAAAGTTCACATTCATAAAAAATATAAACGTAAAAGCTTATGAGTAATTACGGTTTAATTCACCTTTATAAGGTTAAAAATATACAGGAAACATCAGCTTCCCAATTTTTCAGTATTTTTATTTTTCTTTTTCAAACAACAGTTCCCTTCACCAAGCACCACACAAAATTATAAATTAATGGAGGGGAAAACTCATCAAGTTCCAACACCTCCAAGCGGCCTTAACAACGATAATTCGATAAACGTGTGAAGCAAAAATACCTTGCCCGTGCAAGCGTAAGTTCAAAAATTAGTGGCACGCCACGTTTGTGATCTCTCCGGGAACATTTATATTTATATTGTGCTTGAAGCTGTGTTTCATTCAACTTCCCAATATTCATTTATATTACTACATTTTTGCTTTCTAAATTAACTTCTCTAAATTTTACTTTCCGAGCTATATTTTTCAATACTCAACTTTCTGCCACACCAACCACCTGCTTCGCAGGTCTACCGCTGTATTACAAGTTCCAATCATAGCATTTTGGCCTGTTCTTATTACGGATTTGCAAATAAATATTTCGTTTTTCCGTCGAATGTAGCTATTGTTTTTAATTCCTTCATTTTTCTAATGTGTAGTCGGGGCTTATGTCATTGTTTGTTCTGCCTACTGAGTGTATGGAATGAGGCACGTGATTATAGCGTGAATGCATAGGATCCTATCACGCATAAACCACTTATCTACGATTTTCATTGCTTTTGTGAATTTGAATAAATACGTTGAAAACATTTTCACTTTGTATGGAATAATATACCTAAAATTTGTGAGTCTTAACGAAAAAACGTCCATGTTGTAAATATATTTTTATTATCTTGTCTGAAGGTAACATTGTAACTATAATGATAACTATGTCAGTGTATTATTAATTAAAACTATTTCTAATGAATGACGAAGAAAAGCTTACACAATTTTATGCGAGAAATGCCAAATATTAAAATATATTTTCCATTTTGGTAATTTTAAAATAATTTATGAATCCGAGTTCTTTACCAATATATATTCTAACGTAAATAACTTTCTATTTTTGTGGTTTGAGTTAATTGCATGACGCCCTGAATTCGTTACGGTATTTATCACATTGTATGATTTATATGAACTTTTGTTTTGGCAGTTTTTATTTTAGCGACTTGTAGGCTATTGTGACTCATACGTTATCTTAATGTTGTGTTAAACTGTACCAATTTATTTTAAGAAAATTCATTTTTTATTGCTTTAATTATACTAACTGTCATTAAAATTATAGTTTCTGAAACCAAATCAATTGATATATCAAATTGAATTAATATTACCTATTCATGACATCTATTATACAAGATGCCTCATATTTAATTTGTCCGTTCAAGATAACTCAATTTTTCTTGCCCGTTTAATTTTATAAAAAATGAAGCGTTAACACTAATAATTTATTAATGTTTCTAGGTTGACCTTAAGTATTCTAAAAGTTTTATTACCCATTTGTAACGATTCAAGTGTGAAAGTTGTTTGAGCTCATACGAAAGATGTATGCTGCTGTAACGTTAAATAGGCACCTGATGCAAAAATAGCAAAATTAATCTTAAATGGACAAATCAATATTGATGTACCCTGTATATTGTAACTTCAGTAATAGTACGGTGATAAAGAATGACATTTCAATAATTTTTTAGTTTTATAAAAAGTAATAAACTTAAAAAGCACAAATTTTATTTTTGTGTAATACATATTTAAACTTAACTCAAGTTAGTAGCTTATTTAAAAACTCGCCAAAAAAACAGATTTTATTGGTATGCATTTTTCACAAAAAATTAAGAAAGCTTTTGTACATCGATCAACAGAAATAATTCCATTTCATAATACACTGAAACAATTGCAGCTATAGTTTACAGTGTGTTAAGACAATATAAAAACAAAGCCTGTTCCACTTGTAAATTATAGTTTAAATTAGCTTTTAGTTATAACATGAGATGTAGCTTGTAAATCCATTCCCCACCGTCGTGTAGATAATGTAATCTATGGTTTATCGCAATTTGGTCTTCAAGTACTTTGTATTGAATGTACAGTCGTTAATGGTTGTTCTAAAGAGGCAAGTTTTCGTAGCTGTGGTGCTATAAACGTTTAAGTGCCGCAAGCCGTCGACCGCTTATCTTCCTGCCATCACCGCATCGCTAAACGTTGCAGCTTATTACTGGTAAGTACATAAAAGAGCCGTATTTCTAACTTTGTTCATTATTTACACGTCCACTATCTCACCATCTAATGCTATCGAAATCATCGCAAGACATTGATGCTAGCCAGATTTATTTATTTGAGTTATTTACTGACTTATATAACGTTCGCATTCGTTTTGGCAGCTTCACATTTAGTTATGGCAAAAATACTGAAACGCACGCACTTTTTACGTATCAGCTCCATAAACGCGTCACAAGACATCTTTGACATGGCACACAAATGCAAAAACGGCCCCAGCCTATTAGATCTGTTTTGCGCTCACTATACATCGATTGACAAGATACGAGAGAGCCAACACAAGCCGTAATCGCTGCTTTCGCATCGGGTATCGACGCCGACGACCAATTTGAAAGGGAGGACACGCAATTCCTAAATGGTTCAATATTCACTTTTTTCCAATAAAAGCTCTTTAAAACTTTGTCCAAATAAACGTGCCTCGTCTCGAGCTAGTTTACCCATTCCTCCAAATACCTTTAAGTCAAAAGTGTTTCTACAGCCGCTTCCCTTCCTATTTTTTAAGAAGATAGTTGCCTATTTGAAAGTTTTATCGGGTGCTTTGATAGTTTAGTCCATATAAATGATGCGCTGTCAGCAGTGGATAAATCTGCATACCTTTAATCAATGCTAAAGGGTCACGAATTTACTTACCATTAAGAACTTTGATCTTACGGACGCCAATTACCCTCTTAGGTACAATAAGCTCCGCTAAAAATATCGTAGTATTCGTCTTACTACATCCGCTCTTTGGGAAAACATTAACAAATTCCTCAAGTTTAATTCTGACCATCCGTCGGGTTTACAAAAATTAGTGGACACCTTTGTCGATAACTTGCAAGCGCTTAAGAAACTTTATCTAGTTGTAGCGGAATGGAATTTCATTCTGGTGCACATGATTCTATACCGCCTTGATGTACATAAAACTCGCAATTTTGAATTACATCAGAACCCCACCTCTAACCCAACCTATACAGAGGTAATTGCTTACTTAGAAAAGACGTATATCTTTGTCAAATTTGTCGATCAATCGTAAAAGTAATTTAAACAAAGCTATTCATTTTAACGACATGTTCAGGCTTCGCTCTGCTGTTTCCATGTGAGTACAAACCAGTCCACTATGTCAACAGGATTATAGCCGTTATCGTTGCAACGAGTACGTTAAATTTTCTCCGCAATATTTCTATACCTTTGTCAAAAAAACAAAAGCCTTGTATCACCTGTCTTAGTAGTTCATACATTTTGATTAAGTATAAATCCAATATTTCTTGCCGTCAATGTAATCAACGTCACCATTCTTTATTGCATTTTTATCGCATTCCACCTTAGCCCGGTACTGCTACTGGTAACAAGGCTTGTTTGAGCCCTACTCCTACTGCCTCTATGGTTTCACCTGCTACTAGTTCCGCACTTCAGGACCGCTTTAAGCCCTCCGTTCCTCTTGCTTCTGAGGAAACGTTTACTTCGTCTAGCAGTAGTAGCTCGTTAACGTCGAATGTTGTCTTATTTAATTCTCTTGCGAAACCTTCAGTTGTGTTACTCTCCATCGTTGAAATGGAAATAGCTGATTGTTTTGGTTCTTTCTAGAAATTTCGTTACTTACTCAACTCGGTTAGCATGACTTCCTTTATTTAGCAAAATAGTGTGAAATATTTGTGTTTCCGCGCTACTCCGCATTCTCTAACCCTTAGTGGTTTAGGCTCTTTGCGCTTCGCGGTTATGCATGGCGCTATAACCATTTCGCTCAAACTCACGGGAGCTTCCTCACGTTTTATTAATTTCGAAGCTGTTGTACTTCACAAAATTTGTGAAAATGTACCTCCTACTAAAGTCCATTCTGAAAATTTTGCTCATCTAGTTAATTTGAAACTGGCCGATTCGCTCTTTGCTCAATCTAGACTTGTTTATTTATTACTTGGCGCGGATATTTTTTCTGCAGTCTTATTAAATGACCGTTTTCAAAGTTCAAGTGATTAACTTATTGCTCTTAACTCTATTTTTGGATATACTTTAATGGAAAGCATATCGGCTTCACCCGCCTTTGATGTCCCTGGCTTTTTTTGTATGACCGAGTCTACTTCCCCCTTGTTGCAAAATTATGGGAAGTTGAAGAGATTCCTTACACCAAACCTTTCACACTTATTGAATTCGTAGTTGAAAAATATTACTCTGATACGCTCTATCGCAATGAGCCAGGACGGTATGTCGTCTCTCTGCCCTTCAAATATTTAAAACTTTTTTTTCCCGGTAGTCGTAATCTCGCTCTAGAGTGCTTTGGTTCTTTAGAAAATCGCCCAACTAAGCAACCTTTGATTTATGAACAATACGTTTTGTTCATGCGTGAATGAATAAACTTATCCGGTTAGTTTAAATCTAGGTTAGACCATTAAAAATTATACTTGTAGATATTTTATTAAGACCTTTAATTACACATCAAAGTTTATTTAATTAGAGAAATAGGAATATCCTGTTGCGTAGTGCTCTTATTATATTTGATTGTCTAACACAAAATCGCAAAGGTCAGCAAGTTCACTTTGTTCTAATATCATTATTGCTTATATTGGATAACACGCGGTGATCCCATTGTATTTACTAACTGTAACTTTTCTTTTCAGTTGCAATCCTTTTTAGCGAAAATCGCTATTGAGTGTTTGTTTTAGTGTCCTGAATATGTGTTTCTACCTCTCCCTTCTTGTATTTTCACATCTTTATGTATGAGTATTAGAGATAGTAGTGCCCTTTTTCCCCTTACCATCTGCTATTGAACCAAGTAAACGACAAACCTACGACCACCTTCGTGTCTTCTTCAGGGTTCATGTCCGAGAAATGCAGTGGGAACGTTTGGCGTTCTTTTAAAGCTGTTTACCATATATCAACTAGAGTCTCTTTCGTGGTAGGTAAAACGCTTTTGACTTATCAATACAAAAGGTAGATAAAGGCGTTACAATTCCATCATAAATACTCCAAGAAAATAAATTCGTTACGTTACTACATAATGAAGTACAAGGTGAATTGTTTTTAAAATTACATTTATGGACGGATGAATAAAATTTCTTTAGTCCTGCGTTTGGTTCATCGGCCTAGCCAGACCTTTTTCAATTTAAAATGTAAATTTTAAATAATTCTATTGGAGCAATTGATTCTAAATTGAAATCCTTGCCATAAAAAGATGGCTATGAAAATTTTAATTTAAATACACTTCGGTTCGGCACATGTGGTCTCGTCAAACCCCTATATATTGCACCCTTCCTTTTTACAGGTAGGAATGGGTGTACTACAGAGTCTAAACAAAACTCTGGCGGGACTAGCATCGACCGTTTGTGGCTGCAATAGATTGCAAAAGACTATATCTCAGGGGTTTTTACTCTTAGGTATTTTGAGAACAAAGTTAAATTTTACCAGACATGTTATAGGGATGAAATTTAGAACATTGACAAAAGAAAATACCTTAATACAACTTATATATTGACGTGTAGTTAATAATATTAATAAAAAATCTAAATATATAGCCTTATTTTCATATACCCAAATTTTCATGTGATAAAATCACTAAGTGTAGTTTATATATCTACGCTCTCATAATTTTAAAATCCTGTCTTAAACTCTACCAGATAGGATATCAGAAAATCTAAAATTATTATTGTGCTTAGACACAATTTCAAATTAACGTTCTAAATAAAAAGAAATCATAAATACGCTTTGTTGTATTTAACATTAGTTAAAAGAATTTGAATTAAACTTTTAAATTGAACATATCCTCAAAATCCACAAAAAAGGATTCAAAGCTTTTATGTTTACAACTTATAAGGTTATACCAGGAAAGCATAGGTAATATTAAATTAGTTAAGGTAATAGGTAAGTAAAAGCGTGACTATATTTTACATGCATTATTTTTCTAGATATCTGAGATTTAAAATGAAACACATGCACATTGTTCTGTCACAAAAGTAAATAAGATAAACTCATACCTGTATTCATGATATATGAAAAAAAAACGTATACTTAAGCATTGAGCTCCGGCTTGTACAGAACTATAGAGGTTTCGGGTTCTTCTTACTGCTTGTTAATACGAACACCATCCATATTTAGAGTTTGGTGTTAACCTCAAACTTCAAATTTGTAAGAGTCCAACCTTTTTGTTCCACAGCCATATGTTTCGTCAACGGACATTTAATTTATTTTTGAAGGTATATAAAACGGCAACATTGAAATTCTTGTACGATAACAGATAATATTTGTAAGGTCGTAGAATTAATGCATTTGTCTTATATAGCCTAGCATGTATAGTTAAGTATTCCACCAGAAAATATTTTACCAAAAAATATATGACCGGAGGATATGTCATCGGAGGATATATCATCGCAGTATATGCCACCGGAGGACCCATTCATGCTCGTTTTGAACGAGTAATTCAGGTAGACTTTTTCCATACACATTTTGCTAGTATTCAGATACGACATCTTAGCCTTAAAAAGGACATCTTTATCGGGAAACGGCATGTGCACAAAAGGAAGTCAGATTTCAAGAGCAGGAAAATTTATTCTGATTTTGAAAATAACCACACATTTTGAGAAAAGGACAAACAAGAAAATCATCCTAAATGACAGATTCATATATACACCAGTTGTGTATTTATAGGCATTATTCAGTGGTTTACCTATTAGAAAATTACATCTGATCATAATTATACAAAAGAAAGAATACTAAATTAAAACTAAAGATCGACGCATTTAGTGTATTATTTTATAATACTAAAGGGAAGTGTTACACAAATCAAAACTAACTTGTGATTGTCAACGGTATTAATATAACATTAAGACAAATAATGCTTTTATATTGAAGGAAGTTGGACCACAATGCAACATGGAAAGGGAACAGTGAATTGACATGTTACAATATTTTGTATGAGATTTTGTGAAATATGATGTATTTTCTCATTCAAACTGGCACTCATACACACTCAGCATTAAGTCTAAACATAATCGCATGAATTTTTACGCACACATATTCGTATTTATGTGTTTGCATATATACATGTGTAAAGTCAAACAATGGCGCGGTCCTTTTTTGTGTCTATGTTTATTTATCATTCTTGTAACCGGTTTCTCGGCTCCATTGGCAACTGTGTTCTTACACACGCACACACATTTGGCACGTGCATCAATATACGCACGATTTATGTTCATTTCTATGTATTGCCTACTTCTAGGTATTGTTCTCTTTGTTATTAGGTCAGTTTTACAGTAAACGTTGAACGCATAAGACGCTAGTGGTACAAAATACATTTTCCGAGCCAAATTTTTGTTGTCATCTTATTTGATTCTTGGAAATGCGTGATGATAAAGTGGAATTTGTCTACAGTACGCGATTGCGTACCGAAATTCAGATAGTGCTTTTCACGCACAATTGGCAGAGGCATTATCTCGAAACATACAACGTAATCCAGAATCAGAAATTGATGACGAAGAGCCTGATCTATTTGAAGTCGACGACGATGATAATGATTTTGATTATTTGCCTGACGAAGATGCTTCTGATGTTGAAACAAATTTGCAAATCGAAACAAATGAAATTTTTGATAGTGACGAAGAGGAAGAAGAGGAGGGAGAAATGCAAGCTGAAACTCCTGCAAATGATGCATTTTTCTTTAGTAAGGATGGCACAAAGTGGAGTAAAACCGAACCACTTTGTGCGTCCGCACAATATAATGCGTTTTTAAGCTGGCCCAAGAAAACAAAATTCTATTCTAGTTGAGGTGTTCAAAAAGTTTTTTTAACCAACATTTTGTTTATCATTATAAACGAAACAAATCGCTATGCAAGAAATGCTGTTAAAACATGAAGTGAGGTCAATCCGCAAAAGAAACAAAGAGTTTGGGTTGGATCTCACGAGCACTGAACTAAATGCATTTATAGGTATCCTTTTGGTCACTGGTGTTACCCACAATAACATGCAAAAATCAGTTCTGTGGCATACAGACAGTTTACCCATATTTCGCGCAGATATGTCACATAAGCGTTTTCTCCAATTGCTGCGATATACCCGTGCTAATGATGGGCGTACGCGTACATTTAGACAACAATCAGACAAAGCAGCACCAATTCGTGACAAATGGAATTTTCTAAATGAAAATCTTGCGCAACATTATGATCCACATGAAAACTTTACCATCGATAAACAATTGTTTCCATATCGCGGCCGCACAAAATTCACTCAATATATTCCATTTAAACCAGCCAAATATGGCATAAAAATATGGTGGGCATGCGACTGTAAAACGAAATATCCTTAGCAAGGAATATTGTACACAGGCCGTGAAGGTGGAGAAGAACCAGAAACGCGAAAATGTGTTGTTGAACCTCTCAACTCGTTACAGCCACGGCGATCGTACAGCCATTGCAGACAACTTCTTCACAACATTAGAAGGTGTCAAGCGACTTGCTGATCTTGGCATTGCATTTGTGGGTACAATTTGATTAAATAAAAAATGTATTCCACATAAAGTGAAAAAACATCCTTCTCGTCCTGTTCTTTCATCTCATTTTGGCTTTCATGAAATGGTTTCAATATGCAGCTACGTGCCAAAAAAAACAGGACCGTGAATTTACTTTCTTCAGTTCATTGTTCCAAAGCTTGTGTATGTGAAGCACTGAAACCGGAAGCCAATGCATTTTACAATGCAAATAAAGCTGGGATAGATTGCATAGACCAAGTGACCATGCATTTTACAACGAAACGCGCACCGAGAGGATGGATTTTGGCCTTTCTCTTCAATCTATTGGACGTGATGGCGCTGGCTGCATTTTGCACATGTAAAAGATCGATAGACTCAACAAGCCAGATGCCAGAAAAAATACCGCAATGTACTCTCTAAATCATTGGTTGTATCAAACGTAGAAAATAGAATGAATAATGTGCACATCATGAACCAACATTCTACTCGTATATCATTTGAAGCTTTCTTTGGCCAACCACTTAACGTAGGTATTTTGTTTTTATTTACATTTCGGCTCTTCTTTTTCATTCTTTTTTATTTGATTTTGTTTTGTTATTCCATTTTATCAGGTTTCAGTGCATGTATTCGAAAACCAAAGTGGGCCAAGTACATTGGAGAAAAAGAGAGAATGCGTACTTTGTGCACAAGGAAGTGAGAAATTACGACGCAAAACTCGTTTTTTCTGCGGAAAGTGCTCGGAAGCTGTATGCCAGCAACACTTAAAAGTCAATTGTATTTGCTTCAAATGCGTAGACGAACATGAATAAACCTAAAAATATTTCAATACACACAAAAATACACATAAACACAAAATATGTAAAAATCCATGACAAAAATAAATTTTTTAGGTAGAGTATAACCGAACATTTCTTGCTTTTTTACCTAAATTTATCAAAACGCATTTTTCCCATACATTTGCATAGAAATACATAGGAATCTGAGTAGGCCACATGTACCAAACCGAAGGTTTTTGGAATATGTGCCAAACTAAGGGTTAAAGCAAGGATTGTGTGTTTCTACAATCCTTAATATTCATCGAATAAAAATGACAATGCATGAATGAAAACTAATTTCATTTTAGAAAAAAAGTTTTATCAATGCATGGGCTGGTATAACAGAGAGACATAAATTAGTCCTCGTTTTCTACCACAAACTATCAACGGAGAACTACCTTTCATTTTTTCAGAACGATTTACCAACGTTGTTAGATGTGACAATTGTTATTAAAGGCCGCCCAGTTATTTTCCAAAATGACGGTTGTCCAGTTCGCTACTGGAAATGAACCCTTGCTGTTACCTTATATGTGATTTTCCAATACTCCACCCGATGGCACTACATTGGCCAGGAAGCGAGTTTTTTTTTTACCTAGAAAATTTGGAATTTTGTCGAACCCTTGTTGTTCCAAGCAAGGTAGGAATCTTTAGCGTGCGTGACAATACTCACACACGGGACCTCCATTTTACCTCTCATCCGAACGAGGGTGTATTTTTGTGAAAAATGCTCGCCTAACATTTTTCAAGCGGACCGCGTCGAGATTCAAACCCGGGACCTTGGGCGTAGTAGTACACACATACCAACTACGCCACGGAGCCGCCTCTCCTTGCTGTGACCTTACATGTGATTTTTGAATGCTCCACCCGAAGGTAACTACATTATCCCTCTTGCTGTGACCGCTAGATCCCCATATTTGGCTTCATTAGACTTTTACATTTTTGGTCGAGCTAAAGGGATGTTTTATAATGAACAAATTATAGCACGAGAGTCTCTAATTGAAAATAAAAGATAAATTTCAAGTGGAAATTATTACAACTTAGGTGAGATATCGACCATCTGCTTAAGAAATAATAGTTCGCGTTTTGAGCATGATGAGAAACAAGGTTATTAACAAACGCGTATTTCCTAACGATGTAAAAAAAATTTAATGATCTTACAAACTGTAGGACTTTGCACTAAGGTTCTAACCTATCTCATCTAATCCCCTTAAGGATTAGCATCGATATACTGACCACCCTCCTGCATAACGTACTCCCAAATTCTTAAGCAAGAGTTCGCTTTTAAATTCAATAATAGAGTTAACTACTAGCTCAACCGAAAGTAGTGTTAGTTATTGCTACTATTTTGAACTGAAAAGTCAATAGAAGGGATGAACCAATTTTTCATTTCACTTCATTTCAGACTGCTTACAATGCGTTAATAAGAACCTTTTGTAGAGTAGTCGTCATTACATTCTCGTGAAAGACCTATTGTAAAATCCACCCAAAAACACTCGCTCTCATTTTCCCAATTGTTTAGCGTATACTGCAGACTAGAAACCTACACGTTAGTTTCCCTTTTCAAGTTGTTATAATTAAATAAAATTTCTTCTGCTATATTTTGTATCTAAATTACAGCAAAGTGCGTAAGAAAAAATTAACGTATAATTTTGACCTGGAGAAACTAAGCCCTCATTTTGTAACCCAACATAAGGTATCCAATTTATTTTCAAGGATTTGTTCTGCGTGAATGGGGTGTTCGTTTCCTGCAGAGTTACCATTTGTTCTCTGCTATCATTGTTCGTTCAATTGACACAAAATACTGAAGTTGTATTGCGCTCCACAGAATGTTGAAATGGCGTGAATATTTTGGTTTCGTCTAGAAGTCCAAAGGTTAGAAGAATTATTTACTTGACAGTAATCAGTATTAGCTGTATAAAAATGCAGTATAATTATAATTTGTGCGACATGATGGCAGCAGGCAGTATCAATAATTCTCAATATTAAAGAGTTATTTTACTATACATATATTTCTTTCTAAGCTAGTAACTTTGAAGAAAGTATTATGGGAAGCACGAGTACCGATAAACCAAATATTATGTTTTATTGGAGATGGGGCTAAAGAAATTTCTGAATGTGTCAACTGTTTGCATTGTTATGGTTAACATTGCCATAGCGTTTGAGTTACGACAATATATGAGCAAGTCTGAAAACTAAATAAGCCGATTGGATCCTCCAATTTGACTTCCCCCACACAATAATCCAATTCTTATTCTTGCACAATTTAATGGAAACCTAGTCTCAACTAGCCTAACACTGGAAACATTTCAAAATTGCTCTACCCTATTTGAGTAAAACTCTCTTGGTTATGATATGCCTTAATCAAATCAGTTAATCACATTAAACATAGTACCTTCAAATACCAGAAAGTTCTTTAATTCTAGAATGCATAATAAGATTTTATATATAATATATATATATATATATATATATATATATATATTGTAGTGGTTTTAAAGGGCTAAATCTACGTATAAACAAAGTAATTTCAAAGCACCCTGTATAAAGGAAACAACCAAAATTTACGTGCGAAGTTTATTCCAGTTAGTTCATTTTTAAGTAACAGGTATTAACAAAATTTTACAAATAATGAATAAAAATTTAGTGAGGTTCGTAGAGAAAAGAATGTTAGAAGCCAGTGCAATTAATTTATTAATTTAATTGAGTTTAATTGAACGGTTATTTAGGTATAATATGCATATAAGCATGTAAAAATCCAATAATACCAAGGTGAAACGCGTTGCTAACGAAAAAATATATCGGTAGGGTTGAAATACGTGGAAAATAAAAACTCGTAGAAATTTTATTTAAAACACTCGTTAAGATTAAACATCTGCAGAATTTTAAATGTCAAGTTCCATTTATTTTGTAGATAACAAACAGGGATTCTAAGGATTGTACAATCGGTCGGATGTTTTCGCATGAAACGCTAATGAGCGGTTAGTTAAAGCACGCAAGTTTGGGGTCTACGTGGGTTAGATAGCAGATGGTCTGGAATATCGATTTCTACCACTCAAGCAAGGTGAGAAAGAGACGTAAAATATGCATAAGCAAGGGACAGCGTTAGTATAGGCGGATTTGTAAATCGTCAATGCACAGTCTATTGGTCGATATAGTTAGTCGCACATCAGACAAGACACGGGAATATTGAATATTAATTTTCAGAAAAGATCGGAACGACGCGCTGAATTTCGAGGATTTACAAATCGGTTAGGAACAAAATTTTAAGAACGTGTTATTTTAAATTACATTTTTCACGGTAAGAGTGTCTGGAGAGATTAAAGTCGAAGCATATAAATACTTGACGAATTAGCACGGCTCGTTCTTTCTTATTTTCATTGTCTCCTGGTATTTTGAACGCGTCAAATTACGTACCAAAGCTACCACGAGCTTGTAAGTATAGAAATTATTTTAAACTACATTGCATGGTGTTAGTCTCATAATTTGTACGCGATTTGTGCCGAATTTACATTTTTTATTTGAGGTTGCACATACATTTGTTTTAACAAGCTCGTGTAGTGACGTTAAGTAACGTGGATCAAATTAAATAATTATGAAAGAAATATAATTAATTTGGATTTGGAAATTGGATACACCGGGAAGGCAGCGCTAGCAGCGCAACTTGGATGGGATTCTTCTACTAATAGCTAGAAGCAGCCTGCAGAGCAGAGAGAAGCAAATACACGGCATCGTCAACGGAGCAGAGATTCTCTAGAAATTCCAGGTAACGCTTTGAAATTGTGTTGTTATAAACTATGAAACTATGAATATTGGGTGACGTATGAAAGTGAATTTTAAAGGTATTGTGCATTATTTGCGTATTGAATATAATACGTATAACTAACTTTATTATGGTATTTAAATTGAAATTTGAAGGTGTATTTAAAGCTTATTAACGTTCCATCAGGAAGTTAAAATTTGTGAGGAGTACATGGGTTGTTTTTTTTAGTTTGTTGTAAGAATATGCAAAGTATAAGGACATACATTATTCATAATTAACTGGGTTATCATGAGCTCACCATACTCCAGAGTTTACTTAGATTTAAAATAAATTGAAAGAAAGCATAAGAAGTAAGATATTATTCAGGGCCCATTTACTCCGGGTACATTCAACCATCATACAATATTTATTAAACACTATTTACAAAAAAATTCACGATTATCCACATTTTTAGAGATCAAGTTACACCTCCATAAATCCTATTTTTGTACTGTCCTGGATTTTAATTTTAAAATATCAAACACATTGAATATACCCGGAGTAAATGGGCCCTGAATAATACCTTATTTTCGTTCTTTAGTAATAATTTATTTTGAATTTGTATACTCTGGAGTATGGTGAGCTCATGATAACCCAGTTAATTATGAATAATGTATGCCTTTGTACTTCGCATACTTTTACAACAAACAAAAAAACAAACCCATGTACTCTTCACAATAAAAATTTTAAATT
This sequence comes from Platerodrilus igneus, assembly GCA_036346225.1. Taxonomy (NCBI): domain Eukaryota; kingdom Metazoa; phylum Arthropoda; class Insecta; order Coleoptera; family Lycidae; genus Platerodrilus; species Platerodrilus igneus. The sequence continues at coordinate 1,615,692 of JARFIW010001299.1, read as the reverse complement.
CCCGATGGAACGTTAATAAGCTTTATATGCACCTATAGATTTCTATTTAAATACCTTAATAAAGTTAGTCATACGTATTATTTTCAATACGCAAAATAATGCACAATCATTTCAAAATTTACTCTCACACGTCACACAATTTTCATAGTTTCATAGTTTATAACAACAACAATTTTAAAGCGTTACCTGGAATTTCTTGAAGACCTCCACTCCGTTGATGATGCGGTAAAGTAGTTCCGCTCTGCTCTGCGGTCCGCCTCTAGCTATTCGTAGAAGAACCCCATTTAAGTTGAGCTGCTTTTCCGGTGCATCCAATTTCAAATCCAAATTAATTCCACTTCTTTCATACTTGCGTACTTTCGTTTAATTTACTTTAAATTCACGTTACTTCCCGAGCTTGTTTAAAATAAATGTTGCACCTCAAATTAGAATTTAGACTCGACACTTATTCGCGTATCAAATTATGAGGCCAACACTGTACTATTTAAAATAAAATAATTTTATATACTTACAAGCTCGTTCGTAGTCTGAAGCGATCAAAGTACTTAGAGAACGATGAAATAAGAAAGCGAGCCGTGCTAATTTGTCAAGTATTTATATGCTTCGACTGTAACCTCTCCAGACCCTCTTACCGTGAAAATCTAATTTAAAATAACACGTTCTTAAAATTTTGTTTCAACCGTTTTTGAAATCTCCGAAATTTAGCGCGTCGTTACGATATTTTCCAATAAACCCGACTTCAAATATCCCCGTGTTTGCCTGTTTTATAACTAACGATATCGACCAATAGTATATGCATTGACGTCTTCAAAATCCCGCCTATCTTAACGCTGTCCCTTTCTTATGCATATTATCTGTTTCATTCTAACCTTGTTTGAGTGGTAGAGAATCGATATTCCAGTCCGCGTTCTATTGACCCCATGTGGACTGAATACATGCTTTTTGAAATGCACTGTCCGTATGCCTGTCTCATTCCGACGTATTTCATTGACCCTCTATCCTTTCTGCACTTTAAGGAAACTTTTAGTTAACATTTACGCAAACCCTCCAACCGTTTACCCGATATTCTTTGAAACTTGTTTGTTATCTATAAAAATAAGGGGAACCTGACATTTAGAAACATGCAGGTGTATAATTAACCGACGTTTTAACACAACATTTCTAGGAGCTTCTTTTCATGGTATTTCAACTCAACCGATATATTTGTTTGTTACAACGAACGCTACTCGCCTTGGATTTATTGATTTTTCATGCTTTTATGCGTATTAGACGTAATTAAACTCCATTAAATTAATAAATAAATTGCATTGGCTTCTAAAATTTATTTTCTTTGCGAACCTACTAAATTTTAATCATTATTTGTAAAATTTTTGTTAATACTTGTTACATTAAACTGAACTAAATGAAATAAATTTTGCACGTAAATTCTGGTTGTTTACTCTATACAGGGTGTTTCAAATTGCTTTGTTTATGGTTAAATTTAACCTTTTAAAACCACTACAATATATATATATATATATATATATATATACATATTGCAGTGGATTCCTCTAAAAATATCACGTTCGCCTTCAAGTCCCTTCGTTGTTGGGCCGTCATAAAAATTTTCTAAAAATTTAATAAAAAAAAACAAATACCTCTGGAACGCCTCCTTGTTTCTGCACACCCCGGCTAGCTCTAAAATCTACTTCTTCCTGGATATTTACCATCCTAAGTTCACTCTTTCTCACATATGCAGTCGAATAAAATTACCACTCAAATAATGCAACGAGACATACAACCTTTTTATTTACACATATTAAAAAGTTTCCATTGGCAAGAAAATATTTACACATTTGTATATACAGTATCATGAAATGTTACAATCTCAATACTTAAACCTTTCAAAATTTCATGATTTTTATTTATTTTAACAATTTTATTTTAGACGAGTAGATGGGCCCGTCGTGCAACCCTAAATTGACTTTTATTTTGGTCTATGGTGAGCTCAGTATAACCCAGTTACTCTAAATGCTTAGAAACATCGCATCTTTGTTTAAAACAAACTTAAAGATCCGTTTACTCCTTACAACAAAATTTTTATGTCATTTGTTAACATCTTTAAATAATAAATATCAATTGTCCTTTACATATCCCTTCAAATGAGTTTTTAAGGTAATAAAATACACCCCCAATAAGTCAAATCACTCGATCACAAAGTACCAGCACAGATGTTTAAGCAAAAGCAAGAAAAATTAATTTCGTTACCTGGAGTAAGCTTCTTTCCACCATCACCCCTGAAGATGTGTTCCAAAACTCTCGTCGTTGTGTCCATACATTTCGTTATTATACATAGATCCAACTCATTTTCACTCGCTATCCAAATCTCTGCAACCGCTTTCAGTGTTTCTACCCCGATAATAGTCTCGACCAAGCATAACCTTTCGTAATCACTAAAACTTCGCGCATTCTTGTTTTAATTTTCTCGATTCGCTTACCCTACTACCATCCTTTCATTAGATCGTTGCGTGTAGTAACAGCACCGTCTATCAGCCAGCACTTCTTGTGCAAATTACACTTTTAATAAATTATCGATGTACGTTACTAACAGCGTTTTACACACTTTTAAATTAGGATGTTGTACTGTAATTTAACGATTAAGCGATGTACGAGAATCAGTACAAAGTAAGAGGTAAAAGAGGTTTAATACTTCTCCTAGTACATTTATATAATTTTGTACACCCCTCACGGATCCTATTCCCTTTGAAAAGCTTATTTTTCAAAACAGATTCTACAAATTTTGTACGTAACAAACTTCTACATCCGAACTTTCCCAGTCCATCGTGCTTTTATATTCAAATTTCTTTAACAACATGTAACCGTTGCGAGCTTCTTGAAACTTCTCGCCTTCAACCAATTATATTGCTTTGCCCTGTTTTTAACGTCCAACCCCTAGCTATCTTGCATCGCTCAACCCATATTTACTGTCTCTTTTATAATCCCACTCAAGCAACAGAAAATCGATATTGTGGTTGACCTTGAAATCTACCGCGTACTTTAGACGAGTATTTTAACCAACGTTTTACTATACGTGTGCTCTGTCTGTTTTAGGTTATGGATATTTCATTTCACTCTGACTTCAAAGCATCTGTTATTTTAGTAGCTTGTACATCGACCGTTAAATACGATTCTACAGAATTTTTACCCCAACGTTCAGTTCAGTTCTTTGAACTTGACATTTTAACTATCAGGTCTTTCTATGAAGCAAACTGTCCGTTTGAAATTATAATTCCGAGTTTTAACATTTCTTAGGAATTGTGTAACGAACGTTTAGTTCAGTTAAATAGAAATATGCGTTTAATTGACAACACACTGCAATTATTGAACCTAAATGACATTTTAATTGTAATTGTTATTTTTTTCAAAGCCTGCCTGATTTCCTGCTTGAACATTTTCTATAAAATGCATATTGTTGATCTGGCAGAATTCTGTTGATAACGTATTATTGTAGATTGTTATATCTTTAGTGAAAATTGTTATTGGCTAAGTGCAGTTAATTGTTAATCAAAATGTATTAATTGTTTCATAATATTCTCCAATAGTAAGTTATTTTTAGTAAATTAAGAACATTCTTAAAATTTGAAAAAAATCAAAAATATCTCAGAAAGTAATGGATTTAGGTATAGGGAATGCTTAACAGAAATGAAAGTACACTTAATGCACTATCCATTGTAGCAATAAAATTGGTGGAGTACCATTTAAGAAAAGTTTTAAAAATTGCATTTTGCAAAACCTGACACACCCTGTATACTGTGAAGAAATTTCAAAAGAGTGATATTTACGAATATACTATGGTATATAGTAAAGTTTTCTGAGTCTTGAAAATTAACATAAGTTGTGTATTAGTGCCGTGGCAATGTATCTAATCAGGGTCATTTTTTCTAAAAACAGTTTAATATCTCAAAAACTAAAAGGAATAGACAGATATAATTTGATATCAAATTAAAGCTCTTTTTATGGGCTTTCCAGAAATGTAATAATATATAGAGTATTTTATTTAAAAAAATATAAGTTTAATGTGCCCTGGAATTATGAGACACCCTGTATGCTTCCAAATATTTTTAAAATGTGCAATTTAGGCATGACTAATATGCCTCCAAATTTGGTTTACGTAGCTTTTATAATAACGGAGTTATCGACCGTTGCCACACTAAAAACTCACCCTGTATATATACATAAAAATCTCTCAGGGGACACCTTTGTCAAGCAAACTACAACTTTTTAATCTTTGAGACTTATTAACAAATTTCGGCATATGCTTATGCTTCTGTTAGGGCACCGTGACTCGAGTATGGTTCTTAGTGTTGTATTTATAAAACATTATTTCGCCACCTACGATAACTGCTTGATTGTATACGTTACGGAACTTTGCAAACGCACCTCAGTTACAGTAAAAAAAATTGATAATATCTCTACACCCATATTTAGTACTATCCATCATGTTTAACCATAATCTTAAACTCTGCTAAGCTGAACTACATATGAACAATGCCAAAAAATATCTGAACACTACAAAAACTTTTCTCCAAAAGCTATTGCAGCTTTACAAGAGAACCAATTATCATAGAAAATATTGGATCCAAAACCATTGTAAACCGTTCTAAATAAACCTTGTCAAAAATAAAACTCCAGGTTCCTTCTATAAAGTAAAATTTTTCAGTAGCACCGCTAAAATACCCGTTGCTATAGTGGGACTTTATCAAAAACAGCAAATATGGGGTAGACGAGGATAATAGAATTGGGAGATAGACCTGCAACGGTGGAAATGTTTTTGATTGGTTGATTGCGATCGGGGTGAGAAATTTTTTGAGAGTATTGTGACCGTTAAGCACGCTAATCAGAATTTCGGACTAAAGCTACGATGGGGTGAGAAATTTCTTAGTTTTCAAAGATCGCTGTGTTTTGAATTTTAAGAATCGGTTAAGGTGGAGGTAAATTTCGGTGAAAATAGGTTACAGGGGGTAGGCTTGGATGCTTATAAATACACTAGGAGACGTAGTGAGGCTCTCTTATTTCTTCTGTTCGTTTCAAACCTACATGGTGTAACATCAAAGCTGAAAATTTGTAGATCGGTGAAAGTGCAGTCCGGTTAATTTAAATTACAAGTCTTTAAAAGCACAAGTAGGTGCTATTTCATAAACGGGACTGCAAGTTTAAATACGCATAAAGAACAAGAGATGTTACAAAGGTAAGCGAGCCAAGTTATTTTCGAAACGAGGGTGCTGGTTGTATGGTATATTGAGAAGCCGACGAACATAATTGAACCATTAAATGGGTAGCTGTATTGAAGGCGTCTGCTTGGAATCGGATGAACGAGTGGAAATGAGTTTGCTGTACATGCAGCAGAGGGATGTTTGATGAAATTTAACTACGAGAATTTGGTGGACGACGTCTACAGAGGTGATGGTTCAAGAGCATACACCAGGTAAAGAAATTTGTTTTCGTTATTATTGTTTGAACAATTTGTGCTGGTATTTTGTGTTTGTGTGATTTGACGTATTTGGTGAATATTTTATGAACATAAAATTTATTTTGAAGGTTATATGAAAAAGACAATTTGATTTTAGTATTTGGAGAATACATGACGTATAATTTTGATGTAAAGAGTAAACGGGTCTTTAGAGTAGTTTAAAACAAAATGCAATTTATTTATACATTCAGAGTAAGAAGGTTTGTACTGAGCTTACCATAGACCAGGGTAAATTTTAATTTAGGGTTTCAAAATAGGCCCATCTACTTGAACTGGATATAATGAAGTGTTGAAATAAATTAAATTTAAGAAATTTAAAAAGATTTAATTGTTGATATTGTGGAAATTTATGGAGATGTTTATATCCATTTTGTAAATATTGAGCTGGTGTGACGTAATTTTTGATTTGTATGAATAAAAAAAACTGTATATTTTGTTGAATTATTTGATTGGTAATCTAACTGAGAGAAAGTATGTATAGGATGGGTAAGTATCTCAAAAAAAGCTGGAAGTAGAGCTAGCCGTGGTATGCTGATTTGGAGGAGCTTTTCAAGAGATATTGGAATTAAAATTCTTTTTAAAATTCGTAGGTGTTAACTTCATTTTACAATAAAACTTCACATTTTTATGACAACCCAACGATAGGGTTCGATTTTAGAGATTGAGTCAGGGATAACCTCACTGCATATTTAAATCTAGCGGTAACCTCACAGTAATTTTATGGCACCCAATATATATATATATATATATATATATATATATATATATATATATATATATAGATTAGAACATTTATCAAAGAACAGTTCTACTACCCGATAAACATAATTCAAAAAAGTATTTTTCATTACTCCTGTGCATTTCCGGGTTTTTTCTTTGCGGTGTAATATCGCGTTACTGTTATATTTGTAAAAATGGCAATTTCTTTGACAATCTTTAGAGTTGTAAATGCATCTAAAGATCATAAATAAAAAGAATTATATTTTATTGTTGCTGCTAGAAAGCGCAAAAAAATTTTTTGTGAATCTATTTGGTTTAATCACGTCCGTTTCCTTCTCAGTGATTTTTATAGCATTGGTCGTTGTTCAGGAGCTATACGCTCCGTGAGTCTATTGTACCAAAACAGCTATATATATATATATATATATATATATATATATATATATATATTACCGTGCCCCATCGTTGAGCCGTCATAAAATTGCCGTGGAAGTTAAAAAGTTTGTGCCCCATCGCTAGGGCGTCATAAAATTGCCGTGGAACGCACAAAAATTCCTTCCCCATCGTTGGGCCGTCATAAAATTGCCGTGGAACTCAAAAAAATTTGTGCTACACGTTGGGCGCCATAAAATTGCCGTTGACTGTCGGGTTTAGGTGGATTAAGCTTTTAAATCAAGCCCCAGCGTTGGGCCGTCATAAAATTTCTGAAAAAAAAATTAAAAAGATCAAAAAAATTTCTTACACTACCTTTTTGAACGCCACCTTATTTCTGCTCACCCTGGCTAGCTCCGCAATCGGCTTCTCCTTGAATACCTACCATCCTAAGCACCTACCTTTCTCACAAACACAGTCAAATGAAATTACCACTCAAATAATGCAACAAAACATACAACCTTTTATTTACACATATTAACAAGTTACCATTATGAAGAAATATTTACACCTTTGGTACAGACAGTTTGCTAAAACTGTTACCACCTCAATCAGTTAAATACTTTAAAGTCCTAGATTTTAACATATTTCAACAAATTTCTATTTAATACGAGTAGATGGGCCCGTCATGCAACCCTACATTAATTTTATTCTGGTCTATTTTGAGCTCATTATAACCCAGTTCCTCTAAATGCTTTTAAACCTCGCATTTTTATTAAAAATAAATCTAAAGACCCGTTTACTCATTACAACAACATTTTATATCATCAATAAACATTTTTATATCATCAATAAACATTTTTAAATAATCAATATTAATTATCGTGTACATATAATCCTTTAAATAAAGTTTTATGGTAATTAATACACCTCCAATAAGTCAAAACACTCAAACACAAAAATATCAGCACAAATGTTTAAGCAAAAAAGCAGGAAATTAATTTTCTTTACCTGGAATAGGCTTCGTCCCTCGTCACCTCTGAAGATAGGTACTAAAAACCCTCGTCGTTGTGTCCATATATTTAACGATTATGCTTGGATCCAACTGATTCCCACTATCCAAATCTCTGCAACCATCTTTAGTGTTCCACCCAGATGATTGTCTTGTCCAAACTTAACAGTCCCTACTACTACACCTCACACATACTAGTTAAGCTTTAGGATTCTCTTACCCAAGTACCATCTTATCATTTAATTGTATCGTGTAGTAACGGCACCTTTTGTAACTTTAGCACCCACTCGTGCAAATCACTTTTAATACTTTTCCGGTACGTTATTACAGCTTGAGATACTTTAAAACAGGATGTTGTATGCTATTTTCCCGAATAAACAACAATTAATACACAAATTACGTTGGAGATCTAAGCGCGATCTAAGATCTAAGAGAAAATAGCTTTAATATCTTTCTCAGAGTATTTATACGCTTTTCACACCCCTTAAAGAACCTCTCTTTGTCGAAAAGCTTATTTTTAAAATCACTTCTACAAATTTTGAACGTAACGTCTGAAAAACTCCTAGATTATCATAATGTTACACTGAAATTCGTTTAATATCTCAACGGACGCGCGCTTCTCAAAACTGCTAGCCTTAGACCAATGATATAGTTTTCCCCTGTTATGACGCTCCACCTCTCAGCTATCTTTCTCCGTTCCACCCATATTTATTGTCTCTTTTAGAAACCCCTCTCAAGCTGCAAAAAATCGATATTGTCGTTGGCCTTCACATTTCCGCTGTATTTTAGACGGCGGCGCAGTGGCGTAGTGGTAAGGTTGTGACTACTACCGCCCAAGGTCCCGGATTCGAATGCGACACGGTCCGCTTGAAAATGTTAGGCGAGCATTTTACAGGACCATACACCCTCCTACGGAGGAGCCGGTAAATGGAGGTCCCGTATGAGTGTCGTCACGCACGTTAAAGATCCCTACCTTGCTTGAAACAGCAAAGGGTTCGGCAAAATTACGAATTTTCCAGGTAAAAAACTCGTACATGGCCAAAGTAGTACCTTCGGGTGGAGCACTGGAAAATTAGATGTAATGTATTTTAGACGTGACTTGTAACCAAAACTTTCTTATACAGTTCTCTGTCTGTTTTATAGTTCATCGTTCATTGGGCTTAGTCTGCAAGGCGTTTGGTGTTAAGCAGCTTGTCAGACCGACTGTTGCAAACAATTTCAAACAAACTTCTGTCTTAATGTATAATGAAGTCTTTACCAATCGAATTGTAACTAAATGAGGCTTCTTCGAACAACTTGTTGGTACAATAACAATATCGAGTTTATACATTCCTAGGATTTGTAAAACACACTTTACGTTTACTTAAATGGAAATATTCGTTTAAATGATCTGGATACTTGAAAGCTCCGTTTCAGATTCCATGCGCTTTAACCTAATTATTACAATTAACTATGCGAAACGATGAGCTTTGACGTACTCTAAAGCTGCCTGCCTTTATGGACTTTAACATTTCGAATTTAGAAATATAAACTAGGTTAATAACTGTCCGTCTTCAATTCTAAACTGATCAATTCGACAGTAAATAAATTGTTCCTATTTTCTCCAGCACAGTTGACACAATTTTATTGTCTAGACTTATTTAACCTATAATTCCACGGCAGGTTAACTCGATACATATATAGTATATATATATATACATGGAGGCCCATTTATTAACAACAGTTCGGCTAACCCGATAAACATAACTCTCGAAGTGCGGTTATTACGCCTGTGCGTCCAGTGTCTTTCCTTTCCAGTGCAATGAGGCGGTACTGTTAGGTTGTGAAATAGGCAAACTTCCGACAATCTTTAGCTTGTAAATGCATCTAAAGGATCATAAGAAAAGAATTATAATTTATTGTTGCTGCTAGCAAGCTAGAAAATTTTTCGTGAATGATTTGGTTTAATCACGTCCGTTTCCTTCTCAGTGATTTTTATAGGGTTGGTCGGGAGGATTGAAAATTTTAGATTGACTTGGCGTGAGTAAGGATACGAGCATAACCAAAACCCTGATATTAAATAAAAAAAAAAAAAAAAAAAAAAAGATAATTATACCAAAATGTCCAATATGCACGAGAAACCCCACTCCATTAATACAATCACTGCCTATCTTCATAATTATGTGCGGAAAATCGGGAATAAATAATACCAAATAAACAATAACAAATAAATCATAAACCCTCATTAAATTAAATCAATAAAGTAAACAAGGATAATAAAACAGAGTGCAACCGCGCATCCCCCAGGACTTGAAAGTGAAGTGATAGTGATAGTGATTGTGATCCCCAAAACATTTAGTGCATACCCACCAGGACTTTAGCTGTGCACCCGTCCCACCTTTAGAAGTAAGTTACAGACGACCAGATCTTCGGATGCTGGAGAATTTTATTATCGAGGTATGACTTAAATTGTGGCGGCTGTACTGCACAAGCATTGATTTACATTAATTAGTAGTTTTGAAATAATTTAAGAAGCACGTTTGGTGTGTAAAGGCGCTAGCCGACATAATGCTTGTGCGAGTGCACCTGATAAATAGGGTGATGCTTTCGCTATTTTGTGCACTGCTATATGCTTAACGCTTATTAAACATTTATTTATATATTTACATAATTATATTTATTTATATTTTATATTTACACTTTATATTTATTTATATATAGCATGTATTATGTGGCTTATTTGTTTTGTTTGACGTTCTGTCGCCATTTTGGTTGCAGTATATATTTGGGAAGGACGAGCAGAATTGCGAAGATTGTAATCATAATGTAAATCAGTTAGGGAACGATAGGAAAGCTAGGGATGGATTTAAATTAGTTAGCTAGATTTGGATAGTTTTAAGACCACCCTTCAGGTCGCACTGGTAAGCAGAGCCGGCGTCTGCTATCCGGTATTACGGATCCCTCCCTCTCATTTTTGCTTGTTGATCGGGTACACTCGAAAGTCAGCGCTAGGGATACCATTATTTACAACCCTGTTTTTAGTTTTTGTTTTGTTTTGTTCCAGTTTTGTCAGATTTTTAGGTTTGTTAGATTGTTAGAGTTTGTTAGGATTGTTAGATTTTTAGGTTTGTTAGATTTTTATTTAGTTTTTATTTAGGGTGAATCAACTATGAAGTAAGAATAAATTAGGAGCACGACTATTTTTCGCGTTTAAACCCAATGTAGTACCTCCGGGTGGAGCATTGGGGACGTGGCCGCAAGTATAGCGGCCCTAATTCAAATTATAATGTATTTTAGACGTGACTTGTAACCAAAACTTTCTTATACAGTTCTCTGTCTGTTTTATATTATAGATCGTTCATTTCACTTAGTCTTCAAGGCACTTGTTTTTTTAGCAGCTTGTCAGACCGACTGTTGCAAACAATTTCATAGAAATTCTGTCTTAATGTATAATGAAGTTTTATGAACTTGATATTTAACTAAATGATGCTTCTTCGAAGCCACTTGTTGTTTACAATAACAATTCCGAGTTTATCCCCTTCTTAGGATTTGTAAAACACACGTTTTCGTTTATTTAAATGGAAATATTCGTTTAAATGATTAATTTTCTATACTTGAAAGCTCCGTTTCAGATTCCATGCGCTTAACCTAAACTTATTACAATTAACTATGCGTATCCTTGAGCTTTTATGTACTCTAAAGCTTCCTCCTTTTTATGCAACTTTAACATTCTAATTTAGAAATATAAACTATGTTAATAACTGTCCGTCTTCATTATCTAAACTGATTAATTTGGCGCGTAAATAAATTGTTCCTATTTTCTATATACACAGTTGATAAAATTTTATTGTCTAGACTTATTTAACCTATAATTCCACGGCAATATATATATATATATATATATATATATATATATATATATATAGGATTAGAACATTTATCAAAGAACAGTTCTGCTACCCGATAAACATAATTCAAAAAAGTATTTTTCATTACGCCTGTGCGTTTCCAGGTTTTTCCTTTGCAGTGCAATATCGCGTTACTGTTATATTTGTAAAAATGGCAATTTCTCCGACAATCTTTAGAGTTGTAAATGCATCTAAAGATCATAAATAAAAGAATTATAATTTATTGTTGCTGCTAGAAAGCGCAGAAAATTTTTTTGTGAATCTATTTGGTTTAATCACGTCCGTTTCCTTCTCAGTGATTTTTATAGCATTGGTCGTTGTTCAAAAGCTATACGCTCCGTGAGTCTATTGTACCAAAACAGCTCCCTATACGGACCACTTTTATTTTCGTCTCTAGACGTCTTCTTACATTTCGCTGTCCAATTACGCAACCTATAATGCCGTCCAATGTACCTGCACGACAGAACAATTACCTATAACTACCGCACCCAACTCCTTACAGAAACCGAATCCCTAATACATCACTCTACAATTTACGCATGTAAGGAGCACTGGGCCATATCCAACTCCGGCAAACATACCTTAGAAATATTTCCGTCCATTTCAAATATTCCCCAACATATCTGTTTATCCACAAGCACAACAATTTCACTATCTAACCGGTCCCGGAAACTTACCAGCTAATTGCATTCCTTCAACCTCACTCCTTTCATATTCTACCCGTGTATCTACTTGCATCTCTTGCACATCTCATATACTCTTATTTAAACACAATCCACCTCCAAGCTCACCTCAAAAGTCAATTAGACACTATTCCAATACTCTCTTGCAAGCATTATGTTCTTAATCTCGAACTACCGAAAAGAATTTAATACTTTTCTTAATGAAATACTGTCCACTAACACTCCCACCTGAATTAACTTCCGACAAGCACATGCTCACAGATACAGCCGCATTTTCCACTCGAGGTTAAACATCACAACTTAACACAAACTTACCCAGATCACAGTCTACTAGAATTACACCACTTTATTAATCATCACTAAGCAATGGTCCACAGAAGGTGACAAACAGGCCGCGGACGAGAAGAAGAGCGGAAGAGCAAGCGCATCTACCAAGGAATTTATCTCTGCTTATTTAGAATATATAAACTAGAATCCCCGAAAAAATGACCGTGAAGGGTATAAAAATTTGTAAAATAATCCTTAGAGTTACCCATGGAAAAATACATGTAAAATGAGAGATTTGTCTCGATTTTGTGGCTGTACGAACATAGCTTTTCTAGTGATTGGCATGCGATAGTCTGTTTTATTTCATCGTAAAAATTAAAATGTTTCATCACACAAGTTTGCCAAAACCTTTGGGGATTTACTTTTGCTGTCTCTCTTATTTCAACGACTGTTTGCTTTATCTCGGGATTTAGTATAATCGGTATTACTTCTATTATCCTGCTAAAGTTTATTATTCTTTACTTAAATACAAACCCTCTAACTGTTGTGGATTCTAATAGACACGAGAGTGCTTTGCCATTAAATTAAAGTATGCAATCGCTTCTTTTGCGCTTTCACAAAAATAAAGGGAATATTTCCCAGTTTCAAGTCAGAATCTTTTATTTCTAAGCTCTCTTGACATGGAACATACGGCACTGAGATATTTGCTACGATGCTGCCACTTTAGTAGGATATAAACGGGTACGCTTACGCTTTATCCAAACGACTAAGGCTGTTAAGATCACAGTCATGATAGTATAAAATTTATTTCCAATTTTCTATTATGTTTACATGTGTCACATGTGAGTCGAAGCAAGACGCTGTAGGATTTATTAATACTAAAGCATTTTTATTCGTGTTGTTATTTTGATGCCTGATGAACAGAGATCTGTTCCAATTGTCTTGGAACAAATAATTTGGCTGGAAACCACAGAACCTTAAAGAAAATTTATATTGCGCTATACTCGATCATTCAAATCATAAAAATCACTCTCACTGATGAAAAAATTTAGAACGTACACAGTAGTTCCCTTGCTCCGACAAAACTGAAAATTCATTACGTATATATTTGAAAGTCGTATCCGCGTTTTCAAACAATTACTTTTAGATTTAATTTTAAGATGAAACCCAACCGAAAGCCTAGATTGGTGATTTCTAACTTATCTCGATATTAAAATATAGGATTATTTTGAATTCATATATGTGGGAAAACGAAACTACAGATATTAACAGCTCTTGACGTTTGACAATTCTGGAAACAAAAATAGTGGTTTTGAAAATGTTTGTATCTGAGCAAGTTTGTGTGTATTTCTGTATATGCACGTGTGAGAACGTGCGTGTGTGACTGAGTGCAAACGCAGGAGCGTAAATACATTTGTCCTTGTGTACGTGTTTGCGCATTTGTGCATGCGCGTGCGTAAATTCGAGTGAAAGTGAGTGAGCGGGCGTGCGTACGTAGTGAGCGTACATGCATGTGTACATATGTGTGTACGATCATTGGCACTTTAGTGCGTATGTGCATACTTATATGCACCGTAGCACGTTGTGTTACGCTAACCATAAATTAGGTGGGAAAAGAAAACAGTAAACTTAAATAAACAAATTAAATACGGATGCACCTTGTATTACGAATTTTTTGAATAATTTATTTTAATTAAGCATGATGTTTCAAATTTTGTTACTGTAAAGGTCATTCAGTAAATAAAGTATAAAATTATTTCCGTTAACCTTAAGATGCATATCGTGAGTTTTGGGACTCTGAGCAAAATAAAAATATTGATTACTTTGTCCCATTTCGAATGGACCTGCACCTTGCCGAAGTTCTAGATTTCTAGAATAGGTGAAATGGCTTGCGTGTTCTAATGAGCTAAAGAGCCAAACTACAGGTCAAACCAAAATAGTAGGGTCGTTGGTGAGGAACCAGACTAAGACAGGTCCCCGAAAGAGGGCAGCGTCTTTCGGTACTTAGATTGGCAGAGACTATAGGGGTCGGCATGGCAGTCTAAGACACGCTACCGCGATGTGGAAGGCAACGGAAACTACATTACCTCCCAAGTACACAGCGTACCTAAAATGTAATAAAATGATGCATTCTTTGGGGTAAAAGATTCCGGAATTAAAATAGTCCCCATTTGGATCTCCGGGAAGGAACTACTTCGGAGGATGCGATCGGAAAGTTAAAAATAAGAGTCGGGAACATTCTGTGAATCGAGCGTAGAATGTTAGAAGTACAAGCAAGTAGGTAAGCTAGAGAACCTAAAATCGAAATGAATAAGTTATCACTAGACATAGTAAGGATCAGCGAAGTTCGGTGGCCAGAGGCGGAGGATTTTTGGAGTGGAGACTTTAGAGTAATTCATACAAGAGCAGAGGAAGGGAATTTGAGTGTGTGAATAGTTATGCGGAAAAAGATAGGGTACTGTGTAGAAAATTACATACAAAACAACGAAAGAGTACTCATGGTTAGATTAGAATCTATACCGCTAAACACAGTAATAATACAAGTGCATACATGCCAACCTTTAGCTACAGTGATGAAGAGGTAGAAGCAATCTACAAAGACATCGAACACATATTAAGATACGTAAAAGAACATGAAAATTTAATAATTACGGGGCATTTTAATGCCGTGGTAGGTAAGGGTAGGGAAGGAGCGGTAGTAGGTTTATTTGGTTTAGGCACGAGAAACGACAGGGGAAATAGGCTGGAGAATTTTGCGACAAGAACAATTTAATCATCACAAACACATTATTTCAACATCACGGTAGAAAACGATATACGTGGAAGATGCCTGGAAATGTAGGAAGATATCAAATAGATTACAATATTGTTAGACAACGGTTTAGGAATCAAGTAAGAGACTGTAGAAGCTACCCAGAATAATTATGAAGACCACACTTAAATTTAAAATTTGAAAAAGAAATAGAAAAGGCACTTGGACTTAGAGAAACTAAAAGATAAAGATATTTAATAAAATTTAGACAAAAGTCAAATGAATTGCTTAAAGATACCGGGAAAATATCTGATACTAAGGAAGTAGAAAAGAATGGAATAACATTAAATCCAACCTTGACATGGCGGCCAGAGATATTCTGGGGTATACACAAACAGAAAATAAGAAGCCATGGATAACAAAGGATATCCTGAATTTAATAGAAAAAGACGAAAATACAAAAATAAATCAGACCAAACAGGAAAACAGAGATACAAAGCCATAAAATGGGAAATTATTCAAAAATGCAAGAAACCTAAAGAGCAATGGATTGATGAAAAGTGCACAAATAAATTAGAAACACTTTAGGGATATAAAACCGTATATCAAAAATATAAGGGACGCGGAAGGAAACGTCATTATAGAAAATGTAGACAAAGTGGGTAGACGGCAAGCATATACACTGTTGTGGATTCTAATAGACACGAGAGTGCTTTGCCATTAAATTAAAGTATGCAATCGCTTCTTTTGCGCTTTCACAAAATAAAGGGAATATTTCCCAGTTTCAAGTCAGAATCTTTTATTTCTAAGCTCTCTTGACATGGAACATACGGCACTGAGATATTTGCTACGATGCTGCCACTTTAGTAGGATATAAACGGGTACGCTTACGCTTTATCCAAACGACTAAGGCTGTTAAGATCACAGTCATGATAGTATAAAATTTATTTCCAATTTTCTATTATGTTTACATGTGTCACATGTGAGTCGAAGCAAGACGCTGTAGGATTTATTAATAATAAAGCATTTTTATTCGTGTTGTTATTTTGATGCCTGATGAACAGAGATCTGTTCCAATTGTCTTGGAACAAATAATTTGGCTGGAAACCACAGAACCTTAAAGAAAATTTATATTGCGCTATACTCGATCATTCAAATCATAAAAATCACTCTCACTGATGAAAAAATTTAGAACGTACACAGTAGTTCCCTTGCTCCGACAAAACTGAAAATTCATTACGTATATATTTGAAAGTCGTATCCGCGTTTTCAAACAATTACTTTTAGATTTAATTTTAAGATGAAACCCAACCGAAAGCCTAGATTGGTGATTTCTAACTTATCTCGATATTAAAATATAGGATTATTTTGAATTCATATATGTGGGAAAACGAAACTACAGATATTAACAGCTCTTGACGTTTGACAATTCTGGAAACAAAAATAGTGGTTTTGAAAAATGTTTGTATCTGAGCAAGTTTGTGTGTATTTCTGTATATGCACGTGTGAGAACGTGCGTGTGTGACTGAGTGCAAACGCAGGAGCGTAAATACATTTGTCCTTGTGTACGTGTTTGCGCATTTGTGCATGCGCGTGCGTAAATTCGAGTGAAAGTGAGTGAGCGGGCGTGCGTACGTAGTGAGCGTACATGCATGTGTACATATGTGTGTACGATCATTGGCACTTTAGTGCGTATGTGCATACTTATATGCACCGTAGCACGTTGTGTTACGCTAACCATAAATTAGGTGGGAAAAGAAAACAGTAAACTTAAATAAACAAATTAAATACGGATGCACCTTGTATTACGAATTTTTTGAATAATTTATTTTAATTAAGCATGATGTTTCAAATTTTGTTACTGTAAAGGTCATTCAGTAAATAAAGTATAAAATTATTTCCGTTAACCTTAAGATGCATATCGTGAGTTTTTGGGACTCTGAGCAAAATAAAAATATTGATTACTTTGTCCCATTTCGAATGGACCTGCACCTTGCCGAAGTTCTAGATTTCTAGAATAGGTGAAATGGCTTGCGTGTTCTAATGAGCTAAAGAGCCAAACTACAGGTCAAACCAAAATAGTAGGGTCGTTGGTGAGGAACCAGACTAAGACAGGTCCCCGAAAGAGGGCAGCGGCTCTTTCGGTACTTAGATTGGCAGAGACTATAGGGGTCGGCATGGCAGTCTAAGACACGCTACCGCGATGTGGAAGGCAACGGGAAACTACCACATTACCTCCCAAGTACACAGCGTACCTAAAATGTAATAAAATGATGCATTCTTTGGGGTAAAAGATTCCGGAATTAAAATAGTCCCCCATTTGGATCTCCGGGAAGGAACTACTTCGGAGGATGCGATCGGAAAGTTAAAAATAAGAGTCGGGAACATTCTGTGAATCGGAGCGTAGAATGTTAGAAGTACGAAGCAAGTAGGTAAGCTAGAGAACCTAAAAATCGAAATGAATAAGTTATCACTAGACATAGTAAGGATCAGCGAAGTTCGGTGGCCAGAGGCGGAGGATTTTTGGAGTGGAGACTTTAGAGTAATTCATACAAGAGCAGAGGAAGGGAATTTGAGTGTGTGAATAGTTATGCGGAAAAAGATAGGGTACTGTGTAGAAAATTACATACAAAACAACGAAAGAGTACTCATGGTTAGATTAGAATCTATACCGCTAAACACAGTAATAATACAAGTGCATACATGCCAACCTTTAGCTACAGTGATGAAGAGGTAGAAGCAATCTACAAAGACATCGAACACATATTAAGATACGTAAAGAACATGAAAATTTAATAATTACGGGCATTTTAATGCCGTGGTAGGTAAGGGTAGGGAAGGAGCGGTAGTAGGTTTATTTGGTTTAGGCACGAGAAACGACAGGGGAAATAGGCTGGAGAATTTTGCGACAAGAACAATTTAATCATCACAAACACATTATTTCAACATCACGGTAGAAAACGATATACGTGGAAGATGCCTGGAAATGTAGGAAGATATCAAATAGATTACAATATTGTTAGACAACGGTTTAGGAATCAAGTAAGAGACTGTAGAAGCTACCCAGAATAATTATGAAGACCACACTTAAATTTAAAAATTTGAAAAAAAGAAATAGAAAAAGGCACTTGGACTTAGAGAAACTAAAAGATAAAGATATTTAATAAAATTTAGACAAAAGTCAAATGAATTGCTTAAAGATACCGGGAAAATATCTGATACTAAGGAAGTAGAAAAAGAATGGAATAACATTAAATCCAACCTTGACATGGCGGCCAGAGATATTCTGGGGTATACACAAACAGAAAATAAGAAGCCATGGATAACAAAGGATATCCCTGAATTTAATAGAAAAAAGACGAAAATACAAAAATAAATCAGACCAAACAGGAAAACAGAGATACAAAGCCATAAAATGGGAAATTATTCAAAAATGCAAGAAACCTAAAGAGCAATGGATTGATGAAAAGTGCACAAATAAATTAGAAACACTTTAGGGATATAAAACCGTATATCAAAAATATAAGGGACGCGGAAGGAAACGTCATTATAGAAAATGTAGACAAAGTGGGTAGACGGCAAGCATATACAGTGTGTACAGTATAAAATGCAGTACATGGGGATCTTGTAAACTGTAGGAGATACGATCTTGGTTAAATGGGACAAAAGTTGCATAATCATGAGGGTATCTCAGATCGGTTTTCAAATTTCAAAATTTTTTCATAGGTTACTAGATAGAGGCCTTGAAAAGCTTATTTTCTAAACTGATTCTTAAAATTTCGAACGTAAAGAACTCTAACTTCTGAAAGTTCCCCGTTCGTCGTACTGTTACATAGATATTCGGTCGATACCCTCTACGGACGCGGGCTTCTCAAAAACTGCCTAGCCATCGACCAATGATATAATTTTCCCCCGTTATGACGCGCCACCTCTCAGCTATCTATCTCCGTTTCACGCATATTTGTTGTCCCCTATAGAACCCCTCTTAAGCTACAGACAATCGATATTGTAGTTGGCCTTCACATTTACTCATGTATTTCGTACGTGACTTGTACCCAACGCTTTCTTTATACGCTTCTCTGTTCGTTCTACATTATTGATCGTTTATTCCACTCAGTCTTCAAGGCATTTGTTATTTTAGCAGTTTATATATTGACCGTTGCAAACAAAATTTTATAGAATTTTGTGCTAACGTTCGTTTAAGTTTCCATAAACCTGACATTTTACCTAACAGGTGTTCTTCGAAGCAACCGTCCGTTTAAAATAACAATTCCTAGTTTCTTCCCTTATGCAATTTTAACATCCCAATTTAAAAATAGAAAAGTATCTTAATAACCGTCCGTTTTCATTATATAAACTGATTAGGTTGGCGTGTAAATAATTTACTCCTATTTCTATATACACAGTTGATAAAATTTTATTGTCTATACCTCTTTAACATATAATTCCACGTCATAATATATATATATATATATATATATATATATATATATATTTAGAATAATATTTAGACTAAAAATCGTCTATTCTTCAATATAGTAGGGTTATATTCCGTTGTATAATATTACATTTATATACAGCTATGTGTATAAACTTGTTCATGCTAGCTTCTGTCTTCATTTTTATTTTTATGTTGGTATCTAAATTGTAATCTTCTTAATTATAGCACGACCTTATATATTTTATTGTGTATGTGTGCGTGCTTGCGTACTTGTGTGTCAGCTCGTACATGTGCGCGCGCGTGCGCATGCGTGCATACATAGCCATATATTGACCTAACTTTCAAATACGTTTGGCATTTCTGTCAAAACCGAAGAAACAGCTTCGAATTCTGTCCGGAACTTAATATTTTTATCCTTCAAATACTTGTTCGATTTGAAATGTTCATTTATGCTTTGCATAAAGGTCTAAATTACTATTTCATCTTATTGATTAATACTTTTGTGTTAATCGCATTGTCTTGTGCAATTATTCAACATGTGTGTTTAATAGTTAGGTTACAGCCGCGATTTTGAGTATCGCTTCCTGTCTAATCTGACATAATTCAAAAACCTGACACTGTCTGTTAGTTAAAAGTTAGGTCGATATATGATTACGTACAAGATTTAGATGTATATATTGCTTTGATATCGCTGTACTTCGTTATATTTAACGCACAGTTGCCTGCTGTCCGTCACCCCTCTATGTTCCTAAATAATCTAGAATAAATTTTAAATTTCAAACAATTAGGTTTATGCCTCGACTAGCTCAGTTCAACCCCACACAGAGCGCACGACGATACGGTAACAGAGAAATTTTTAACACCCCCCACCCCCTTTCTAATACTTCATACCTAAATAATATAAGCTGCATAACCAAAAATTTGTATAATAATCAAGAAATATGTACAATTTGCACTTCTACAACCTTCGTACTATTATTCGCTATTTAAAACACTTGAATCAAAGTAAAAATATAAATCTGTTTACCACCAAATCCTAACCATAAAAAATTATATATAGCCTGCAAAAATAACTCTGAATTATATTAGAAGTCTTGTTCAACGTTCAATGACCCTTCGTAACTTCTACGTATCAATCAAAATTTGTGATGACCCTTCACATAAATATCTAAGTACATGCAAGTTTTAAATGTCAAAAAAATTTAAGTTTTATGATATTAATTAATCATCGCTAACCTGGTATTTTTCTAGGTTGATTCCTTGGTTTAAATGTGTAGTTCTGCGTACCCCTAATCCTGCCGATACGTGCTGCTAACCAGTGTTCTTGAGTAGCTTTCAGCTTAACGTCCTGAATCAGAATTTTCCCCTGTGTTGTTTATTAGTGGTAGTATCGGACTTTCAAGTTAGATTTCTTATTGAATTTGTTTCGTGAATTGTTTATTGAATCGCTTCGTAAATCTCTCAGTTCATTTTTACTATATTTTTCAGTTTTCTTAGATTTTCTTAAAGAATTTTTCTGTAGATTTTTAGAGCCCTAAGTTAATAAATTTTAAAAATCATATTTACCTCAATTAAAATTTAGACGACTTATTTCGAAGACAAATTTTTATTTCAGTTGTATATTTGAACGTGCACTCGTACTTGAAATTTTTAATTATGAACTTATACTTAAAGTTTGTGGTTTTAATTTTACACTTGAAGTTTGCGTAGTACTTTTATTAAAACAAGTAATGCTTGTGCTTCAGTCAAGTAGAGACTGACCATTAACCGCTTGATATAATATATAAAGACAAGCCCTTCCCCATGCTGTCATTGACTTAATTACGCATTATCTGGGCTGAAACGTTGCGCTTGTCTTATTATGAAAGCCTTCGGAATTTACATGGAGCTACCTGTCCTATATTTTGTTGCAATATTTTCCCAAATCACGTAGATACAAAATTTTACACTATGGAGTTCGTTGACTATGGCACTTGTAATGTTCAGTATCATGTTTAGGTATTTTGTATAAGAAATTATTCAAATTTTTGCTTTTAATTGCGCACGTACACAAACTTGTTCAATATTTTGTTTATTCAATGTACAGGATTTTATTCGAATTTGTCAAGTCTACTTTTAAAAAATCACGTAGGCGAATTTTATAATGGGATTCTTTAACAAATGACGTAAATTAGATGCGTTTTTATTTATTCTTTCCGTCTGAAATATGCTTGTTTTGTAAAACTTGCTTGTTGTGAGCACGCATGATTATTAATGCGTCGAGTTTAAAAAGATTTGTTTCATGTTGTTTGACTTTAGATACTGCTAATTTGTATTTATCTAAAGATTCTGAATGTATTCTTGTTTCTAAAATAAATCGGATTGCTTCTAGACTTATTTATTCTACTAAATGTGGTTAAATTATTAAAGAATGAGCTTCCTTTCGTTGACTAAAGTTGGCTGTAGATTTTATACAGTGTGTTTAATATTTGCTTTTTGTCTAATTAACGAATTGTGTACTTTTTATGATTCATTTGATAAGTTTCCTTGACTTTGGTGTTGTTTACATGAAGTATACTACCCTTGTGATCTTATATACCTTTAAATAACCTATTATCATAGAAATCTATATATATATATATATATATATATATATATAATTATCCAATTGTCGTTTTTCGTTGCGATGGCGTAATTGGAAACGCATCGGGCCTGAAAGTCGTTAATACAGTTCCGAGTCCTGTCCGGGATCTACTATTTTCCATCTTTCAAATACTAGTTCGATTTACAATATATGTATATATATATATATATATATTATATTACTGTAATTTTATAGGTTATAATAGGTATTATCAAGGTCAAATAATTAGCTATTGCAAGGTAAAGCGTGTATATAATGGCCAAGGAAAGGTTGAGACATTTTTTAGAAAGATCGGATAATAATTGACAAATTTTCATCAAATGTTAAGGTTAATTGATATTAGTTGTAAAATTTACTGTAAATATTAATTACAATTAGGTAGGAAACTTAATTTTGTAGAGCATAGTTGCATAAATATATGGGAAACGTAAGTACGCAAAGCATAGTTAAGAGTTTGTTATGCAACGTATAAATGTGTTAATACGAAGGCTTTTATGTTTGTAGCATAAAAATCGATAATTGAAGAGGGCTTTAATTATTTAGTAAACGCACATTCAAAGCGTTAGTTATTTATTTGTGTTACGTAAAATGTAAAGCTTGAGCTAGGAAAATTTAGCATTGTAAACAGGTTCTAAGTATCGAGTATAAAGCTTGTCAATAAGTATTATAGTTGTTGGAAGAATACGGTTTAGCAACAAATACAGACACGTACGAAAAACAGATCGATAATATAACACGAGGTAGCAAAGGAAGGACAATAGCATATGTTTAGTGACCATTGACTTTGAAACATCTGTTAGACAAGGAAGTTTAGAGGCAAACGAGCGAAATAAAGAAGCAATGTGTTTTCTGAAGATTATAATTGAAATAGGAATGAGAAATCTGTAGAGGGGTACAAACAGAGAACTATTGTTAGATTAGGTGAACAAAGGCAAGATAGACAATAGTATCGATCGGCTAGGTAGAACAGAGCTTATGAATAGGGGGGATATAAACAATTAGATATAGCATACGGGTTAGACGAAGATAAGAGAAAGGCACAACTAATGTTACAAATTAAGCAAGGGAAAATGACAAAAGATGGAAGATTTTAAATGCAGGTTAAAGGGAAATGACGAATATGCGCGTGCATTAAGGGCGTATTTTGGAGGCTAGAATAGACGACAGTTATCGTCGATTTCATGGAAAGCGGCGGCCGTTGGCAATTTTTATTGAGCATTTCTTCTTAAAGCTCTTGTTTGTTATTGAAAATTCTAGAGTTTCTGCAACGGTTAAAAAGTTTTACGTAGAATAACTCAAGGATAATCCTGTGTTTGTGAAAGTGAGCGACCGTTTGTTGTTTGTGCTGTGTATTGGCTTCTGGAACCGGTGGACGGTTGGAAACGTTACCGAGAAAATACGTTATAGGGATAGTGAGAATAGATGCGAGGAAGTAGTTTTAGAGGCTATATAAATCCGAAGGAGGTGGTAAAGGCTCTTTTCACTTGTACTTTAGATCGCCAACCAAGTTACTTACAAGTGCAAATATAATTAAGTAAGTTTAGAGTTGATTAAAATTTAATAAGCACAAGTGCGTGCTAAAGTATATGGCTACTCTGAAGTAAATAAAATGCAGTAAATAATTTCAACTAAATACAAAGTACATGTCGAGTATATGAATGAACCAGTAGCAAAACATTGAAGTACCGTGCATTTGTATGGAGGAATCTGGGTAAAAACGTGCTGTTCCGGATGGTGAGAGGCCACCTGGAAAAAGATTTTGAACGTACAGTCGAAAGGGACGACTTTGTTGGAGATGGTTTCCACGTAGAGAGCTGGTGGGGCTACAATCCAGGTAACTCTACCTATGTAAAACTTTTGCTTTTTGTGATTTTGTGGGTGTTTATGACAATTTGGTGATTTTTGGTGTATTTTATTGTATTGTAAGGCCATTTTTGATGATTTACCTTGAGAAACGAATATATGAAAACTTATTTATGTAATATTTTGGTGGTATAAAATGAAGGTGTAATATTGGCTTTTTGTACAAAGTAAAAGGTTTTTGATAATTTCAGTGCCATAGTCGGCACATAGATAAAAGAAGGTTTTTACTGTGAGCTCGTATTAGACCTGGGCTTTAAAGTAAAGTTTGGGGATAAGCCCAGTTACTTTTGATTAATTATTTATGTAATTAGGAAAATTTCAAAATTAATTTCTTTAAAATGATTTTTCTTTTAAAATTGATAATATTTGTTAAATATTAAAAATATATTAGGAGTGTAAACGAAATGTTTGAATAGTAATTGGATGTGCAAATAAATCGAGATGTACTTTTGGCAGTCAACTTGTAACGAAATAGTAGGATAGGATTTTCAGTGAACAAGTGAGCAGCCGTGGCGAATTTCCCCGTGGAAGCTGGAGGATTTGGCGTCCAAATTGGAAAGCATCTTCAGAGGATATTGTTATAGGGCGATTTGAATTGCAAGTCTAGGTAGTAGGGCTTCAATTTCAGGTAGGTGCAAAAATTTGTGACGACATACAAATTTAGGGGAGTTCCATACAAGTAAGTTACATACCAATATGTGGCCCAAAGTGTGGGAAACGAATTTTTAGAGCTTCCTCCGAGCATAGCTACATATCAAAGGAAGCTAGATACCATTATATATATATATATATATATATATTTTCAATTGAAACTTTATATATATATATATTTATATATATTTATATATTTATATATATATATATATATATTTATATATTTATATATATATATATATATATATATATATATATATATAGTTAATAATATGAAATAATAACTTAGACTTTTTGCAACGCCCAAATGATCATTTCAAATCGAGTTAGTAATTGAAAGATGGAAAATATAAGGTCTTGGACAGGATTTGAACCTGTATCTTAGTCTTTCTAGGATCATGCGTTTACCAATTACGCTACCAAGAGCGATGAAGACAATTGGAAAATTTACAAATTTAAATCGTGTACACAACCATGCATCAACCTAACTTTCAATTACATTTGGCATTTTTGTCAATCATATCTGACATTGTCAAATTTTTGGCTTATGTCATTTATAGACAAGAAGCAACGCTCAAAATTACGGCTATAAGCCAAGTATTACATATATAAATATTTTTATTTTTTATTATTGGTAGAAAAACTAAGATACAGGTTCAAGTCCTGTCCAAGACCTTATATTTTCCATCTTTCAATTACTAGCTCGATTTAAAATAATCATATGGGCTTTGCATAAAGGTCTAAATTATTATTTCATCTTATTAACTGTAATGCGTTAGTATTTATCAACCTACCTTGTGTAAATAACTACCTAAAATATATTTATATATAGATAATAAAATATGTAAATTTTTTATGTTTTATACAGTTGTATGTATATACCTAACTCACGTATTTATTATTACCAACTCTTATTGTGATCAATTTCATTGTGTTATTTATATATCTATTTGTTGGGCTTAGTAGTGATTGATTTTAACTATTTTTCATAATATCAGTATTTTTTCTATATTTATTCATCTCATATGTTACTAAATTTCAATTATGTATTGCGGTGAATCTCTTCAATGTGATAATCTTTGTAATTATATTATACATTACTGTCATGTGATTATACACTTGTTGAAACTGGTTTGTCATTTGGTATTGTGTGAGAATGTGCATTAGACTACGAGTGAGATCAGATGTGTTTTATATGATTTAGAAATAAAGCATAGGGGTTCTAAGAAAGTTAGTTCATTTTGATCCAGCAGTTGCTAAATTCTTGAAAATAGAAAATTGTGTCCGCAATATAATAGTATCTTTTCTGGCAATAGTACTGTTTAATATTCAGATACTTCATTCAAATAGTATTGTAGAAGTTTAAACAAAGAATAATAATTTGTATATTATTTCAACCTTCATTGTCGCAAGATAATCGTTGGGAAAAAAACCTTAATTTGCAAAATTTTTAATTTATAAGAAGTACTTTGAGAATACTTCTATTGAGAATAAATACTCTAAATTGTTTTTTTGTTGAAAATAGCTATTTTCAATTCAAGTAAAGACTCTGAACTAATCAAACTATTATAACTTGAATTTGCCTTTTGTTCGCTTTTAGGAAAGTCTCAAAGTTCTCTAGGAATCTTGTTCAATTACGATACAGGGAGAATTAAATAGAAATACTTCTGCCGAAAGTTGTCGTTTATAAGTTTAAGTGTTTCAGTTTGTCGCTATTCTGTTTTGCTAAGTCAAATACTGCTATACTGCTCCATGCTCATGTTTCCTCAGGAGAAATATAAGCGATACGTGAGTTATGGATTGTGGACACCCGCGTGCTCTTAACGTCGTACTGACCATTGATCATTCTTATCTTTCCTCGTAATTTAAGTTTGAAGTGACCGCGTGTCCCTCTTGGGAATTTTATAACATGAAATTGAATTTTTCGGTCAGAATTTCTGACTGAAAGTAAACCAGGCGAATAGCATATCTTTATCTGGAGCTTTATTACGTACATTTCGTACATGCAGAAAAGGGGCGGTCAAGCTGCATAAGGTATATATGGAAACTGATTAGATGATTATAAAATTGTATTAAGGACAATGACGATATAAAATAACTGCAAAAGTTTCTAAGACGATTATTTTATAACCATAACAAAAAGATCACTTTAATTAAAATTTGCAAATCTGCTAACAGCTTAAACTAATTCGTAGACAAAATGCGCAGGTTTTTTGCAACTAAATAACTTGAACAAAAAAGGTTTGCTTTGCTTGAAAAATAAATTTTTGAAAATATAGAAAGAAGCCTGGCTAGGTGTCAAAGTTGTTTAAGTTTTGCTAAGTCTTCCTAACTTACAAGCTTCCAAAACATAGAACATCGGCGCTTGTGACATTCATCCCCTTAGAAATGTTAGAGACAAAATATGAGTCGGATGCATAGCATCTGTATTGAAGGAATTCAAAGAAATTAGTTTGCTAAGTGATGCATACGGCGGGTATTGATAAAATCAGTATCTAGCTTAGAAGATATTTTGATATTATGATTTTGCCAGAAGCAATAAATTATTCTAAACTTTTCAAATTTAATACCAATTAATAGCTTCTGTTAGAGAAATTCCCATAATCAATTCATTATTGTTTATTTTGGGGGAGAGCTTATTGATTATTAAAGGTAGTAATTAATACATAGCTATATGTCTTATACATAGGAAGCCGTGTTCGCCTTCTGTTACTAAAGCTTTCTGTCTTTTGGCCGATTTAAATTCTAAAGATTATCTTGATTTATTGAAACCAGGAAATTAGGTTGTAACTTCATTTATATGCTCCAATTTCTCGTAGGACTGACCGGAACAGTTCTTTACAGACTGAGTTTTTTATATACGCATTCATTCCTCCTTGAGCTTCCACAATGTAGGCATTTTTACCACATAACGTTTAATTGGTGCATTGCTGGCAGAGTCTTTTGCATCAGGTTTACTAAGTAGATACAGCACACAATTGCCCTTAAAAACCTATTTTCAAAGCATACAGCGTCAAAACTACCCGTCTCTAAATCTGTTTCAATAGGCGCCTTACAAAACCTTCTTTCCGTGTGCCAGTTATAGTCTGACAACCTCGCAGATACCAAATTCTGTGATATTAAAATGCACAGAGTTTATTTAAATGCACTGAAATTTCTTTAATACGAATGCTTTGTTAGAAAATTCAGTATACATGTAAAAGTTAGGGTAGCTTTAAAAATAAATTTGGCACCAAAAACTTATAGCTCTGTGTGAATATACTTGAAAAACTTAAAAGATTCAAAACAAGGAAAATGTAAAGCTTTTCCTTCTTACTTTAATTAGATTTTACATATACTTAGGATTTACACAGCTGTTTTATTTGGTACTTGTCTCTGTGGACTATCTTCTTGTAATCCAAATTACTATCTGGAGAAATTCCTTTATTAAATAAAGTTCCGCTCTCCTTTCAAAGTGCATCAGATAGGCCAAAGTTTACTATTTTTTCTTTACCAAATTAGTCAGACAAAAGTTAATGACCTCTTCATATCCAAGTTAATAAGGTAAAAGTGAACACCATCTTCAACCCAACTTAAAAACTTTAATTTTATACGCATGAGAATCAGACGCATAAAATTCCACAGGGATAAAGTTGCGTGCAACTAAATTAAAGTTAAACGATTAGTGTTGAATTAGAATTACCTTCGAGGGATTCTTCTAGTTTAATCAATATATAAATTGCACAATTCGTCTTAATATAGCCTGCATAGTTAATAAAGGGTTCCCGTAGAACCACTATTTCAGACGTGGCTTGCATTTCAGAGTTGAGTTACAAGGATTCTTTTTAGGTAAGTTCAGTTTTTGAATAAGAAGGAAAATGCTGTAAATATCATTGAAATATATGTATTTTTATCTTTAACATACTTCTATCTACTCTTCTACATAATTTCCATATTTGCTGAATCACTTGACATAGCATTCCTCAATAAGTTTGTTAAATTTAAAGTCAAAGAAATCTGCCGTCTGAGAAGAAGCCCGATTCATGACTGCAGTTTTCACTCTCTCGTCGCTGAACCGTTGCCCACAAAGGAGCTCCCTATAAGTACCGAAACAACTGAAAGTTATGAGGTACAAGATTTGGACTGTAAGGTGGATGATCCAGTTGTTCCCATTCAAAAAGCTGGTTTAGACATTTGCTACGTGCCTAGATGTAGCCGGAAGAAAAGTAGACACCAGGCTAACTACCAGACACGGAAAGTGGGGAGATTTGCCTACATACCAAAAATAAACAAAAAAACACATCGCCCACGATTATCTATTAACACATAAAAATAAATAAAGGATTCTGTACAAACAAGCAAAAAAAAATTAATAAATTAAGCGTTACTATTTTACAGCCAACAATTATATTATACGGACAATTTAAGAATCTAGATACAAAGTGCGCATCTCGTATTTACACACAATAAAATTAATCAGTAACAAATAAAAACAGTGAGAATTTTTTCAAGTGTTTTTAACATTTCACCTAATACTTTTTATAAAATAAACTAGTCCGTAAAGCGAATAAACGTGTGCGTTCTTTTTACAAGCATGTACATCGCACTTGTAGAGCGATAATATCGAATCGCAGCAACACACAATAGTTCTACAATGTGACGTTTCTTGTCACGTAACTACACCAAACGCTGATACAGAATATGCGATTGACGCACACAAAAGAATACAAGTTGCATACCTGTGGGTGTCCTGATACTTAGCTCGCAATCCGTCGGGTGTGAGACTGCACAGCAATGCCATGATAGTTTAGGGTTTATTCACCCTGCCATCGTAATTACCGCAGTGATCCAAAGACAAAAGGCAGCTGATCCACGGACAAAAGTAGTTGGTCAGCAGACAAAAGCAGTTGTTCTACATAAAGAAAGAACTCATTTGGTCTCCAGCTAAAAAAAGTTAAAAAGAGAATCTGATTAGAATGCGTACGCGCGGGGAAGCTCACCGAATACACTCAAGACACCTCCTGGTTGTCGAACAGAAATACGTGCATCGCTTTTTAAAATACGGAGACGAATAAAATGTAAGAAACACGTCGACGCACAATTGTAGGATCAAATTCCACAATGGTTCAAACAACACGGAGTCGAACTGCAAATTCTCGCTCATCAAAGCGCGATTACGAAACTGGAAAACACGACTTATTTCAGATGGTGCGCGACCATTATTTCAACAAGTCGTTACCTTGGAACAATACAGAAAATCATTATACGGCGGTCGTAAGGTATACCAAGATAGCGGGTACTTAAAAACAGGGTATAACTATTTACTTGTAGCATAAGCTTGTCGTTTCGAAATAAATAAATTCAAAATAAAAATTTGTAGAAAGCGTATTTATTATTGTAAACAGGATGTTATTGAAGAATTTAGAAGATTACGGGATACCTAACATAAGGCATAGACTATTTAATTTATAGAATAAATTTTCGTTTTAAACAGGAGTAGGGTAGCTAAGCCGGTTTGGCAACAGAGTTCCACAGCAAGATATGTATACGCCGGTTCGAGAACAATATGAACAGCTAAGCCGCTTTGGGAAACAAAACGTGCAGCAAGATATGTATACGCCGCTTTGAGAACAAAATTGTCTTTGTGTGTAAATTTGTTGCGTCGGGGGGTCGTTAGGTCTTTGGGGTGTGCGTTCGGCGGGGTCGTTAGATTTTTGTTGTGGGGTGGTGCGCGTGCGCTGGGGTGGAGATATTTTCTTAGGAAATTTTTAGCAGCGTTCCCGACGTTAAATATTAAATATTAAATTTTAAAAAAATGTTGTGCGTGTAGAAAATGGAGTTCACGTGTTGGTTCGTATTTTTCTGGGGTAGGTTAAGCTAAAAATTAAAACGCCGCGGTGAAGAATTTTTTTAATATTAGGCAAACGCGTGCAAGTGGTAAAGAGTGTTTTAGCTCTCCTCATAAGCTGCGTTTTGTACGAAGTAGAAAATAAAATTAAGAAAGTATACGAAATGTTATATGATGGAGGTCAAATTTTAAACGTTTGCAGGTAAAATCTTGTAAAAAAGAAGTCGTTCACATCTCGCAATTTCAATGTCACGATAAAATACTAAGAATTTGCATGCAGTCGAATATAACCTCGTGCTTTTATCTGGTAATATATATGTAAATCACGTCGACATTCGACTTTTAATATAATGTATTTAATTAACATAAGGTGTGTTGCAAAAACATTTCAAGACAGGTATGCCGTATATTTCCTTATTGGTATGCAAATTATACCACCTTGCATCACGATTTATTTGACTTTTAAATAAAAATTAATTTAATCTTATATCAAGGATGTCTTGCTTACAAAGAAGTCGTTCACTTCTCGCGATTTCAATGTCACGATAAAATAACAAGAATTCGCAGTCGAATATAACCTCGAGTTTGGAATTATAGCTCTCTGGTAATATATATGCAAATTATTCAACTTTTAATATAATGGATTTAATTAACATAAGGTGTGTTTGCAAAAACATGTTAAGACTATTTCCTTCTTGGTATGCAAAATATACCACCTTTCATAACGATTTATTTGACTCTCAAATAAAAAATTAATTTAATCTTATATCAAGGATCTCTTGCTTACATTTTAGCAATTTGAATATATTTAAATATTTAAATGTAATTATACATTTAATTTATGTGGCAAGAAAAATTCTTTTACTTTTAGCGGTTTGGTGATTGTATGTAGATGACGTATTAGACATTGTATATATATAACTCGTTTAATTGCACAAACGTGATAAAAATTTATAGGTTATGCAAAAACGTGCATGTAGTGAAGAATTTAGCGGTGATCTTTAGAGCTTCGTCATTGTTTTTATTCTCGTTGCTTTAGTTAATTAAAGAGAGATTTTAGGTTAAGCAAAAATAGGAAATGTGGTGGATGACATAATCACTCTCAAAATGATGAATGGTGGGGAAGGGAGCTTCTAAACGTGCCCTAAACGGGGCTCTGCCCCATTATTTTGTATTAAATATCAAAAGAATAGGAGAAATTATTCGACTCGTATTTTATAATGGTTTTAATTTAAAATATTGGTGTGTGGCAAAAAACATGTTAAGACAGGTCACTCGTTATTTTATTCATGATTGCACCACCAAAATAATTTATACAACCACACTGAACTCGTACCCGGATCTAAAATTTAACCTTTAAATGTATGCAAATAATGTCGTTATTTAAAACGTGGTGAAGAATTTGGATAGTGATGTAATCATTCTCAAATGCGAAATGGTACTCCATAAATTCTAAAAATATATGCATATCTATGGCAGGCAACCCAGCATACACCAATTATATATTCTTAGTGTAAAATTTTATTGTTAGGTGAATAACCAGCAATTTATTATGTAATATTTATTGCTACAAGCATGGTAATAATAATTTGCAATGTGCAAAATACCTCTTTTGTTGTTAAAAGACCGATTTAATTAAACACTATAAAAGATTGTGAATTATTTATTCTAGTTAAATTTTACAGTGCTAGAGACACTAATTATTATTAGTACTAGATATAGGTATAACAAAATTTGTATTCCAGATGATAGTATGTTCAAAGGATATTATTATTTAAAAGACTCTGTAAACATGATTAGTGAAATTATTAAAGTTAAGGAATGTAAAGCAAAAATTTGTCCATAAAAGCAAATATGTTTTCTAAAAGATATTCATAATTACGGATCTTAACGTTTCAACATCTCGCAAACTGAGATAAATATTACTTATTTCTTTGCAAAAACGTTCATTATAACGCCCTTTAACAACCGCGTTCAGTAAAGTGCATGGTAGTTAATGACCTCGGCGATTGGGCTATTTATAGTATAAATATAACAACATATCTCCATATGTAAATTATATGGTTCTGGTTTATACCTAAAACAACTATTTTGCATTATATTTTGTTGATCCTGGCAGAATAAATTACAAGTATAGCTACATTGTCAATACATTTTTATTTTCAAACTCGTTTTAATTATTGTAGAATTTAGTGCTTATAAATAACTTACTTTAATTCAATGAGTTATTCTTAAATTAATAATTATTGTCAAGAGAAATATATACACATATGGTAAATAATTGCAAGAATGTCTATAATATATCTGAGTTTTAATTCTGTTAAATGGAACATATGGCAACAAGGTAACTTCAAAACATTTTAGCATAATTGTCAATTACCAAAATTCACAATTTTCATCTTATATCAACAAATGTTATTAAATTGATGCTAAACAATAAAAATAATACCGTTATATTTCAAATCATTTTAATAGAATTACGCAATGTTAAGTCGTTATTAAAAATTAATTTAAACAGAGTTTTTATTGTTATCTGTTGTTGTCTGTTGAAGAATCGTAGCAGAATCTGAACTATATCGCTTTTACAAAGCATGTATTCAAGATCACATTTAGTTAGTTTCAAAAAACTTTTCATCATTGTATACGACTTGTTTTAACTTGCAGTAGGTATCAATGACCGAATCAACATTACCACCCGAACATGGTTGACAACTTTAAATTTTATTTTCCCTATTACTTTCAAGGTATTAATCATTGGTATATATATATATATATATATATATATAGATTTAGCGACATCAGACAACCTTTTTCTTAATCTTCGTTGGGAATTAAACCACTCATAGTTTTTAAAATCATCTTTCTTTACGTTTCGATCCATGACCTAGGATCGTTGTCAAAATTGTCAAAACCACAACAATCATACAGGGAGTATTTATCAGGCAACATATTTCTCGCATGGCTATGACAGCTTTTTGTGCTCTATGTAGAGTAATGATTAACGTTATACTCTTTTGATTAATTTGCAATTTACCGGGCATGCATCCTTCGTTAAAAGTAAAGGATATTCCCATAGATAATTTGAATAACAATCTATCACCACCAAAACACCTCTAATTGGATTTTCCTTAAATATATTGCTCAAATTCAACAGAGTCGCCTTGCCAGAGATCATCTCAAGGTTGTTGATTTATTAATGCTGTTACAAAAACTAGTGGGGGGTTTATCAGACGAATAACTAGGTGATGCTCAGTATCACAACACTTTAGCATTACCTATTTTGATGAATGTGCCATAAAAGCTAGGTACTTGGATAGATCTCGCAGTGAGTGGAACAACAACGATAGTGGTGCGAAGTTTTCAAGTTAACATGGACAATGTACTGTACGATTTGTTCGAGAGTGAACAACGCATTTTACACCAACATCTGAAACATGCCATAGTATTGAATGATGTAGACAAAATCAAACGTATACTGTTCAGAGTAGGTGTTCATGTTCCCTTTAAAGCCTTCAAATGGCTAACGCTGACCAATGATACATCCATTGATGTAATGGACATGCTGTTTAAACAACAGAGTAGGTGCGATCAATTTGTATCAAACTTCATTGATGCTTGCAACGGCAAAACAGAGTTAAAATGTCATCAGGTGCGCGGTGTACTAGACGCAATAGAGAGTAATTAAGTTTGAGCGATGTATATTTCCTTGAAGAATTACTAACCAACCGAGCTGTATTGAGTACGAAGGCATTTCCTATCATGAATATAAAATGCAACTATAAATCACTGGTCACAGCGATTGACGATATGATTGTAGATGTTGTATATTTCGCACAACCTATGGTATTAAAAAAAGTATTGAAGTTAATTTTAAAGTATAAGGTAAATTATAAGTACCAACCTAATGTAGTTGGCCCTCATAGAACAACATATAACTGGCTCCTCAAGAATTTGGCAATGGAGGGCTCAAACAGCAACCAGGATGGACGTGTGGTCCGGATTCGGGAAAATGGCCATCAAATAGTATAGATGATTATAAAAAGTGTATATGCTATTAAAGTTATTGTTTTAGTTTAATACTATTTTTGTATGTAAATTATGTCATCTTGGTAATCCTACCTGATGCGCTATAGATAGCACTTATTAGATATAATGGAGGATGCTATTGTACGTGTCGCATACCTTTACAATAAATATATATACCTCGAGTGTTGGTCAAGTACGGGGAGAAATTGTTAGCTGAGAAGGTAATGTGTTTTACCTGCTTGTTATTTACACATATTCACGGACATCGAAATACTCAAGTTCAACCAAAACAGCGAAAATCAACCTACATCAACGTTTTGCGCTTCGGGCATGAGGAATTATAAACAACTTTCTTGACGTAGAACTAGTGTAGTAATTAGTAGTACATAGATGTAATTTGTGTGTGTGTGTGTGTTCGCTATAATAAAGCATATAACAGTAAAAAATTTTTATTGATGAATGACATATGATGGTAAACAAACACGTAACAGCAAATCTACAAAATATGATTTTGGATATCCAACTATTATGGCTAGAATCTAAATTTAACCATTTCACATATACTTGATTTTAACTCTCTTCAATACTTTTTCCACTAAATATACATCCGGATAGTGTGTTCGTTGAAGTTCTTCTGCATAGAAGCCGCCTAATATTGGTTGTCCTCGACTATCGCGCAACAGGTACGTTAAAGGATTAGTCAAATGCACTTTGTACACCGTAAAAATTTCGTTAGACCAATTTGGTGTGTATCCCTTGGTAAATTGACTTCTATGTTTACTAATGCGAACATGATCTCCAACAGAAAATTTTTTACTCTTTAAGTTAACTGTTTTGATCGTACTGTACACTGTATTGAAGAGTTTGCGTTCATTGCGTTTTGACACATCTACAGGTCGCATGCCGATTGTTCGATGTTTGGTGTTGTTATATGCAGTCACGAGTGAGGATAGTATATTCAGCCATCGATACGAACCATTCAAACTAAATTGTTTCCACATTTTTGACTTTAAGGTACGATTAACGCGTTCTACTACGCAAGCTTTTTTATTGCTGTACACACTATAATGTGTAATCTCATATTTTTCCATTAAAGCCTTAAATGTTGAATTATAAAATTCTTTTCCCAAATCCGTTTGAATGTACCGTGGAATACGATGGTCTTTGTTGAAAATTGATTGAAAAGCGTTTGAAACAGCCTTACCCGTCTTGCGCTTAACCGGTACGGCCCATAAGTATTTAGAAAATACATCGATAACAACTAGAATGTATCTAAATCCTTTATTTATCTTTGCATATGGGATCATTTCCACCAAATCGGCTTGAAACAGCTCGTTTAATCCTTTTGTGATTACATGTCTTCTAGGAAAGTTAATGCGAGCAGGCTTATGTAACTCGTGGACGATTTGCTCCTTTACAGACATATTGCTAATATATGTGTGTGTTATGGTTGACGGCTATATGCGTGCGTTTTAAGTTTCTCTTGCAACTGTTGAATATCTGCTTGAATTCGTGCAATGTCTATTCTAAATTGTGCTTTCACTTGTTGAATAGCAGCGTCTAATGTCTTATATATGCTATTCATAGAATCATCTATCCGTTTGGTTACGATTTGTGCAACATTAGCGTTCACAGTGGCTGGAACAAGGTTACGCATCATCTCTTCAAAATGGTTAAAGTCTGATCTTGTAACATACTCGCTCGAGAATTGTGTTATCATACTGTTTGTTGTCTCCTTCACAAGCGTGTCTATATACTGCTGAATAGTGGAACCACTTCAAGCGTTGGTTCGCCCTCTTGCTGGTGTAGCGTTGCTAACCGCGATTCTAAGTACGCTTTCGTGACTGCATCATCATCTTCTTGTGGTGTAGCGACGCGCGCTAATCTCATGTTGTCAAAATCGTAGTAATCATCATAAGAAATATATGAAGCACAGTCAGACGCATGTCCAAACTTGTCGATAACCA
This sequence comes from Platerodrilus igneus, assembly GCA_036346225.1. Lineage (NCBI taxonomy): Eukaryota > Metazoa > Arthropoda > Insecta > Coleoptera > Lycidae > Platerodrilus > Platerodrilus igneus. The sequence goes on along the minus strand of JARFIW010001299.1, from coordinate 1,579,089 downwards.
TCGTGATAATGAATAACAAGTCGCACAATCTACGCTATTATACGCAATTCGCGTAATTCTTCCATAATCGATGTAATTTCGTTTGTGTGACCGGTGTTACCTGCATCTTGCGAGGCGACCAGAAGCTTGAGCCGTTCGCACAGTTCGTTGGGATCATCAAAGTATACATACTCTAGTGGCTTCTCGTTATAATCCATGAGTAGACCACGACCACTGGGTTTATAGTTTGCTGTCGTAAGCTATACATTGCATTACTTCTTTTTAATGTCCGCATAATCGTTAATTTCTTTAAGTGAGAATTTACCCAAAGGATTGAGAAGGAACAGCTGCTCGTACAACCCTTTGCTACCGTTGTAGCAAAATCGTTCTACACACACCTTTTCACCAATCCCGAAGATAATGTCCGAATCACCAATCATTAATTTTCCTGTCTCCGGATTAAAACGTACTTTATCCCTGCGCAAGTGCTCCGTGTCATTGTTATAAATACCAGTAAAGTTGGAAAACAGATTATCGACATAGTATCTTACCGATGGTAAGAATCGTTGTAAGTAGGCCTGATGTTCTTCGCTGTTTAGGTACCGTTCGTACTCTGTATGGGTCTCTGGAGTGTTGCCGCTACTCCGATTCTTCGAAGGTGGACTCCACAGACTGGACTGGGCTATGAGGATTGTGTTCCCATGCCTCCTCTATTGGTGGTGCGGCGATTGGTGTTGAACTGCGCACCTGATCGAGAAATTTAGGGCGTCTTTAGGAGTAGATTGTACGTCATGTTGTTGTGGTAACCAGTGCTGGCTTTCGATCTTGGACTCCTGTTTAATATCTTTCAGCAGACCGGTCTGAAGTGTTTGTAAACGTTTTGTAATAGGTGCATAGACTTTACTTAATGCAAGCTCCTTTTCAACCACACCTGCTTTTAGCGCTTGTAATTTCCTCTTGACTGCCTTTCGTACTTTTATGAGTTCTTGTTTGGTTTTCACGTCGTCTGCCATCGTCTAGAAACGGGTAGGAAGTGATATGCTATTTATGTGCTTTATAAGTATATATAGGTGTCAAAACCTTTTCGGTAACGACCGCTCTGCAAATCGCCATCTTTATTGATCACCAGGAACCCATACCGATCTCGCCAGCATACGCCGCACAATTCTTTAAACCGGTTAAACGACATATCCGTGTTTACATGGTCAGCGTATACGTGTTTTAAATTGAGTTCGTCTTGTTTGAATAGCACTAGGACATTAGCATTGTCTCTAATCAATTGTTTAGGTATTTTGGAATAGGTCTGACATAGATAAAAACAATCAATGGCCTTATGTCGACCTAAAGAAAAATATTCTCGCATTACATTTTGTTTATCGCACGACACGTCATCGAAAATAAATATCGAATTAGGTTTTGCATCCGCTGGAGTAACAATTGCATCCCATTTGTTAAACGCAAAATATCCTATTTCTTTTATTGGTTGTAATAACCCTCTAGGTACTGATACTTTGGTTGATACAAGGATTTTGAGTAGAGATAAACGTTTTCAAAGCGTACACCATTCGGATGTTTCAAGAGACCGATGACTACATTAGTTTTACCACAATTGGATGGACCTGTAATGATACACCGTATTGTTGATGGTAATAGTAGTCCATGCTTTTGCACGTTAGTGTTGTTGCTGCAGTTGTGGTCCGTAATTGGCAACGCCAATTGTTGCTTTACCAGACGCATTCTATCCATATACTAAAACGTAATTGCAGTATGGTAAGCATTTAAGCGAGTAATTCTACACGCATGACCAGTCTCCTTTAAACCTTTCGACTGACAAGATTAATGAAATCCTATCGTGGCTACGGGTTACTCAATAGTGCTATCAATCGTTTACCGGTAGAATTACATTTACCAGGCTATCGCTTCTGTGGACCGGGTACTAAGCTTCAGAAACGCCTCGAGCGTGGTGATATAGGTCGTAATCCCTTAGACGAAGCCTGCAAACCACACGACATCGCCTACGATCTTTCTACAGACTTAACAACCCGACACCAAGCTGATCGACGTCTTGCCGAAACAGCACAAAACGTCGTACTGCACCCGACGCTTCGTTAGGTGAAAAACTTGCTGCGTTTGCTGTTGGTTCTGCAATGAATGCCAAAGTTAAATTTGGTATGGGTTGTCGCAAAAAACGATAAGGTGTAAAGGAAAACGATGTGGTCAGCGTCTACGTACAGGAAGTGGTATACCATTCAAGCGTTTAATTCGCACCATTTGGGAACGCATTAAAACGTTCGTCCGACTGATCTTATTAAAACTGCTAAACTTGCAGTGGCACCGATTAAAGAAATAACAGATGAAATTCGTGGCATCCCACGTGTAATCCCTGTACCCAAAACTGGTGGTTTCCTACCTTTGATACCTATTTTTGCAGCCCTTTCCGCAATTGGAGCGTTGTCGGGTGGAGCAGCTGGGATTGCAAAAGCTGTCAACGATGCTAAACTTGGACAACAACAATTAGATGAAGCGAAACGACATAATATGGCACAAGAGGCAGTGACACTTGGAAAGGGTCTCTATTTGAAACCTTATCGCCGTGGACATGGACTGTACCTAAAGCCTTTTCACACACGGGCAAGGTTTGCGTAAACAAAGACAAAAAAAAAAACTCAACGCATTCGTTAAATCTACCTATGCGAGCGTTGACCAATGTTGACTTGAACAAATACATAAAACGTTTACCAATATCCCACTTTCGTGGAATATTCATGCGCAATTCACTTCCAAACACAATTCGTTGGCGAGAATGTGGTATTCTTAATCATGATACTACACGTGGTGTGGAACTCATTGGACCGCGTACAAAAAGATGGTTCAAGGGCAGTCTATTATGATAGCATTGGTAATCTACGACCTCCGAGGGAACTTGTCAAATACTTAACCTCATCAGGACCATGCACTCTCTATTATAATTATGAACAATTTCAACCGCTTAACACTGTTACCTGTGGACACTTCGTATTGAAATTTTTACTGCAAAATAGTCCTCCGCTAAGTTTCTAACAACGTTATATATTATTTGATTTTAGTGTATTTTAACTGTTTTGTATAAAAGTGTTTAATTAAAACCATATATTGCAAGTGTTTCAGGAATTTGCTTTTATTACCCCATCCCAACTACGAATACGACTAGTTGTTAGTTTATCGTCAACCACCGAACATGTACACATTTACTTTAACTGGAACTGAATCTACGCTCACCGCAATCATCAACCCACCAATTGTTCTCGATGATGACCATGAATACGTTATTGGTCTTACAAACTTTGATACATATTTTCAATTCCCAATGTAACGGAAGCGAACAATAAATTTTACATTGATGACATCGTGCTTACTTTACCAGAAGGAACTTATGAAGTGGCAGATATTAATAAGTTCGTACGACGTAATCTGAACGATCCCCGTGAACGCACTTCATCCAAACGTTATCTTATTGATATTCGAGCCAATAATAACAGTTTACATACAGAAATCAAAGCATCAGGTATAGTGGATTTACACAACCAAATTCACTTGCTTCGTTGCTGGGTTTTGAGAAACGTAAACTACCAGCTCTCACTACTGCTATTTCGGACCATCCGGCACAAGTCTTTCCAATCAATTCAATATGTATTGAATGTAATCTTGTGGTCGGGATCGGAATACAAACCTGTAACATTTTGCATCAATTCTTTCCTGCAGTTGCTGCAGGGTACAAGATTATTGAAAACCCCGTGAACGTCACCTATATGCCACTTAATACACGAATCATCGATCGCATCATTGTTAAAATAGTTGATCAAAACGGTAATCTCATCACTTTTCGTCGGGAAACCATCACGATTAGACTTTATCTAAAGCGTCTTTAAACAATGGTTTTGCGCTATGAGCATAAACCACCAAAACCTATTAATAGACGCATTATCAGCACCTTTACCAGTTACAAGACACCAGTGCACCGATTAACACCGGAAAACGTTAAATTTCTGCAAACATTAGGACTCAAAGTGCTACATAGCTAAAATGGATAGTAATATTTTAAATGTTACGCAACGTGCTATATTTGATACAACCATCTCAATGCCGACAAACATATGCATACTCCTACCCAATACCACGTATGAGAAGAACGATGTTATACGGATTCCAATAGAAAACGAAGATGTCTATACACTACCATGGGACAGCGTAATTTATATTGAGGGTACAATGAATAAGTCAGATGGTGGCGTTTCGCTTACCGCCGATTTTGTCAACAACGGAGTTTTATTTTATTTGATGAAATTCGTTATGAACTTGGTGGAAAGACTATTGACCGCGTTCGTAATCCAGGTATAACTACGACTATTAAAATTTCCTATCCTACGATTATAGCGAAAGTCGTCGCTTTAGAAACGCCGGTTGGTCCCCATCGATAAGCTTGATCTCGTTGATGCTAATGGTCATTTCAACGTATGCATTCCCTTGCGCATGGTTTTAGGATTTGCGGAGGACTACCGAAAAATTCTTTTGAATATCAAACAAGAGCTTATTCTTATTAGAAGTAGTGCTGGATGCAGCTATATCGAATTCTGATACCAAAGAGTCAATCAAAATTACTATTACACATATATCATGGCGGATTCCACATATAACCGTTGCAGATGCAGAGCGCTTAAAACTACTCAAACATATTCAACGCAATGCCACCATGGACATAAGCTGCAGTTGGGAACTACACGAATATCCAGAATTACATACAACACACACGCATACGTGGGGTGAAGACGGCTTCTCAAGTGGAGAAACCACGTTTTGTTATTGTCTGCTTTCAAACCGATACATCGCGCAAAAGGGCGCAGTCAGTTCGACCACTGTAAGTTGACCAATATGAAATTACATCTGGGTTCATCTATGTATCCTTACGATAATCTTAACATTGATTTCGATACCAATCGCTATTCTATACTATATGAGATGTATGCACAGTTTCAACAATCGTACTACGGGGTATCAGCGAGCCGATATTAACACCCAATGAATTTCAAACGCACGCTCCACTTGTAGTCATCGATTGTTCCCATCAAAACGAAATAGTGAAAGTGGGAGCGGTTGACGTACGATTAGAATTTCAAATGAAAGAAGCGCTTAAAGCTCACACTACAGCGTACTGCCTCATTCTACACGATCGTTTGGTCCGCTACAATCCTGCAACCAATATTGTGAGTGAAGTCTAAAATTAATAGTCCATTAGTTGTCGACGTTCAAAGTTTAAAATTGCACATAATAACTTTGTGTTTAAAGAAATGGCTGTTTTACAACTATCCCTATCGAATGGAGTTGCAATAACATATGTGCTGAAACCACCATATTCTTGGAACTGTCTATCAGCTCGCTTCAAATACCAAAAGATATGGTTAAGCAACTTTCACGGTATATCTTGAGATGATGGCAATTTACAATGAATTTCCACACCTAAATGTTATTAACCTAGAAGATTTAGGGTGTACTCCTCTACATAAATTAAAGTATTACACCAATTCACACAAGTGTTTCTAGCATACCACACAACATTCGTCATTCAATTGCGCAACCACAGATGTAATTGTACTCAAAAACTGGTTTGTACATATAACCAATTATTCATTTTAATAAAGAATAATGTTTACATTAAGTAGTGTTTTTATTTGTATATTTTATACCTACATACATACATATTCCTTGAGACTAGTAAGATGTGTTTCAAAAATGTCTTGAAATAAGTTTAATTGTAAAACTTACTAACGAATCTGTAAGTATCATATTGAAAATTCCTCTTAACGGATATGTATTTTGCATTTTTATGCAAACTTTATGTTACAATAATACAATTAAAAATTATATTCTACTACCGAGGTATTAAATTTTAAAGTATGTTATAGTTGTGTAAACATAAAATGCATTGCATAGGTTTTTATCATCAAAGTAGTACATTTTATTTAATCCCACCTGTAAAATGATTAATTTCTTAAACCTAAGTTTCATAAAATTTATTCTCCAAAGATCAACCAACTATAAACCAGAACTATTAAATTTACATAAATTTCGGTGTTATTTTAATTTAAACTATGCTCATAAAAGTCGTTTATATATATAGCACCAACATTGTTACTACCTATGAATATCAAATCTTTAAAGGAATTTATAGTCATGATTAATTAATAAGTGGTCTTTTCATTTGTACACATTTTGTATATGTTGTTTTAGTTCCATTGACGACCTATTATTAGTAATCTGTTTATTATTTTATTGACGATATAAATTTTAAGATTGGAAGGAACGATAAGAAATCTTCCTCTGACATTTATATGCACTCCGCATAGTTGTTTAAGGTAGCAAATATAAATAAGCTGTTTAATGTGTTGTAGAAGAATTTTTACCATTGTATTATCGGTATGTATAAACTTACTTACTTAATGTGTTTTTAACGGAAGTAGAAATTATGAATTTTGGTAATTAACAATTATGCTAAAATGATTTGAAGTTATGCAGTTTCCATATATAATTTACATATATCGGTATGTTGTTATAAATATCACAACCTCGAGGTCATTAACTACCATGCACTTTACTAAACTATAATTAATAAAATCCCCGTACATTTAACTAAGATACATTTTTCTTAATGTGGAAGTCTTATCTATATTTTATTCAAATAAGAATCTGCTACCGCCACCTACAAAAGATAGGGACAATTAAAGAATGTAAGTTTTGTAAATAAAACATTAAAATATTGTGTGTTTCTTTTAATATTATATATTTAATACAAAATAATTTTTGAAATTCTCGGAGATTCTTCAACACGTGCATGTTTTTGCTTAACCTAAAATCTCCGAAGTATTCAATCACCTAATGCGTGCAAAGCCTCCGTTCAGAACGCCTTATGGAGTACCATTCCGCATTTGAGAATGAGTACATCCCCATCCAAATTCTTCACCACCTTTTAAATAACGACATTATTTGCATACATTTAAAGGTTAAATTTTAGATCCGGGTACGAGTTTAGTGTGGTTGTATAAATTATTTTGGTGATGCAATCATGAATAAAATAACGAGTGACCTGTCTTAACATGTTTTTACATATACACACATATTAAATATATATTGAAATTGCTAAATGTAAGCAAGAACACCTTGATATAAGATCAAATTAATTTTTTATTTGAGAGTCAAATAAATCGTGATGAAAGGTGGTATAATTTGCATACCAAGAAGGAAATAGTTTTAACATGTTTTTGCAAACACACCTTATGTTAATTAAATCCATTATATTAAAAGTTGAATAATTTGCATATATATTACCAGAGAGCTATAATTTCAATAAAAAAACACGAGGTTATATTCGACTGCGAATTCTTGTTATTTTATCTTGGTAATGAAATCGTGAACAACATGTTTTTACATGCAGACTTTATAATTTGATCCATTATATCACATTTCGTATATTTTCTAAATGTTATTCGCTACTTCATACAAAATACAGCTTTTGAGGAAAGCTAAAAAATTCTTTACCACTTGCACGTTTTTACTTAATATAACAAAATTCTTCATATAGGTAAAATCACCACTTCGCTATGCTCTCGGCTACCTAGTTTCGGCTACTTTTCCAAGGTCGTTGTGACGTCATAGCCTTTTATAAATAAAGAACAATGTAATACTATTTTAAAATTTTTATTCTGACATTATACATAACAAAATTTAAAAATATTTAATGCCAAGCATGGAGCCATTTAAACTTAATTTTAATATAAATTCGATTGTTTAACATGGCTAACAACCAATGCAAGAATTAAGATATACAACAAATTTGTGTGTCAGATAACAAATCCTGATGTTAATAAACAACTTGGAAATTATATACTAGATTTTTACGTTGTCCAGATGCACATTTAAGAGCAACATTCGCTAATCCCTTAAAAGACTGTTTAACCTTATTGGAAGATAGTAAGTTATACTTCCTAAAGGCGCCAATGTACTCGGTATCGCTAAAATGTGGAGTAAGTTATCGGACAAGCTTCAAAATAGCTGCTGTTTAGTGTATAATAACCTGCTACAGTACATGTATTGGGGAACGGCAATACAAAGAAATTGACGGGCTTGCAAATTAAGTTGTCAGAAAAAGAAAAAGGAAAAATTGATAAAGTATGTGCTTTCAGCTTTTAGTTTTAACTATTTACCTGTAAATTATTTGGAGATAGTAGAGTAGGAAAACAGCCAAGATAAAATAAAATCTTACACAAGTGCTACATTAAAGCAGGTAACATATTTTACACAATCTGTAACACCATATTCTACAATTCCAAAAGAAATAACCATTTCGGTATCGGGGTTGATAAGTACGCCTAACATTCGCCCAGAGGTTGTACGACAACGCGTAAATATTGGCAGTAAACTCTGTTGACGCTGCAGGAAATTGCCCAATTATGCACGCCATACCTGTAAGTGGAAGAAAAGACAGCTGGAATTAGAGGAAATGCATGCAAAAGGCGAAAGTTGGACTAAATAGAAGACACTGCGACAATACGCGAACAATACAAAGATGTGTTAGACAAAGAACATCTTATTAAGAAAGAGGAAAGGATTAAAAGATTATTTTATGTGCCGATGGACTGACTTGGATACATCCGCGTTCTACAAGCTGTATGTATTTGTGGTTAGTAAGAAAGACTCTTTTAGAATTTTAGAATAGTATTACATTGCTCTATATTTATAAAAGGCTATGACGTCACAACGACCTTGGAAAAGTAGCCGGAACTAGGTAGCCGAGAGCATAGCAACGTGGTGATTTTACCTATATGAAAATGAAAATAAAGAACTTTTAAATTTTTGAATAAATTTTGGTAGGAAATATTTAATAAATAAGTATATGTTAATGAAACACATATTTTCTAAATGATATTGGTGCTAAGGAAAGCTATTTTATTAAGTTCTATAGTTTGAGAGTGACGTAAAACCTTGATGCTACACCTTGAGTTGTAAAAGTTAATACATAAGCCTTGATATAAGATCAAATCAAATAATTTGAGAGTCAAATAAATCGTGATGAAAGGTGGTATAATTTGCATATATTTTAAATTCATACGGGTATAATTAAAAGATTATATGTTAGATCCGACTGCAAGTTCAGTGTACTTGTATAAATTATTTTGGGATGATGTAACCAAAAGGTAATATACGACATACCTGTCTTGAATGGTTTTTGCAACACACCTTATGTTAATTAAATACATTATATTAAAAGTTGAATAATTTGCATATATATTACCAGATAAAAAACACGAGGTTATATTCGACTGCATGCAAATTCTTAGTATTTTATCGTGACATTGAAATTGCGAGAAGTGAACGACTTCTTTTACAAGATTTTACCTGCAGACGTTTAAAATTTGACCTCCATCATATAACATTTCGTATATTTTCTCAATTTTATTTTCTACTTCGTACAAAACGCAGCTTATGAGGAGAGCTAAAACACTCTTTACCACTTGCACGCGTTTGCCTAATATTAAAAAAATTCTTCACCTCGGCGTTTTAATTTTTAGCTTAACCTACCCCAGAAAAATACGAACCAACATTTTTAAAATTTAATATTTAATAGTTAACGTCGTGAACGCTGCTAAAAATTTCCTAAGAAAATATCTCCACCCCAGCGCACGCGCACCACCCCACAACAAAAATCTAACGACCCCGCCGAACGCACACCCAAAGACCTAACGACCCCCGACGCAACAAATTTACACACAAAGACAATTTTGTTCTCAAAGCGGCGTATACATATCTTGCTGCACGTTTTGTTTCCCAAAGCGGCTTAGCTGTTCATATTGTTCTCGAACCGGCATATACATATCTTGCTGTGGATCTCTGTTGCCAAACCGGCTTAGCTACCCTACTAACAGGGGTTTGAGTTGTGGAGTTTATTCGGGAGCGTGTTTATTATTAATTATGTTGAAGGATTTAACAGATTTATGGTAAAACGGGCTTATGAAGTAACAAGTAAACTATATAGGGGGTTGTTGAAGAATTTAAGGATTGGAACGGAGTTTATTCAAACGAGTAATGAATGAACAAAGGAGAAAAATAAGGTAATTAATTTATGTGGAAAATAAACGTAACACATTGTTAATTCAGAACCATGTGAACTTGCATTGTCATGGAGCAACATCACATCCAAAGATGGACGGAAGCCTACGTCCCTTATTTTATATGGCACGCTTGAATTTTCTCAATGTAACACAATACGCTACTGTTCTCATAAAATCCACTAACAAAATCCCTTTCCTGTCCCAAAAAACAGTCGTCAGCATATGGTTAGTTGTCATTGACTTTGAAATCTGTAAGACACGCAAATTTTATAGGTAAATAAGCAAAAATAAGATGCAGCGTGTTTTCATAGAACGTCGGTTTGGAAGGGACTTGAAAAGTAAGGTAGACGGCTACAGACAGAGTAGCACTATTAGACTGTGTATATAAGAATGAGAAAGACGATAGTGTAGATTGGTAGGGTAGAACAGAACTTGCAAATAGCGGGGTTAAATATAAGGAGATATAACATACGGGTTAAACAAGCATACAAGAAACGGATAGCTGACATATAAAATTGAGACAGGGTACAATACAAAAGAGAGAAGGTTTGGACGCATGTTAGAGAGAGGTATCCGTATACGCGCATATGAGAGAGGAGTGTTGTGGATGCTTGGCTTGATGCCAGCTACCGGGGGACTTCGCAAATTTGACAGCCGTTGGAGATTTTATTGAAGGTTTCGGAGTAAAATGTTTGTTTGTTATTGAAAATTCTAAGATTTTCGAAACGGTTAGCAAACGGCTGCCAAGTTTTACGGTGAAAAGCTGAAAGTTAATGGCTGGATGTGTAGAATTAAACGACGGTTAGGTGTTGTTGTATGCATGGGTTTGTGGAATCGGTAGACCGTTTAACAACGTTTACCAAGAAAATGTGTTTCTGGGGTAGTGTGATACGATTCGGGGGGCATTTTTGAGTCTATATAAACCAAGAAGAGGCGGTAAACGCTTTCTTTCGTTTTCGACCATCAGCCAAGCTTCGAACTACAATAGCTAATTAGTTAAGTGACTAATGAGTTTGAGATTTTAATAAATTAAATATGCACAAGTTGGTGCCAGAGTCAAATAGCAATCGTAAAGTGATAAAATACATTTTGAAAATCGAAGCTTGATGTACGTAAGTAGACGTTTTCCTATTTTGGTTGGAGGTGCTTGTTATGTACTGACATGAAGTAGTGAATGTTGATGGACCAGTAGCAGATGTACGTTGGTTTGGAATCACCGTACATTGGATGCAGAAAGATATGGATGGAGGATTGCTGTTCCTGATGGTAGAAGTCAACTTGGGGTGATTCCTGTACGTGCAGTCATGAAGGAAGACTACGTCAGAGATGGTTTCAGGGCAGAGATCTGGTTGTGCTAAATTCCAGGTAACTAAAAACTTTTTACCTGTGGTGATTGTTTGGTGATTATGACATTTTATGCTTTTTGGGTAGATTTTGTTGAATTTTGTGGACATAATAATTGTTGATTTACCTTTGATAAGGAATTCTTTGAAAATATGTTTATGTAAAATTATGTATTATAAAATAAGTGTGTAATATTGCCTTTTGTACAAAGTAAACAAGTTTTTGGTAATTTTTCAATGCAATAATTAGCACTTAGGTACAGAAAGGTTTTTACTATGAGCTCGTATTAGACCTGATGTTTTAAAATAATATTTAGGGATAAGCCCAGTTACTTTTAATAATTATAGATGTAAATAGACAGATTTTAAATTTATGGTATTTTAAAATGACTTCATTTAAAATTGAAGATTGTTGTTAGATATCCAAAGTGTGAATTAAGAATGTTAAGACAAAGATTTTTGGGTAGTGATTCGGTGTTACAATAAAGTGTGATGTAATTTTGGTAGTCGAATTTTCTTTCTTCGAAAAGTAGGGTTGTATTTTTATAGCGCAACTGAGCAGCTGTGGCGAATATCCCTGAGGAATCAGACCAAAAAGGACTGGAGGTTTGGCGTCCTACTCGTTTTCAGGGAGTTCCAGAGCATTTATCACGCCCAAAGTGTTCCAAGATAAGTTTGCAAAATTTATGTCGGCCCAACGCTGGGACTTCGTTGTCAGGAAACTTCGAACCTGAGATTCCAGAATAATATATATATATATATATATATATATATATATATATATATATATATGCAGCGTTCCACTTGTTGGGTCGTAAGCAGACTATCACGTGAGCGCTGCTGTTTAGGATGTGGATGTAGGAGGCGGCGGCGTTATGCAGCGTATCACACGTTGGCGTCGACGTCGTGATGCAGTGCACCGCTCGTGGAGACGTAGACGTTAGCAGGCTTTCAGTTAAGCACTGCTGACTAAATGTGTATGTAAAAGATGGCGGCGTCGTGAGAGGCCTTAGGGTAGCGCCGCTAGTGTAGTAGAAGATGGCAGGCTGTAGGGCAGCATTGATAGTCGAAGAGAGCAGGCTAGAAGTAGCGCTGCTAGTCGAAGAGAGTAGGCTAAGGGTAACACTGGTAGTTGATTCCCTGGGCAGTGCAGAGCTCCAAGTGAATGCTTCTTACCGATGTCGCAATTTTATTTATACTCTTTTCCTCCTTATGCTGGCTATGTAGCAAATGTTAATTAGATGTTTAACCAATGAAAATGCAAGGTTAATTTTAGGATGTAAAAAAGTCTATAGGGTCTTATTTAATAGAAAAACTAGATTTAGAGAAGTTCATTTTCTAGTTGGAAATATCCGGTGTTCTTCGGGATTGTTCTATTTCCAGCTCGTATATTTTGATATATGTAACAGTACTTAAATGCATACACTCCTGTTGTTTTTCTTTGCTCGTACAAAGATGAAAAAGAATTTCAAAAAGATTTCTTTATTGAGCTATAAGCAAATAAATCAAGCTTACATATTGGTTGCTTACTCTTAAGCTTTTGAAAAATCAGCGGCGTTTTTGTTGTGAGAAAAATTTCCAATTAGTCGTAAACCCTCTAGGTCTAGACGACCAATTTAAAACGATCAGCCAATGCATATACAGTTAGAGTAAACATATTTCTCTTGAAAACTCTAGATTGAAATTCAATCTTATAATTACGCTTATTGCCAATCCTTAAACATGGTTTAGTTAGTCAGCATTTTTAAATGTGCAGTTTTACAACGTAGTCAATAAGCCTGCGCTTCGATTTTCTAGGCATCTGTACTATTTTTATTTACACAAGTGCATTCATAGTTTGAATGGAAAAATTTTTATTGCTTGATGAAATTTAAATTCCTATATCTAAAAAGCATATGTAGTCTATGAAATGTGAAGCTAAAAATTGAATTGAATCGTTATATAGTAAGGTTAAAAAATTACTATAAGGCAGTTGGCAATTTGTCAACAACTTTATCGCTCTTTTCGAAACGGAACTATAGGTTTCAAGGAAGTGGGCAATTTACTCCATATTTTATCGAGCTGCAACTTGCTGTACTAAATGAGCCTACGAAATGATGTCTACAGCTCGAAAAGATTGCGTTATATTTCTTTCGCACGATAACTGCATAATAAACGAAGACTTATTTTAGACCCTTTTCAATAATATAGAGCTGCTGATACAAATCGAAGAGACAGAAATGGTGGTATGTTAATAATAGAAATATGATAGTCTTTTAGTGAAGTCAAAAGTTCAAATCCATCTCGTTGATAATAATCTCATCCATCTGTCTTGCAACATCATAAGTTTAGAATACAACATTCGGATTTGGCGTATGCGGCCTATTAGTGTTCCATTAGGCCGCCACAACAAAACCTTGGTATTTGTATATCTGGACCTGTATTTAATACAGGATCTATATAAGGATTAATACCGTGCGATAAAATAATATCATGTAGCATTAGTATAAATTTAAATTTTCTGATGCTACCCCCCGAAACAGTACATTGAACAGTACATTGGTCAATTAGGGCAAAATTCTAATTCTTAATAATTCGTAATAAAAGCGTAACCTTTCATTGAAAACACTCAGTGTATGAGACTACGTTTTGTATTAACTAAATGGATGACTGCTTTATTCATATCATCCATTCAGTATCAAGGAAAAATTTGTAATAACTTTGAAAGCATATAATCCTGTTATTCTGCGAACAAATGAAGTAATTTAAAAATAACTGTAATTAATAAAAATTAGTGCAAGTATAACATTGTAATTGTTAAAGTGTTTTGCAGTTAGTTGATTTTCGCCAATTCTGAAAAACTGTAAGTAGACCTGCATATTTTAAATAGGCTTAAGTAATAGGGGTTATTTTACAGTTTTAAATTCTGTTCATATTTTACGAAACTTTATTTATATTCTATTTAAGTTAATTCTACTTCAATTAAATACGTCGAAAATAAGTTTTTTGGTTTTGTGCTGCGGGAGCTATTGTGTAATTTTATTCTGGAAGCAATCACGTCGTGAAAAAAATTTTGTAGTGAATTTTAAGAGTAAGAGACCCTTATTTAAGAAGCATTTACATTTCTAGTGTTTGAAGTTTAAAGTATTGAGAACCGGCGAGACGGAAAATATTTCAAAGCATCAAGGATCAAAGGTTAAACTAATTTTTAAGATTTACGATTTTCTGTTAAGAGGCTTTATGAAGATATTCAAATCCGCATTTAGTATATAATAGTTTTATTGTGAGACATGGAAACTTTAAGGTTTAATTGACTCGAGATTTCACTTAGGAAATTTTTTATATAACAAAGGACAATTTACATATATCTATGATAAAAGGTATATTTTAAAAAGTAAGTACAGTTGTGAGGGCATACTCTGACGCTGGAAGTTCAACATAAGTTTATTCTGGGGGTAACGTTGGTATTTTTTATATTATTTTATGAGATTTAAACTGCACAGATTTTCATTTTTCTCTATCTTATTTATAAATATTTATACTTATAAGGTTTCAGTAGAGGTCAATATACTAGTCTGTCCGAGCGGAAGAATCTTTAATGTTCTACTAACTGAAATAGTTTCAGAAGTGGATTCTTAAATTTAGGTTTAAGATTCTGTCTGCTGTGTTGGAAAGAGTGAGCCTTCAATATCACAGCAGATAAAATGTACAGACCCAACTTAGAGGCTCGAAAATCTAATGTTAGCTCAATCTTCGAAATACAAGGACTTACGAACAAAGCTAAATTTGGTAATCCAATTCAGGAGTTTAAACATCACATCGTAATTAACACTAGGGTGGATCGATTCAATACTCAGGTTTGATTTTATTTTGCTACAAGATCAGAGATTAGGGGCATAAACAAGTTAGATTTAGTAAAAGTTTAATTTTGTGTAAATTTTTAGGAAACCTCTTGATACAGTAGGGAGAGAAAAAGGACCAAGCATGATAAACCCGATGAACTTATCAATAAGTATAAACAGAGAATTAGGACAAAAGTTCAGTCACGAACTAAAACAAAATAAAAAGAACTTAGTCGTGGATTAGATCACAATTAAAAAAAGTTAATACCGGAAATTACACATCAGAAAAAATTAAAACAAACAAATGATAGATTAAATAATTCTACATTCTTCATAAGACAAAAGGGCCAGAAAGGGATTGATTGAAATATAACAGTAGTAAAAACGAAATTAAACTCGAAGTTCAATAATGTTACTATTACCGTAAGAAATCTACAAGAAACCGTAGAGGAAAAATAAGCAAAATACGAGGTTAGAATTTAAAGAAGTTAAACACAGTATAGGAGTATTAAATAATGAAGTTACGAAAAATCTTAATAAACTGGAAGTAGAAATTAGTAATTTGAAGAAAGGAGTTAGAGAAACTTAAGAAAATAATATTAGGCATATTAGTGTTGTCATTTCTTTAACAGTGTTCAAAATTTTATGAGGATGGAAAAAACAACTCCAAAATATTTTAATTTAATTTAAAGGTTTTAGTAGCAGAGCAACAAAAATTAAACGTGAACATATCGATGCTAAAAGTTCACACGGAAATTTGGTTTAGGTTGATGTCGATGAAAATAAGTACGTTCTTAGAATTTAAACAAAAAATTTTAAACTAAGGTAAGATAAGAACTTATTCTACCTTAACTTACTGAATGATACTTAAATATCTTTCTAGGTTACAAAAAAAATAAAATTATTCTTGCAGTTAATATCATGAAATTCTTCTTTATAGCATTTATAAAAAGTATCGTTTCCATTGTAATTAATGGCATTGAATAAGAAAAGTACATTTTTTTAAAACTAAAAGTACTTACCACAGAACGGTGTGCACGAAATTTTGTACATAACGAAAAATGTAACGACAAGTATTCGTTGTCGTAAAGCTGCAGAAAGAATCAAGTAATGAACTCGTTTTATATATGGAATTCAAATTGAATCCCCGCGTTATCAAACACACAAGTGATACTAGAAACTCGAAACAACCTTTTATCAGAGGAGTGTGATCCATTATTTCAATGAGTCTTTAGGTTTGAGTATTACAAGAAGTAATCACAATCTATAGTAATATGTATCAAGCCAACGAATATCTAAAACAAGACACTGACTATTTAGATTATAGAAGAACTTTCCATTTCGCAGCAAATAGATTTAAATGAAATTGTAGTAAAGCGCACTTATTGTAGGATAGTGTTTGAGTGTTTGAAGCATAATCTATGTGAATGAGTAACTAACCAAAATGGCGTAAGGTTTAGTACACCGTCGGAAGGTAAACGCAACACATGTATCGCGATCTAAATTTATTATTATTTTTTTTATTAGGGCTTCCCAATTTTATAACATTTGTGCAAAATGCTCCCTAATTAGCGATTGTCGCATTATGTTATTTACATTTAAACTATAGTTTTGATGGTCTGCGTTATACTAGGCGGGTCCGTGGCGTAGTTGGTATGCGCGTGACTACCACGTCCAATTTTATTCTGGAAGCAATCACGTCGTGAAAAAAATTTTGTAGTGAATTTTAAGAGTAAGAGACCCTTATTTAAGAAGCATTTACATTTCTAGTGTTTGAAGTTTAAAGTATTGAGAACCGGCGAGACGGAAAATATTTCAAAGCATCAAGGATCAAAGGTTAAACTAATTTTTAAGATTTACGATTTTCTGTTAAGAGGCTTTATGAAGATATTCAAATCCGCATTTAGTATATAATAGTTTTATTGTGAGACATGGAAACTTTAAGGTTTAATTGACTCGAGATTTCACTTAGGAAATTTTTTATATAACAAAGGACAATTTACATATATCTATGATAAAAGGTATATTTTTAAAAAGTAAGTACAGTTGTGAGGGCATACTCTGACGCTGGAAGTTCAACATAAGTTTATTCTGGGGGTAACGTTGGTATTTTTTTATATTATTTTATGAGATTTAAACTGCACAGATTTTCATTTTTCTCTATCTTATTTATAAATATTTATACTTATAAGGTTTCAGTAGAGGTCAATATACTAGTCTGTCCGAGCGGAAGAATCTTTAATGTTCTACTAACTGAAATAGTTTCAGAAGTGGATTCTTAAATTTAGGTTTAAGATTCTGTCTGCTGTATTGGAAAGAGTGAGCCTTCAATATCACAGCAGATAAAATGTACAGACCCAACTTAGAGGCTCGAAAATCTAATGTTAGCTCAATCTTCGAAATACAAGGACTTACGAACAAAGCTAAATTTGGTAATCCAATTCAGGAGTTTAAACATCACATCGTAATAAACACTAGGGTGGATCGATTGAATACTCAGGTTTGATTTTATTTTGCTACAAGATCAGAGATTAAAGGCATAAACAAGTTAGATTTAGTAAAAGTTTAATTTTGTGTAAATTTTTAGAAAACCTCTTGATACAGTAGGTAGAGAAAAAGGACCAAGCATGATAAACCCGATGAACTTATCAATAAGTATAAACAGAGAATTAGGACAAAAGTTCAGTCACGAACTAAAACAAAATAAAAAGAACTTAGTCGTGGATTATATCACAATTAAAAAAAGTTAATACCGGAAATTACACATCAGAAAAAATTAAAACAAACAAATGATAGACTAAATAATTCTACATTCTTCATAAGACAAAAGGGCCAGAAAGGGATTGATTGAAATATAACAGTAGTAAAAACGAAATTAAACTCGAAGTTCAATAATGTTACTATTACCGTAAGAAATCTACAAGAAACCGTAGAGGAAAAATAAGCAAAATACGAGGTTAGAATTTAAAGAAGTTAAACACAGTATAGGAGTATTAAATAATGAAGTTACGAAAAATCTTAATAAACTGGAAGTAGAAATTAGTAATTTGAAGAAAGGAGTTAGAGAAACTTAAGAAAATAATATTAGGCATATTAGTGTTGTCATTTCTTTAACAGTGTTCAAAATTTTATGAGGATGGAAAAAACAACTCCAAAATATTTTAATTTAATTTAAAGGTTTTAGTAGCAGAGCAACAAAAATTAAACGTGAACATATCGATGCTAAAAGTTCACACGGAAATTTGGTTTAGGTTGATGTCGATGAAAATAAGTACGTTCTTAGAATTTAAACAGAAAATTTTAAACTAAGGTAAGATAAGAACTTATTCTACCTTAACTTACTGAATGATACTTAAATATCTTTCTAGGTTACAAAAAAAATAAAATTATTCTTGCAGTTAATATCATGAAATTCTTCTTTATAGCATTTATAAAAAGTATCGTTTCCTTTGTAATTAATGGCATTGAATAAGAAAAGTACATTTTTTTAAAACTAAAAGTACTTACCACAGAACGGTGTGCACGAAATTTTGTACATAACGAAAAATGTAACGACAAGTATTCGTTGTCGTAAAGCTGCAGAAAGAATCAAGTAATGAACTCGTTTTATATATGGAATTCAAATTGAATCCCCGCGTTATCAAACACACAAGTGATACTAGAAACTCGAAACAACCTTTTATCAGAGGAGTGTGATCCATTATTTCAATGAGTCTTTAGGTTTGAGTATTACAAGAAGTAATCACAATCTATAGTAATATGTATCAAGCCAACGAATATCTAAAACAAGACACTGACTATTTAGATTATAGAAAAACTTTCCATTTCGCAGCAAATAGATTTAAATGAAATTGTAGTAAAGCGCACTTATTGTAGGATAGTGTTTGAGTGTTTGAAGCATAATCTATGTGAATGAGTAACTAACCAAATGGCGTAAGGTTTAGTACACCGTCGGAAGGTAAACGCAACACATGTATCGCGATCTAAATTTATTATTATTTTTTTTATTAGGGCTTCCCAATTTTATAACATTTGTGCAAAATGCTCCCTAATTAGCGATTGTCGCATTATGTTATTTACATTTAAACTATAGTTTTGATGGTCTGCGTTATACTAGGCGGCTCCGTGGCGTAGTTGGTATGCGTGTGACTACCACGTCCAAAGTCCCGGGTTCAAATCCCGACACAGTCCGCTTGAAAAATGTTAGGCGAGCATATTTCACAAATATACGCCCTCGTTCGGATGAGAGGTAAATTGAAGGTCCCGTGTGTGAGTGTTGTCACGCACGTTAAAGATCCCTACCTTGCTTGGACCAGCAAGAGTTCGGCAAAATTCAAAATTTTTCAGGTAAAAAAAACTCACTTCCTGGCCAATGTAGTACCTTCGGGTAGAACATTGGAAAATCACATGTAGGGTCTGCGCTTTACTAATTAACATTCATTGTTACTTCTACTGCTTCTTCTTCTTCTCGGCTAAGTGGAGGTGCTGCGTCATTTAATGTCCTTCCAATATTGTGCAACACTACAGATGCAACCACAATTGTTTCTATTTTGCGTGTATGCAATCGTATGCCATAAGCTAAAGAAAAAAAATCTACGTTTGAGGGTACCAAAATAACGCTCTATGGGATTCCGTGTACGAATTTGTGCTTCATTTAAAAAACTTTCTGCTGACGTGGTGGGATTGACAAAAGTGTTATTAAATAATTCTTAATTGCATATCCACTTTCTTTAATTACCGCACTGCCAGCACCAAAATTTTTATTCCAATCGAGCTCCTAGGGATGAATTGTTGAAAATTGTTAAGTCGTAAAAAAACCCGTAGAATTGCTACACAATATTTCGTATTGTTAACTCGCCATCACATACCGCAAGAACATTATATAAAAAAATGCCTTTCTATTATGGAATCTTTTAGCATTATCTCCACCTAGGGATTATACAGGAAAATGTGTACCATCTAGTACTCTTACACATTATGGAAACCTGGCAATGTCACAGAAACCTTAACGCACTGTGATAATTTCTTCCTCGTTCGATGGCATTTCAATATATTGTGGGCGAAGTCTGGCTAGAGCTAGAACTGCATCAATTGCTCGTGAAACAGTATATTTTAGGCTCCACCAAGTTCTACTAGAACTGCCAAAGAGACTCGTTGGCTAGAAACTCAACGTTATTAGTACCATGTCAGCAGTGACAGCGCATTATTTCTAAAATACCAAATATTAGTGGAATATTTGATTCTGATAGGTATTTTACCTGCTAGTTTTTGACAAACGAAATTTTTGTCTGATTTCACCATCATTCCATTTTTGAAAGTGATTCACTCTTTCATGTATAGTACATGGAACCTTTAAAATAATATTTACAAGTTTAAGAAATTCTTCATCATCAGTAAGTCTCTGCAACTTTTCAGTATTTCTTAAAGCCATTATTTTAAAAATTTATTGAAAAGAGGATGGACAAATTGCAAGAACCGAACCAGAAAATCTGTCAATGAAGTGAGGTTACGAATGCTTAATACGGGATTAAACCAGTCCAAATTTCAGGTTTAGTTAAACCAAACTTAACATCGACGGTAGGTAACCTAGGATTGATCTTTACAACGTGTTATCGAGTTTTAACTCAGGGTTAGGTATAACTCGGATTAACTCTGATTGGTACAATGCACTCTAAATATGCTACTTTGCAATTTTTAATTTAAAAATACCTTCATATAAATTTCACTTCCAGTTGCCATTTCGAAAACAGTAGAATTTATTTCCAATATCTGGAATGAGTGCATTTCGGATTAAATTAAACTTTATGGCACCGCTAGAAAAATAGTTTTGGCAATTGCATTGCAGCTTTTATTTAAACCTTTCCCCTCCACATGCTGATAATTAATATTTTTCAATACGGACCATCTATATACAGAACTTGCAACTAATTTAATAAAATGTGTATATTTTCATTTTCAACTCAACATCGTATTACCTACTTGCACAGCGGGAACATTGTATAAACCTCCATAAATTTTAAGTAAACTGTACCTAAGCTCCAATTTACATATAAATGCATATTTTTATATATTTGTCTAAAAGAGGTTTTAAAAGTTCGCTAATCTATAAATTTTAGAAAATTACAAGATTATAAAGTTGTAAACTATAGGTGTGCGACCATAGCTTATACGTACATTGATCACAAGTAATATAGCATACCTATAAGAAAATAGGCAGGCTGATAGCTAGCAACATAGGCTCTGGGCCACTATATACCAAAGTGGTTTGCTTTAACTCCGATTTGCATGTTTGTGGACAGTCGCTATGATCGACTGGCAATTGAGCACTGTAGCTTCTATAGGCGTATGATAGGAGAAAATTGAAATCTAGTAAAAATTGAACAAGATTCCGTAACACTATAAATGTATTTTTTATTTGTTTTGAGTTTGCCAAATAAACAATCTTCTATAAATGATAGATATCGATTGCTTCTTGTTAAGAATAAACTTGTGTCGTTATAACTTATTGAAAGCAACAAAAAATTTACGCCATTTTGTGAAGGATGGAGATACAATTAATTGATTTTTTCATTACTAACTGTCTGTCATTATCGAATGCTAAGTATACTTAAAACTTATGTTCACTGTCATGCATTAAAAGAAATTAATAATTAGATTTTATTATTCAAGTCTCAAAAATGAAATGTTACTTTCTACATACGCCATTATTTACTACTATCACAGCTTACGAGTTGACAAGCGTTATGCATTTGTTCCGAATAACAAAGGTTAACATTAGCAGGGTTAATATTTGAAAGTGGGAATTCGTTACTTCTGTGTGATACAGCTAGGTAAAGCACAAACTTATATTGTAACAAAAGCATCGACGTGCATAAGAATCAAAAAGGACAAAGCTACTTAACCAACAATGGATTGATTGACACCTAGGGTAAATTAAGCAATTTAACCCGATTACATGTAAATATTGTCATGACCATTCGAATTGCAATACCACGAACCACAAAGCCACTTATGCAATAGTTAATAGATGTCAACGTTCTATAATGATGGTATTTACCTATTTTAAGTATATGTATAACAAATGTATTGTCGAACTGAGGGAGTATTGCAGATTAAGACTGAGTATTATAATATAACGTCCTTGGCGTCAACATGTAAATTATCGTCACCGCCTTTGTATAATTATAGTAATTGAGCGTAAGTAATTGTAGTTTAATTAAACGATGTGTAAATGTCTTATATAATGATCAGCTTTATCGTTACAAGGTGACCCTAGCAACCCCTGTGGTACTAAATTATATGGAGAGCCTACCAGTTCGAACACAAGCCATCTACATGGAGATCTTGCCAGTTCTAACACTTTACATGCTACATTTTACTGTGGCTTCCTACTTCACATTACATACCAGTCTTCGCGACGCAACACCTTACATGCATACGGATCAGAAAATTCCTAAATGAACACTAGAAAAATTAGAATTGGTAATAAAAAGAATGTGGAAAATTTTTGCAAAAGTATAATTGTAACCATAAGTGGAATAACTGGTAAGAAAAATATATTTCAAGTATAATATTTTAAAAGCGGCTTAGAATTAGGAAATATTTGTTTTGAGGGTTTATATCTGCTTTGGACATCACACAGTTAAATCAAAAAGAAATAATTGTGCTACACAGTCGAATATTATCAGACTACTAATTAATAATAATAATAATAATCATTCTAATTACAACAAGCTTCATATACGTTCCAGTAACTAAACATAAAAATGAATAATGAAAATAAGACTGTAAAAAATGCATTCAAATTCTGCAACAGCAAATTGAAATGTTACAAAGCACATGAAATAGTTACGGAAATTTATTGTAAAGCACGCAATATCATTTAATTATGTAAGTGTAATAAATTAGTTATGTTATGTATTAGATTTCAAAAGTTTTTAATAATTCATTGAAGTAAAATTTTTTATGTATAAAAATTAAAACAAAGCTTTCCAGCATTGAACAGAACGAGAAGATATGGGTAATCGCCAAACAAAGTTATGGTTGTAACACGTGTCATGGCCAGTTAGCATAACAACCAAAAAAATGAAAATAAAAAGAAACGTATCATGAGAATGAAGAGAAACTATGTAATGACCCAACGTTAGTCAACCCACGAGTAAGTTTTAATGTAGCTCCAAACTATATAAATATGCGTTCGGCCAAGGAATGGAAATGTAAAGCATAGGACATAATCCATTTCGGTAAAGGTAGTTTTCCACTCAAGGAACTTCTACAGTAGTTGCAAGAGACAGCTAGTGAATTAGGATATCTGGGTTTCAAACTATGCAAATGGGAGAGCATTTTTAAGCATTGTACAATGAATGAATTAAAAAAAGTCGACATCGTCAATATTGAGTGGTATGCGTAATACTACATCCAAAACCAATGAGTGTAGAAAACCAAGAGTGAGCAAAGAACAACAGAAAGCTACAGTATGATTCAAACAAAACCATCGAAGTCTTGTTAGCAAAAGCGATCCAAACTCGACTGTGATTTTAAGGTACCATTCACTGCTATCTTATGTAACAAACCTAACTGCACAATTATAGACAATTTAGGTAAGATTAAGACAGTGCATATAAACACAATTGTAAAGTTTAGGCCAAGAATATAATTGTTGTAATAAGCATCTCCAAGTGTAGTTTTAATAAAAGTGCATAAATATTTTAATTAGGTTAGTAGTGAGGGGAGCTCAAAATAAATATAACCAGCATCTACGAATAAGACCGACGTACATATTAGTTTATAAAAAATACGCAATTAATCTATAATTAGAAATGTAATTGTGTAGAAATTTATTGTAAGCAGTTTAACCATTTAAACTCACAGCACCCATAATAATTTATTTTTCCTTACTTGTATTGCAAGGCGAAATCATCTTGCCTCGTGCAGAAGACGGGTGTAGGATAAATTAAGCAATTTAACCCAAGAGCCCTAAAATATTGTCATGTACATTCCTATTGCAATACCATGAAATACAAAGCCACCTATGTAATCATGGCATTTGCCTATTATAAGAATATATATATATATATATATATATATATATATATATATGAATGAATTATTAATAACGACCTCCTTTATTCTAATTTTCCAAAAGTATTGTGGGTTTTAGGTCGGCTGGATTATTTAAGAAAACTCTTTTTTATAAACCTGAGCTTTCGGATTTAATTTAATCCTTTTTCAAAGGTACTACAATTACAAAATTGATGAATAAATAGTAAATCATATTTTATACAGCCGACCTAAAACCCACAATACTTTTGAAAAAAAAAAAAAATATATATATATATATATAAAATGTTAAATGTTTTTATTTTTCTTGACCTTTTTACTCTGTATTTGTTTGAGAATGCTTTTCTTGTGTTATAGGTCGACACATTAATATAAAGTTTTACATTTTATTGTGCCATAACCTCACTCGACCATACGTACATTTCGGCTATTTGAGCCTTTTTCAATGTAAAATGTAAAACTTTATATTAATGTGTAGTGTATAATATATAATAAATGTATACAATTACTTTTTATTAAATCCGACCATAATTTCGTTTTAATTACAATATTTTAATTCGCAAAAGTAGTTATTTTACTCAAAGTTTATTCCAGCACAGTAAATTTAGTGATTATAGAATTGTAGTAGTAGGTTAGTTTAAGACTGGTATGTTGCACTGAAATACCAAAAATATATTAAAATCTGATGAATAATCCATCTATATTGACCATTGAAAACTTAAAGTTGGTACCTAATTATTGGCCGTCATGCGAGAAGGAACCTGGCCTTAAAGCTCTTCCGCGCAAATGTTTGGTCCAATCTTATTCTACCCTTTCAACAGAACGCGAATTACGTTTCGGGCCTTGGGAGCTGTCTTTTAAAAACTTCTTACAATTCTTCGTAACAACATTTATTTACTTAAACAGAAATTACAATTGAATTTTGACAATCTGGTATAAAATACTCTAGGTGGAAATTTTAATAATAATTGGATTTAATATTTTGAGTAGCCTAAGCAAACTGCAATGTTAAAGCTGAAATACCGTAAACTGACTGTCTGGTCTTGGGACTCCCGAAGTATTTATGTCGTCCCTGCCTGTCTGCTTATTTCTTAATACTATTCATAATACATTGTAATAATCTTACTTTTTAGGTAATCGCGGTATCTTAACTGTCTGTGACCTGCCACCTGCAGTATCACTATCGTCTGGAATACATTGTATTGCATCCGTTCTCATGAACTGTTAATAACCTTTATTTAATTATTCTTGAATTACATTGTTGTATTTGACTTAATAATTTCATAATGATTTCTAATATTGCCTAATAACTTCTATTTTATAATACATATAAAGATTGGGGGTAGTGCTCGAACTAAACACTTTATAAAACCAACGATCCAAAAACGCTTATAAGTTGCAACTGCGATCCAAACGAGTCTAAACAACCTACTTTTTCTCTAACAAATTGGATAAACCCAACGAATTTCGTTTGAAAACATGCAGAATTATCAACGTTTAACTCAATATTTTAAAAGAGTACCCTTTATATAAGTACAAGGACGTAAATTCTAGAATTTTCGATGCTAATGCCTGCTATTCTAAAATCAATACAGAATAATGCTAAATTACGTTTCTTAAAATTTATTTATGTTTCAGACTACTCGTATTATATATTACTGAAAAGAGAAAAAATAGTGGTTTTAATAGTATAATAGCCAACTGAGATTTGTGTTTAGTAAACACAACTTTATATCATACCCCAAAGAGATGCTTTTATTTTAAAACCGAGTATGCCATTGCTTTCGACCCAAAAAAGTGCCAGTAGGGCACGTAAACCGGTTTTCTTAAATTTGAAGAATAACCAAAATATTGATATACAGGGTGATTCATTAGCCTCTTTACAAACTTTGACAATAAAAAGTTGTGACAGGCCCAACTCTTACAAATATAAATATGTATTTTACGTTAAGATTAAGGTAGTGGAGACGTAGGGTGAGCGCCCGTACGAAGAAGAGAGACGCGTGAGTGCTACGCTACTGGTTAGACGTGCTCTCTAAGTTAAAATCACAGTGCGTGATACAGTTATTGGAGCTGAATGCGGTGAGCTTGTTCTAATTTAAGGGTTTATTTGTAGTGATGGTTATTTGAATATCACAGTAGAGGAAAATCAGGCAACCCACCGCCTCATTTCCACCAGCATCCTCATTTCCACACACATCTGGACCAAAAAGTTTTCTTCGACTAACCATTTTTCATCTTTCGAGATAAATATCTTAAATTTTTCATCTTTCGAGATAAATATCTCTTAAATTTTTCATCTTTCGAGATAAATGAGCATCCGCATTTCCACACACGAGATAAACCTATTTTTAAGATTTTTTTTACCGCTAACATTCTGGACCAAATAGTTTTCTTCGACTAGCCAACGCATCTTTCGAGATAAACCTATCTTGTTTGGTATCAATCAATATTAGAATTTTCTCAGCTACCCGAATCTCTAGGAATTTTTTAGATATCATCACCCCCCAGGGAGCTACCCTAATTTTAAGATTTCTTACCAAGACCGATTTCTAACCGTCCGCATAAATTTTTTAGTCATGCGATACATCTTGTTAGCTTAGAATTTTATGTAGAATCCGAATCTGCAAACAGATTTGAAATCGGACCACGCCCTGCAAAGTTATACTTTAAGCTCTCAAACCTCTAAATTTCGCCTTTGCTCGTATATATTTAACTCCATTTTTAAAACCTTTTCGCTACCCAAGGTATATGCTTTAACCAACACAAAATTAAGAACACAAAAGTTTAATAATTTATTTATCCAATTTACAGTTTAATAAACTATTACAATTTTTACAAAGTATAGCATTATTTCCTGTGCGTAGCCGAAAGTTTAACCTGTAACAAAAAAAGATTAATGTGTTGTTTAAATAGACGTGTAACAAAAAGAGATTAATGTAAAAGAGGAGACGTGTTTTCAGTCAATAAGACATATTGTTGTTAACAATATGTTTTACCGTCCAGCGACACCACGTGGAGGTAAACACATGCCGCCGGGAACAAAGGAAATTTAATTAAAAGCAGAAAGTTTTGTTCGGAAACGCTACTGTAAAATATATAGAGCAAATAAATTATTCCCTGAATGTGTTTTCAATTGCAATAACTGACTATACAATCATTTATGAATTTTAAATTACACTTTATTTAACTAAGTTACTTTAAACAAGAAATTACCGCATTCAAAAATTCCAATGCATGCTTAACAATAATGTAGAAATGGCAAGGTCGACTTTTGATGTCCAATGTAATGTGTTTTAAATATCTAAAAGAAAGCGCATTTTGCTGGTATGAAATCTATGGAATTTCTCCTGTAATGAAAGAAGAATGCATTCGTAATTGAAAATGCGTGCTACAACTTTCGCTAGATACCAGCCATGTATGTTAATTAGAAATTTTGTGTATGACATCATTAACTACCTAAATTCCAGAATTAACAAAATGTAATAAACCAGATTAAGTACTGAAAGTAACTCGTAATCCAACAAATATTCTAGATTTCTTAACGAACATTTGAATGCTGTTTTATAATTTCTTTTCTTGGACTTTCTATTAATTATGTTGAGAATATGTTTCAATGACGCGCATTTCAAATCGAGATATAATTGTTTGTAGATTACCAATACCACGAGGTGCTGAAAAGTGCGTATTTACGGAAAATACAAACCTCATTTAGTAGTATAATTAACGGAGCTTAACAGTGGACGATGTTACACCACGACATTAAATGACGTGCTTGAATATTTTCTTTGGAAACAATCGAAGATTGCCGAAGACACTCGAAGAGTGCACAAACGCGGTCACTAAACCACAATTAATAATCGCCTTTATAGGTTTAACATTTTACCATTACCAATGACTTTAATTTCTTATTTGAGAGAATCCTTATTCTCCCACGCACTGCTACGTAGTTGCATGTCCATTCCTTTTGGAGGTATATGCTCGTTATAGGTTGTAAGACCCTCGGTTTTACTTAACTACACTTTGTGAGATCCCTTTAATCTTTTTTTAATCGGGTCCTTCTCGCGTACAATACAGTAGGACTTAGCCTTACTACCTACAAATTCCAACACCAAGTCACCGTAAAACTCGTCTTTAAATTTCCCCACAACTTTTTGTTAACATGCGGTATATTGTGTTTATTATTTCCGCGTACACCACTTTAAACCTAAAAATAAAAACAGGATAGTTTAATACGTCTATTAATAATTTATGGTAATGTTGGCGATACAAATATGTAAAACAAACTTTATCAAGAAATATGTTTTAATAGAATACATACACGTATTGATAACATCTATAAACCGCTGTGGTAACCAGAGTCTGGCGAATCTGGGATAGCCAAATCTCTAAACATTTGCGCAAGCGATTGCCTTGCAGTTGCATCTTTTAAGTACTGAATGGGGAAACATTTAATAAGTTCCAACACTGTCAAGTAATTTAAATTTCTGCAATCATTAGACAGAGAAATAATGGCACTGCTCTCCCTCTAATAACGTTTGAACCCTTTCTTCCTCCGTCGTATTTCCACATACTTTTTTTATATCACCAACAAATTTTTCGTAAAATTCTGGAAAGTTTCTACACCTTAACTCAACCATTTTAAAACAGATCAATTCTCGCAAATTTAATAGCTTGATGCACTCGTACGCAGGTAGGACAATAACATTCCCATCTTTCGTAATCTCCATATTATATAAATTCTCTTTTCAAAATTGTTCAACAACCATATACTTCTATTAAAGGCTGTGCTCAGCTGCAATTTGAAATCTTGATCCAATTGTATGTCAACAACATCGTTTCCAGTAGTCAGACCATTTAATCGTACTTGTTTTGAGTCTTGAGCAAATTGGTGAATTTGAAATTCCACTTGAAAAGTACACAATTTCTTCCAATCGAAGTAAGAGAATGTTATCGTAGAATCAGCACACATACCACTACAGCAAATCACTTGGATGACAGGTTGAAGACCACCATATAAATCAAAACCAACTTCTAATATATGGTGGTGATAATTTGGAGGAAATTCGCCTAACCTATAGGTTGACTTACCAACTAGTTGGTTGATATTTAATTGTGGTACTCGCACATCACTTGTAACGTCAACACAAGAAAAATCCATCTTTAATTTATAATTTTAATCAAACTCGATGATACTTTGACGACTAATGCACTGGAACATAGCTCTCGCCTTTTATGCCGATGGTCGAGCGTGCGCAGCTCCTTATTATATTAGTTGGCGTTATATGCAAGTCTTGACTGGAAAAGTGACGTGTATAATTGTTTATAGTGGGTTTTACCTGTATGTATTTAACCACCAACGCCATTTTAGAATTATTAAACAAAATTACTCTTAGCAGTATTTTTAATATACCATCGTGTAAGATTTCAATTATTATTGTGTTTTCCTCAGGTTCTCAAATCCTCGGAATTTTTCAAAATCGAATGACCCCTTACTGATTTGCAGATTAACCTTTTGCAAGCACCGTATATAATTCATCTTTAATCTATTTCTAAACCGTATCGCTCTGTCTTTTGAGATAAACCCCTGGTGTAACCCATAAAATTAGTATAGAATTTTCCTGGGTAATTGAAATTAATTATCAGGTCTTTTAAAAATAGTTCCAACAAAGACCTGTATATATTGTATTAATATTCAAAACCTATCAGCAAAACACCTTTGCATTTTATTTAGATTTAGCTCGATAATAGAGTTAAACTTCAAAAATATTTATTAGTGGTTAGAATTGTTAAAATTTTCAATTAGTGAATCCACATACAAATGATTAAACCAAAAGGTATAATACATACATTAATTCTGCACGGTGACCTAGAAAGTGGTTGGATAATTTATTTTAAATGTAGTTCAACATAAGACGTAAATTCTAAATAAATTTGGTGAAATGTATGATCATTAGCCTTGCATTGTTTGTCGATGACGTCTGACTAATAATTTAATAAAAGCACTTTCCACAATTCTAGTTAATATACGGAATACACATTCTATAATTTGATTTAAATTGGGTTAATGTAAGGACAAATTATACTTATACTTTCTCTATGTACATAAATACGGGGAAATGATACCAAAAGTTCATTTTAAGTTTATTTTGTAAAGCGTAAAGTCGTTTATAGTGTAATTAATAGTAATACTGAATTTTCAGTCTTTGGTTTAAAATTTCGTGTGAGGACTATCGACAAAGAAGAGTAAGTCTTAGTTTGAATTTTGCAAACGTAGAAGAAATTAATATTTACATGTATAATTCAAAACTGTTAATCAACAATTTTTTCTAGAATGAACATCTTAAGTATTGCGTGCAGTGTGTGCGAAAATGTTTTTACTGGATGTGATGCCATAAAAAAAACACAACGAAAGGCACATCGAGATGGTTTATTTCCAGGAGGAACTAAAAATTACAGCCAATGAGTGGGAACAAATACTCCTCCATATACTTGACATACCTCGATGCCAACAACCTATATGGATGGGCTATGAGTCAACCACTTCCACATGGGTTTTTCAGGTGGTTAAACATCGATCAGGTTAACCATCTGAAAGATAATATTTTGAATATTCCCATTACATACAATATGGGGTACATCCTAGAGGTTGATCTGCACTATCCACAACAGCTTCAGGATCTGCATAACGACTTGCCTTTCTGCCCCGAGACCATGGTTCCACCAACACCGTCTTCTAGGACTCCAAAGCTACTCACCACACTTTTTGATAAGAAGAAATATGTAATCCATTACCGAAACCTCCAGCAGGCTCTGCGCGATGGTCTACAATTAACTACAGTTCACCGTGTGTTGGAGTTCGAGCAATCACCGTGGCTCAAACCTTACATAGATTTAAACACGTCTCTCCGTACTTCTGCCACTAACGCGTTTGAAAAAGACTTTTTCAAACTTATGAACAATGCGGTTTTTGGTAAAACAATGGAGAACGTAGACAAAAGGGTCGATGTAAAGATTGTGTCGCGGTGGGAGCACGAGGGACAAAAGTTGTGTGCAAGTGGACTAATAAGCAAACCGAACTTTAATAGTTGTTTAGTGCTGAGCGAGGATCTAGTGATCATACAAATGGATCGTGTAAAAGCCACTTACAACAAACCCATTTATGCAGGTTTTTCGATTCTAGATTTAGCAAAAACTCTTATGTATGAGTTTCACTACAACACTATGATCCCTCTGTATGGCTCCAGATTATCGCTTTTATATACGGACACAGATTCCCTTGTTTATAGTATACAGACAGAAGACTTGTATAGTGATATCCTAACTAACATAGACTACTTTGATACTAGTGATTACTCTCCTACTAACAAATACAAAATCCCCTTAGTTAATAAGAAGGTGGTGGGTAAGTTTAAGGACGAGTTTTGTGGGGATTTGGTGTTGGAATTTGTAGGTAGTAGGGCTAAGTCCTACTGCATTATTAGTGAGAAAGACATTGTTAAAAAGATTAAGGGTGTTAGTCGTAGTGTGGTGGCGGGGATTAGTGTAGATAGTTTTAGGGATGTTGTTATTAATAATAGAGATGCCCTCATGAATACGATGGTATCAATCCGGAGTAAGAAACACCAACTTTATACACAGCTTATTAATAAAATCAGTTTATCGGGCGCAGATGACAAGCGTTACGTCATCCCCGGAAGCATATCAACATATGCATGGGGCATAAGGATATAGGTTAAGTTGTTTATATTTTATTGTGTATATATAGTATGTAAGTTAGTTATAAGCATATCTACCCTCCCCCATCCTTAAAATTTCCTTTGTTCCCGGCGGCATGTGTTTACCTCCACGTGGTGTCGCTGGACGGTAAAACATATTGTTAACAACAATATGTCTTATTGACTGAAAACACGTCTCCTCTTTTTACCTTAATCTCTTTTGTTACACGTCTATTTTAAACAACCCATTAATCTTTTTGTTACAGGTTAAACTTTCGGCTACACACAGGAAATAATGCTATACTTTGTAAAAATTGTAATAGTTTATTAAACTGTAAATTGGATAAAATAAATTATTAAACTTTTGTGTTACTACCTCTAACTGTTTGGTTAAAGCATATACCTTGGGTAGCGAAAAAGGTTTTAAAAAATGGAGTTAAATATATACGAGCAAAGGCGAAATTTAGAGGTTTGAGAGCTTAAAGTATAACTTTGCAGGGCGTGGTCCGATTTCAAATCTGTTTGCAGATTCGAATTCTGTGTAAAATTTTAAACTAACAAGATGTATTGCATGACTAAGAAAATTTATAAGAACGCTCAAAAGTCGCTACAGGTAAGAAATCTTAAAAATGGGGTAGCTCCCTTGGGGATGATGCAATCTAAAAAATTCTTAAAGATTCGGGTACCTGAGAAAAATCTATTGTTAATTGATACCAAACAAGGTAGGTTTATCTCGAAAGATGCAATGGCTAGTCGAAGAAAACTATTTGGTCCAGAATGTTAGCGGTAAAAAATCTTAAAAATAGGTTTATCACGTGGGAGGAAATGTGGATGCTCATTTATCTCGAAAGATAAAAAATTTAAGATATTTATCTCGAAAGATGAAAAATGGTTAGTCGAAGAAAACTTTTTGGTCCAGATGTGTGAGGAAATGTGGGATTCTGGAGGAAATGTGGGCCTGGGTTGCCTGATTTTCCTCTACTTATCACTACTATTTAATATTTCTATATGTATTGCTTTGACCACTGAATTAAACTATAAAAACGCATGTTGTTTGTTTGTATTCTGCATATAACTACTTACAAGAACCCCTGATTAATTAATCATCCTGTTGATATCAGTCTACATTCTCAAAGTAGATTTAATTTCATGAAGAAATGTTTATATAAACTTATGTCCTATCTTACGTTGTTCAGAAGTTATAGCCCTTTTAAAAAGAATTCTATTTTAACATTATTAAGTAATCATAATTTAAAGAAATCAAAAACATTTATTGCAACAAACAAAAAGCAAAATTAACTAAGAGTAAATGTTCAAAAATTAGTCCATTCTCCTGAATACATAATTGGCAACGACGAATTAAACTCTTTTGCACGGGCAATAAATTCATGTCATTTCTAATATGAATTGAAGCATCTTGAATCCTCTGCAAAAACTGATCGCGGTCATTTATTTTCACTGCATAAACAAGTTGATTGGAGTGACCCCATAAATAAAAATCGCAAGGATTCAGGTCGGGTGATCTGGGTGGCCATGAAATAGGACCTCCGTTATCAATCCATTTATTTGGGAAATGAGTGTGCAGCCATTGGGTCACTTGTATTCCTCGCTGAAGCGGGGCCCCATCATGCTGATACCACATATCTTGTATCAGGTGGAATGGATCATCATCCAGAAGATCAAACAATGTGGTGTTCAAAAAGTTATGGTACCTCTCTGCATTTAAATTTCCATTAAATACATTGATTAGTAATGTGTTATTAAATAAGTCACCCCCAAACATTTACGTTAAATCTTTGCTGTAAATTAGGCGTTCTGGTCGCATGTAAATTGTCCAGAGACCAAACATGGGCATTATGAAAATTATTGATACCATCTCTTAAAAAATGAGATTCATCTGACCATAGAATTTTTGAAATAAAGTTGTTATTTTGGGTGTGCTGTTGTAAAATCCAGTGATAAAGATTTAATCGTAGTTCAGCGTCTCCGTTATGCAATGCTTGTACACTTTGTCGATGATAAGGGTGCATCCTTTCTTGATTTATCATTCGCCATACAAAACTTTGTGATAGCCCCAAACTTCGTGCTATGCGTCGGGTGCTAATTTCTGGTTCTTCAGTTACAGCATTTATTACATTTTCACGATCTTGGACATTTACACCATGCGGACGAATTGACCTACGAGGAGCGGCAGTACCAGTTATGCGTAGTCTTCTAAATGCTGCACTGAATATGGGATGCAACGGTTGACGTTTATGAGGAAATCTATTGCGATATTCTTTTGCTGCATTACGAGCGTTTCCATTGCAAAGTCCATAAACAAACACAATGTCAGCATATTCTTCGTTAGAAAATGGATTCATTCCTAAGTCAAGTTTAACAAATACAAATTATAACAAATAGTGATAGAAAGCATTAACATAAATCAACTATTTTTGACAGGTGATTACTTAAAATAACAATTAATAAATGTTGTTTTGCTAAATCATGGCTACTACATTTTTTCAACTTAAAAATTGTAAAAACTCTATAACTTCTGAACAAAGAAAGATAGGACGTAAGTTTATATGAACATTTCTTCATCAAATTAAATCTACTTTTTATTGCCAAAGTTTGTAAAGAGGCTAATGAATCATCCCGTATATCAAAAATTGAGAAAATCGAATTTTCGGCTATAACTCGAAAATAAAAGCAAACGTTAAAATTGGATTAAGCGTTGAGCGTTTCTCAAAAACGAGATCGAGGATGCGTAGTCTATTGTTTTGTAATTGTTATAGTTAACAACTGTTCCTATTAAATGTCTCTCCTTTCGTTGTTTTGTCCCCCTCCCCCCGGTCACGCCCTACACATTGAGAAACACTGCTATACTCAAACACTGAACACATTTTTAATTGCTCAATGAAACAAATACAAAAAGTTTGTAAGGGAAAGTGGGGGAACGATGCGCGGTGGGTAACCATGCGCATCGTTATAACTTAAATTACGCGGCATACTGCGAGATCAACCCCCGTGCAGTGTAAGTGGGAGCATGCGCCGAGTCTCTGAAGCCATTAATTGCAAAGCCAGTTGAGTTGTGTACTTAGTAAGAGGTAGAGTTGTGCATCTTAGGTTTTTGTTACTATTATCCGTGTGTACAAATTAAGACAGTGAGTCCGTAAACCTTAATCAATTGTTTTGAATTAATGATATTCTTAAAGCTCATAATATTCTGCGTACATGCATGTAGAATTGTTGCATTTAGATAAATAATTGTTGAGGGAAGACTTATAATTTCGTTATAAAATCATAGTGGGGTAGCCATACGCAAAAATGCGCACGATTCCCCCTCATTCAATTAAATGTCAAGCAATATTACTAATTACTATTGGTATATATCTACCAATTTTGCGTACCAAAATCTATCTTTTATTTTCAGATGCCGCGAAATTATGTTCGTAAGACTGAAATTCATCAATATAGTGAAGAATCGTTGGAGGCTGCACTGAATGTAATTAGAAACGATGGGAGGAAAATACGAGAAGTTGGGAGATCGTTTAGTATTCCAGAATCTACACTTAGAAAGAAACTTTCTCTAAATCAAGTAAAAATCCCCTATTTAGGTCGAAGGTCAATCTTCACAGCAGAAATAGAAGCTGAATTAAGCGACTATATTCTTATTCTCGCAAAATTGTATTACGGCGTAACGCCCAAAAAACTGAAGCAGTTAGCGTTTAATTATGCTGAGGAGAAAAAAATTTCTCACAATTTCAATAGAGAAACTCAGCTGGCAGGAAAAGATTGACTGTATGGATTTCTAAAGCGAAATCCCAAAATATCATTGAGATAGCCTGAGGGGACTAGCCTTAATCGAATTGGAGCATTTTACAAGAACGAGTTAAAACTTTTCTACTCGAATCTAGAACAAGTTTTGCGAAAGCTTGAATTTGAAGCGAACAGATTATTTAACATGGACGAGACTGGTATAACCACGGTGCAGAAAAAGTGCCCTAAAGTTTACGGATCTAAAGGTGCTAAAAAAGTAG
This sequence comes from Platerodrilus igneus, assembly GCA_036346225.1. Taxonomy (NCBI): domain Eukaryota; kingdom Metazoa; phylum Arthropoda; class Insecta; order Coleoptera; family Lycidae; genus Platerodrilus; species Platerodrilus igneus. The sequence continues at coordinate 1,543,007 of JARFIW010001299.1, read as the reverse complement.
GGGCTGCTATTTCGGGTGAACGAGGAAGAACCATAACATATTTTGCATGAATGCTGCAGGAAACTACATTACGCCAATATTGATTTATCCCAGAAAGAGAATGGCTCCTGCTTTGCAAAAAAATGGACCAATTGGTGCCAGCCACAAATGTTCGGCAAACGGTTAGATAAATTCTCAATTTTTTCTTGATTGGCTATTGCACCTACAAAAACAAGCAAGGCCTACTTCAGATGACCCAATTCTTCTTGTCCTTGACAATCATTGCAGTCATATTTCTATAGAGGCGTACAATTTCTGTAAGTCAAACCACATTCATATGGTGTCCCTTCCACCACACACTTCCGATCACCTTCAGCCGCTCGACTTAACCTTCTTCGGCCCTCTAAAAAATGCTCTGTACAGAGAGTATGATATATATCTAACTACAACAGGGCATGAAAAAATCACTGAGTATGACGTAGCTGAGCTGTTAAATAAAGCGTTCATGAAAGTCGCATCGATTGAGAAAGCAGCTTCGGGTTTTCGTTCTTCTGGAATATATCCGTTTAATCCTGACAAATTTAACGAAGACGATTTTGCTCCTTCCAACGAAATAAGACAGTTCGTTATAGAAAGCTCTCCCGAACGTGGCACTTTTCATTTACCAATACCTGCATCTACATCAACTCCTGAAAAAGACCATCTACCATCTACATCTACCTCTGGACAAAACGATCTACCATCTACGTCTACCTCTAAACAACACCATCTACCATCTACGTCTACCTCTGAACAAAATCATCTACCATTTGCATCTAAATTAAATAATTCTTTTTTCCTATTTGCTCCTATTCCAAGGAAAGAAGAAATAGGAAGGGTAAAAAGAGTTTCTCGTCAGAAAAAACATTCAGAAATACTAACTAGTACCCAGATGAAGGAAAGATTAGAAGAAGCACAAGAAAAAAAGGGAAAAGAAGCAAAAAAAAACATATTAATAAGAGTCCGAACATTAGGAGAGAACAATATTAAGAACAATAAAAATAAAATAAAAAGGTACTCAAAAGCCGAACTTGATGCACAGGAAGCAGATACTGCTTATTTCTCAATTCCACCACCCACCTTCTATGGAAATGTTAAAGGAATGAGAACAGCCAAAGAGAATGTTGCAAAACAAGTAGTAAGACGCATATACCAGTCTCCAGAAATTAAAAAAGGAAAGAAAAAAAGACCAGCGACGCCTCAATCATCCGACGTATCTGACATAGACGATCGTGACATTTGTGACGATGATGCGGTAGACGACATTAACCCCAACTATGTTCCATGTGGTACAGAACATGATGAGAAGACTTCCTTATGTGGCATATGTGGGGAACAGGGAAAAAACGAACTGTGCTACAGGTGTGTTGTATGCGGCATGTGGAATCACGCGGCTTGTACCGGTGAAGATGCTATCTAACAATATATTTGCGACTTTTGTCGAGCTTAAACTGGTACATTACATTATATATAATCACTCGTTTTAATAAACATTTGTTCTTGCATATAAAATTACTTTTATACTACTTGATACCTAACTTGGGGTTTCCAAACTACCGCACCCTATTCCCCATCCTGTGCGCACAGTTACCCCAGGGGATGGGGAACGGTGCGCAAATGCATCTTTTTACTTTTTCCAATTGTATATGATTACGTTGAGAAATTCATCAAATATCGTGATACATACTTAAAGTAGGTCATTAGTATTTCAGATAATGTTTTTTTTTATTTTCTAGAATTTAAAAGTTGACCAGCACAACGATTCTCGCTTAGGTGCGCACCATTTCCCCATTTCCCCTTATTAGCGATATCATAATGGTTACTGAATGCAACCCATGTAAAACACAGCATGAAAGAAAAGTCTTGCATTTTCATTTTATAAATTAGTGATTAATGCAGACTTACTTTACATATTCTTATAACGTTGTCGTGCTTTCGACTCGCGATGACAATGTTATCACGTCGTCGTTGTTTAAATGTGGTTTACTATAATTAGATAGTTATGAACCAACTAAGTTTGTAACTAAACCTTTGTAGCTGTGAACTGCCACACCAACAAAATTAATCCCAAGATATGAGAGCACACATTCGCCCTCTAATTTAACACAGTTTGAAATGCTAATATACAAATGATGGAAGTTCGTGACTAGAATTAATACAAACAACTGATACTGCACTGGTGCTAAAATCCTGCTTGTTTATCATTTATATTAAATTACTAAATTTATACAGTGACTTGCATTGAAGCACGCCTGTGGAAACTCGTATTCCATTATAACCTAGTTTTACAATTCGCCCACAAAGGTTCTTACTGAATTCAGCACAAGCAACTAGGAGAAAGAATTTAAAAGTTAAGTAACATTTTAAATGCTTTCGGCGTACAGTCGTAAAGAATTTTATAGCTCTAAACTTACCTAATCCGCTTGCGAAATTCGAACAAAGACGTCATCCCGATTTAGGACTCTAAAAAGATATGCAAATTAGCACTTCTAACCTCAAGTTTATTACAAGTCAAGATTTTCAGTACAAGTTCAATGGAGTATATCAACACAAACCCAATTTTTTAAGATCATGAGCCTAAGTATGTTATTTACAATCATTTACGACATTTTTGAGGCTTTGCTATAACTGAATGTTCTACATATCGTCTTTCCCTGTTATACAAGTAGCAATTGTTACTGGTAACTAGCGATCGGAAGCAGAGGGAAAACGAAAACTGCACCGTCGTGTAGTAGTTTTTATCAATTAAAACTTTTATAAAAATATTGAAACTGTTAAAGCAAATAAACGTAACTATAACAATTTATAGCTCGTAGATAACTATAATAAATAAAAAGGAATCGGTAATTAGATGAGTTTTATCACATCATCTCCAGCTAAATATAATCATTCAGAAACCAGGTCTTACGACGATTTCTTTCAGAACGATGTAGCGCTTCAGTTCGTTAAGATTGGTCGTTATTTTGTTTTAAATTAAAGTCGATTATGGTTTCTTTTAGAGAAGCAGCTACTGTATGAATTTGGTCAAGTAGTTCCTTATTTTGAACTTTATGATTGGCTGCTACCTGCATCGACGTAGCCTAACAAAAAAAATCAACGAAAGAAAATGGGGGGTTCAGTTGGTGAATATGGGGGGTATTTCAATTACCAAAAAGGAAGGAAGGCCTGAAATAAAAAAACCATGGTCGCACTCATTCAATAAATCCACACGCAACTTAAAAAAATTATAATAAACAAACAAAAAACATGTTATATCGGCACAGTAGTGTCCAAACAAGAATAGCGCATAAGCGTAATACACATTTAACAGGAAGAACAAAAAAAAATTCTCAAAACGGCGAGCTGTAGTTTTTAGATTCCGAACTTAAGTTAATTATCCAAAAGAAGGAAAAGATAAAGAACAAAATTACCCTCTTAAAACCACAGCTCTAAATATTTATAGTAAATACAGCAGTAATTATCTAAAATTATTACAGGACAAAATCAGTACGCATTCTACTCGGGACCATACATAACTCCTCACAGAAACACAGTCATTTACGTGGAACAAGGTCAGTCATCTATAGCATCATGTGCATATGCAGCATCACCAACTACCTAAACCCCTATAATAAAATGGTGACTAAACACTCACCTTCGAGTTTGCAACGTAGAACTGGCTCCTACCGTCTCTAAGGACGTAGCAAAACAGGGGGCGCGTGATCCCGCCTTGGGGATGTCCATCTTCAAAAAATGGGGCGGCAATCCATCGGGTAAAGCTGGAATAATTACAAGTACAATTACTTTATTGCCGCCGCAAAGTGCACTTTTCTTAAAACCAGGAAAACTTACCACACAATAGTGTGTGCGCGAAATTCCATTAAAAAAACCAGAAACAAAAAATACAGCGATAACGACGAGTACTTTTGTCGTGTTCAAGAAAGAAAATTCATTTACCTTCGTTTTGAAATAACTCCAGTTCAAAGTAAAACTAGTGTTATCCAACGAGATTAGAAAACTTGAAAACGCAATCTTATCGGATAGTTCAATACCTCAATTCAACGAGTTTTTAGATGGAAATCAATTAGAATCAATTATACGCGGTCGTAGTGTATAACATGTTAACGGATACCTAAAACAAAGTATTGATTATTTAATTTTAGCATAAACTTTACGTTTAGAAATAAATAAGTTAAAAATAAAAATTAGTAGAAAGTGTACTTATTGTAAACAGGATGTTGTCGACGTATGAAAGAGTAAAAACAGAATTGATGTAAATGAAATAACCAAATACCGCCGAAAATAAACTTAACAAATCCCCCCCAGCAAAAATAAAAGGTCGGGGTAGGAAAGCAGTACCAAAAAACCAAGCACACAAAACAAAAAAATTTGCTTAAGAAAAAACTAAAAGAAAATTTGTTTTTAAAACACAAACAAAAAACAAAAAAAAACATCACCAAATAAAAAAAAACTCTCATCCGGCTCAACAAACCAGTATACCACACTAAATCAATAAGTTTAGAGGACATAGGAAAAGGAAAGGTAGAAGGTAGCAATCATCGAGGACAAAGATTGGAATGGCGTCAACACTGTCGAAGTCGTCAATGGACGGATGTTTTTTTAGAAAAGAAACAGGAAAGGCTTCGAACTCAAAATAAGATTGGGTCCTGTAGATAAACCAAAAATAAAGAAAAGAAGCGAGATAGAAAAGCAACAGTAACAGCCAAAATGACAAAAGTGTTAAGTCTCAGAGTATGCTCGGAAACAACAAGAATGCCGGATAGCAAAAAAAATGAAATTACTTCATACTGTGGTACCCAAGAATTGCAACAACCGAAGCACAAAAGAAAACAACAGCTAACTAGATTTAAAGTCGACTAAGTCGTTGTTTCCGAAGAAAAGAAAAACGGACTAGAAAGCACCTACCACAGGAAGTGCATCGAAAAATTGAGTTAAGTCAACACGACGATTGACAGAACGTAAAACCAGCCAGATGAAAAAGGAGAGTAATGTGGAACGAAAGGAACGAGGAAAAACAAAAAACACCAAAAAGGATAATACCAAGCAACAAGTACAAAAACCACAACAAAAAAAACCCTAAGAATCGCACAAAAGAAAATAAAACAGAATCCCAATGTAGTTATGTATGAGTATGTGCGTACGTGTGCGTACGTGTGTGTGTATGTATGTGTGTTGTTGATGTATGAGTATGTATGAGTGTGTGTGTGTGTGTATGTGTGTGTGAGTGTGTTTGTGTGGGTGGGTGTGTATGTATGAACTGTGTGTATATGTAGTGAGCGTGTATAAAGTGTGCGTGTGTGTATGTGTTGGACCGCTGTAATCGCCTTTTACGACAGGCAGGTCGTACCATGGGGCTATTCTAATCCTGGACCCACACGGGGTGGTAAGAAAAAGCAAGAAAACCCAGCCAAACAGGGAAATAAATAAAAAGAGTCGTAAAGTTCAGAAATCAAGTCCTAATGAGAGCAAAGTCGACATAAGAATCTGGGGTACGAGGACGCTGCCAAAAGGAAAATGAAACAAGATAAATGACATTAGGACTTTGCCGACATACATCTTTCAGTTCGAAAGGAGCATAGACTAATATCTGCCTCTTTTAGGCAGTTTTCTGCCAAACAGGAACACCAGGGGTGTAGTAGTTGTAGCACGAGGTTTAGGAGGTGGCAAGGGTAGTTTAGAAAACTCAAAACGCGTCGTAAAAGGACGTTGTTTGTTGTTAGGATTTGTGGTAAGAAAGGCAACGGCAGAAAAGGAAGCATCATGGATTGTCCGAATATCAACGATAGAAAAAAAAAGGGATTGGCTGTAAAAGAATCAACCTTACGAAAAGAAACACAAGCAGAGCACCCTGCAGTTACGTGAGATAGAGGGACAGAAGTCGATAAAATTTCAACGACGTTAGATAAAGGACTAGAAGTATCACAGTTAGGAAAGAAAACAGCATTGGCTGTAGGATAAGCAGCAGAATCCGATAACACTACAACCATATTACATAAAGGAACAGAATCAGGTAGAAGTTTATCAACGTTACAAGAACAAACAGTATGAAGTAGAACTCGCCAATGTTAGATAAAGGACTCGAATGAAGTTTATCAACATGAAAAAAAGGAGCAGCACCAGACAGCATTTCGTCAACTTTACAAGAACAAACAGCATCAGCAAGAACTTCAGCCACAATAGATAAGGAAGCAGAATCAGGTTGACACGCGTCAACATTAAACAACAAGACATCAGCTAGGACTTCACCAACCCTAGCTAAAAGAACAGAAGCAAGTAGCATTTTGTCAGCATGAGAAAAATGGGCAAAAATAGGTAACGTTTCGTCGACGTCCGAAAAAGGAGCAGAATCAAGCAAGACTTCATCACTGTTAGACAACAGAGTAGGAACAGACGAAACTTCAGTCACAATAGGAACTGATACCTTAACAATAGTAGATAAAGAAACAGGGTCAGGTAAAACTTTGACGACAGCAACAGGCATTGCAGCTACGGGTTCACTAACCTCAACAGGACCTTCACTACCCGTATTAGAAGTTCGTCACTTCAGCTACAGCTGTTATTGCAGACGCGACAGAAATTTCTTGAGTAAAACAATTTAAGAAAGCAGTAACATGTAAAATTTTGACAGCAACAGCAACAGACATTAAAGGTACAGCTTCATGAACTTCAACAAGACCTTCGCTAACTAAATTAGAAGTTATCGTCACTTCAGCTATAGCTGTTATTGTAGGCATGACCAAAATTTCTTGACCAGAATCATTTAAGAAAGCGGAAACAAACTCTTGAGAAGCTAGCTGCAAGTCACTAATTCGAAGTATGGGTTGCACTGGTGTTGGAGGTACAGTTTGGGGTGGAAGTGAATAAGTAGGGCGAGCAGAAGGAGGAGTAGAATAAGATGTAGAACTAGATACGGAAGAAAGTTTGTTTAAAGCTACATTTGCCGAAGCAAGGTATGTTTTGATAGTAGGAGCAGGATGACCGGGATGAGAGACAGGAGAGTACGTAGAGTTAGAAGCAGAAGAATTTTGGCTCCTAGAGGTGAGGGCAGAATTTGAAGCATGTTTCGAAGATCTATTAGTAGTAGGATGACAGTTGGGACAGTTGTGGCGAGTAACTCCCTTACGAAAGAAAATGGCGGGTTCGGTCGGTGAGTAGGCGGAGTAATTCAATTACCAACAAGGAAGGAAGGCCTGAAATAAAAAAAACCATACTCGTACTCATTCAATAAATCCACAGGCAACATAAAAAAATTATAATTAAACAAACTAAAAAAACATGTTATATCAGCACAGTAGTGCCCAAACAATTGTAAACAAGAATAGCGCATAACCGTAATACACATTTAACAGGAAAAACAAAACAAATTCTTCTCAAAACGACGAGCTGTAGTTTTTAGGTTCCAAACCTAAGTTAATTACCCAAAAGAAAGAAAAGAAAAGAACAAATTTCCCCTTTAACAAACACAGCTCTAAATAATTATAGTAAAAACAGCAGTAATTATTTAAAATTACAGGACATTATTCAGTATGCATTCTACTCAGGACCATACATAACTCCTCACAGAAACACAGTCATTTACGTGCCACAAGGTCAATCATCTATAGCACCATGTGCATATGTAGTATCAACAACTACCTAAACCCCTATAATAAAATGGTGGCTAAACACTCACCCTCGTGTTTACAACGTAGAACTTACTCCTACCGTCTCTAATGGCGTAGCGAAACACGGGGCGCGTGATCACGCCTTGGGGTTGTCGTTCCATCACAAAAAGGAGCGGCAATCCATCGAGTAAAGCTGGAATAATTAGAGGTACAATTACTTTATTGTTGCCGCAAAGTACACTTTTCTTAAAATCAGAAATACTTACCATACAATAGTGTGTGCGCAAAATCCCATTTAAAAAACCCAGAAACAAAAAACGCAGCGATAACGACGAGTTACTTTGTCGTGTTTAAGAAAGAAAATGCATATATCTTCGTTTTGAAATAATTCGAGTTCAAAGTAATACTAGTGTTATCCAACAAGATTAGGAAATTTGAAAACACAGTCTTATCGGATAGTTCAATACCTCATTTCAACGAGCCTTTAGATGGAAATCACATTAGAATCAATTATACGCGGTCGTAATGTATAACAGGTTAACGGATACCTAAAACAAGGTATTGACTGTTTAATTTTAGCATAAACTTTACGTTTTAAAATAAATAAGTTAAAAATGAAAATTAGTGGGTATTGTACTTATTATAAACAGGATGTTGTCGACGTATGAAAGAGTAAAAACGAAAATGATGTAAATGAAATAATTAAATACCGCCGAAAATGAACGTAACTTGGTATTTATTTTGTAACTTTCTTCACCGCTTTTGACTGGAATTAAATCTTGATTAGACATTGTTGCTTCTCTCCCGCTGTTAAAGCGAAACTAATGTGGATTTGTATGCAACATTTGCACTTCTATTGTTGTAGGTTCATACTTACTATGACAATCGTGCTTCTTCACTAAAACCCGATCAGGTTAAAGCCACAAGGGAGTCTGTGGGCCAATTGAAAACTTTCTTGGGTAGATGAAGAACCTGTTATATAATGTTTTGCCTGCCGTGGTACAGAGTAAACACCACTTGGAATGTAGGACCGGTGGTAGCACCTGCTCCAATTGCCGGATCTCTAATTGTTCCGATTTTAAAACTAATTTAAGAAAATTAAAAATGATTCCATTATTTCTCTTCACTTGTTTAATGCCTTGCATTGGATTCTTTGAACTCGTTTGAAATGAAAGAGGTATCACGATCTGAGAGGATATAATTTGGTAGTCCAAGGAGGAGTGAACAATTCTGTTAAACACATTATTACGGTGTTTGAACTAACGTCCTATCAAGCAAAGACAAATCGGAAACCAGAATATACGTCCATTATTGTGAACATACACTTATTCTTTCAATGGCATATGTTTTTTGAAATGTATAGATAGTTTATTTGATAAATCTCGGTTTAGTTCAAGATAAGCCCCACAGCTAGACGTAACTTTTCTCACATCCTCCACAGAATATGGTAGATTTTTGCTGCGTATCCAATGAGTTAAGCTTGTTACTCCTGAATGACGAAGATACTCGTGAAGCTTGAGCAGATTTTTTTTAGAGACCACGATAGTAGCTACGCGTGGAAAAGCAATTTCAACAGTATTCCCGGAACCTGGTCTAAAACCTACCTGAAAGTTCCAGATGCCAACAAAGGGTTTCATCATTTTTCATTTCACTACTGTGTTTTTTATAAACATAAAACAGCTTTCTGATCGAAAATCAGGCTAAATGGCTAAATGGCTTACTTAGTAGGAAGTGGTGCCATTTACATAGTATTCCTCTACGGTGTAGGCTTCCTTCTTAATCGCGGTGAGTTTACGCTTGATACTTGATAATATTTTTGTAATGAACGCTACTGGACGACCAACTTATGAAAGCATTGCAGCTACAGTGAACTAAGATGCATCTGTTTCAACGGTAAACGGTAAGCTTAAATCAATAGCGTTGACAGCTAAATTAGCAATGTCCAGTTTAAGTTGGTTGAATGACTTTATTGTTTTCGATTCAATTAAAGAGTGAATTCCTTGGAATGTTTGACAACGTACTTAGCGTAGTGTGCAAACATACCCGTAGTTCCACATAGAAGACTAGATTTTTTTTAGGTATGGGTAGCTCCAGAAGAGGGTGAAGTCTATCTGAATCAAGTTTATATACGCCGCTTGAGATGTGGTAACCGAATATTTTAATATCAGGTACAAAATATGTACTTACCTATCCATTTACGGCCAGATTGTATTTGTGAGCGACTTTAATAAATGCATTAAGGTTTCGATCGTGATCTTCTTGAGTTATACCATAAATATTTAAAGCATTCAAATAAGTTTCTAATCCTTGTAGTTCCTCATAATGAATAATTTTGCGGATCACTTTGTAGAAGTACGCTGAGTGAAATTCGCGAAACTGGTACAGATTGCCCGCGGTTTCCAAAATGGTTTATGGTTTTTGATAATCCACTATAGGTATTTGACAGTAAGTACTTGTTAGATTAATTTTACTTAAATGTAACGTTACTGTTTGAAAATCTAAACCTAGATGTTATCATTAGCAGAAACTGTAATCAGGAGGTACTCCTGTATTTGATTTTCCCACTGTAAAAACAATTTTAATTTTTCCCTATGGATCCCCAACAAATTATCTGTTCCTATTTCTTTTTAATTACAACTATAAGAGATTTTAAAGCCTGCCACCAGGCGTAACGCGTTAACGTTTCATCAGATATAAATCATATAGGACTAAAATTAGTTTTAAACGTGCAGAATAAATGCAGATTGTGCCCAGTGTATTTAGGTTTCGCGAATAAGTATTCTTAATTAAACACGGCAGTTCAATTAATTTTTAGTTTCTATAAACGGAATTTAGGCAATATACCTAAGCCACAAAACTATAGTTATTCCTTTTATAATACATTATCGAACGTAATTCAAGTCAATAGCTTGTTTAAAAACCGCAAGAGGGAAAACAGATTTTAATGTTGCGCATTACGAATCCGAATACAAAGACGTAAGCATGCATGATTATCGTAGACAATTTGGGTAAGCAGACCAATTGCAACGGAAAGTTGTTATAACGCAATCATGTTATTTTAAGAAAGCTTTTAGAGGAATTAATGGTTTCGTGGTAGTGATACTGTCTATATCCATGTTTTAATCTAATTAATTACCTGCTATTTGGGAAAATGTTTTTATACCTTTCATTAGAAATGACTCAATTTAAAGTTACAGGCTAGCAAATGTAGTTAAAGTTAATTTGTAACTAGATAAGTTGTTACAATATAATTAAATCACTTAGATGCATCCGATGGCCTAAATGAAATCCATGAAGAAAATATTTCAAACACAATAATGTAAAATACAGCGTAACAAATTAGAGACTTGAAAACTTGAGGTAACAAAAAGTACGTGATATTAATATGATCATACCACAGGGAATTATACCTTTTTAGGTTATCTAGTGTAAGCTTGATGTGAATGACTGTAATACAATAACATACCCCTCATAGGCATCAAAAGTGAGGTGAATAATGAGGACGTTCCAGCTGAGAGGATAGTGAATGAATTACTCGCAAACCGGTAAACAGAAAGCATGTTGGGAGTAGTAGGGGTTGTAAAGGAAACAGGTTCGATAATAAACGACCTCAAATAATTTCAGCTCGGTGAGATTCACGAGTTACATATCCCCCGAATTAGTATATAGGTATATCAAATGGAACTATTGAATTTTAAGAATTATTGTTACATTATATAATTGAAGGATATAAAAAAGGTCAATAAAGGTTCGAACCAGACATGAGAACGGAAACAGTTACATTGTATTCCAGACGTAATATGACACTGCAGGTGCAGGTCACAGTAGATAATAAGACAGCAATTGTTAGAATTAAGATTATTAAAATGCATCAAGAAATAGCAGACATGAGATTTGCATTTCCCACAAAATGATGTAAGAGCAGGGATAGCATAAATACCCTGAGAACCCCAGGAGGGCCAATCAGTCTCAAGCTTCACAACTTTAACATTGTTGGTTGTTCAGCTCCTTACCCTAATTTTAGTTAATTTAAATAGTGATTGTCAACTTAGAATGTTTTGATTTCAATACGTTACTAAACATAACGTACATATTATTAAAGTCACATTGTAATTTCTGTTTAAATAAAATTGATAGAAATTTTTTTTGCAAAAGCCTTTTTAAAATGCCACTTCAAGAGGCCCAAAATCTATCTGGCGCAGTCGGTTGGATTCCAGAAGGGCACTAGCCAATCCAAAATCGAGGAAACTAGTGGTCTTGAATCTTTATTCTTCATATGGAAGAACAAACAAAAATTTGGACAAGATACAAAATTGACTAAGCCCAACAACACAAAAAAAGAAAACCGATGGAACTGGCAATGAAAATTTTGTAAGTTCATTTATCCTAACCATTTTCAATTATTGATATTGGCTAGTAAGCAATGAAAGAATTTATATAGACATTTTTTGCACAATTTATTGTTACACTTTATCGCAATTTATTAATAAAAGAACTTAATCAGCAAAGTCTGAAAATTAATTATAACAAAGGTGTATAAATGCACAAGTTTATGTACAATTTATTACAGCAATTTTATTATTGAAACGATTTACTTAGCAAAAGTCTGAAACAAAAGCGTTCTTGTACAATTTATTGCAGGAAACTATTACTGAAATAATTATTCAAGAAAACGTGAAACTCAATTTGCATCACTTTACAATCTCTACATAAGTTATAATTATACACTTAACGAAAGTGTAACTGATGAAATAATTACCCAGCAGAATTATTTAATGTAATTATAGCACTTGAATATTACATATAAAATATACGTAAAAGATAAGTGATTTTTAAATAACTGAATACCAACTTTAATACAATTTTAATACAATACGAACTCGACTAAAAAATTATTATAGAACTAATTTATATAAAAACAATGAACATGGAGAACATGCGGTTATATCTCGATTCAATCCCAGTATATGACGGAAACCAAGCAATATTAAGTATTTTTATCACTGCTTGTGAGACGTTTAAAAAATATTTTTATAAAGAAAGCGACATTGATCGCAACGTCATGCTTTTACGCTTGGTTTTCAGCAAATTTACCGGCAGAGCAGTAGCATTAATTGCAAGTTGCGATGAGCTCTAACAGTGGTAGGACTTCAAACGGTTGTTGATACCGTATTTCGGCGACCACAGAAATATAAACGTCTGGTGAGAGACTTAATAAACTTTCGAATGGAACCCAATCAATCACCCTACCAATTTGGTATGAGATGCCAAGATGTGAGGAGCTTAATTTTAGTCAAACAAAAATCGAGGAACCCGACCAGAATATACGTTTATTGAAGAGGAAGATATGCGATGAAATGGCTTTAGACACATACATAATGCATTACCTGAACGATTATCGGACAAAATAAGATTTCAACATCCCCAAAATTTAGAGGAAGATGACAACGAGGAGCAGATAATAAAAATTTGAACAAATATACCCTAGAGAAAAAACGTTTTTACTTTTATTTCACTACAGAACATTTATACAAACGGATATTACAATTATGTATTAGATTATTTAATAATTCAGGACCCGAGATTATCATATGTACACGGAAATTAATAACCTTAGATGACGCTGACAAAATAAATGACGTAATTCAAAATCAACACGAAGGAAAAACCAACCATCGTGGAATCAACGAAACATTAAAACAACTATAAGAAGCTACTACTTTAAAGACATGAAGGAATTGACTACTGATTTCATCAATCAATGTGAACTATGTGATAAGGCAAAATACGACAGATCACCCCCAAAAGTACCTTTAATGTTAACTAAAACACCCGATAAACCTTTTCAAAAACTACATGCAAATACTTTGGTTGTAGAAGCGCAAAACTTTTTAACAATCGTACACGCATTCACGAAAGTAGGCCAAGCGATACCCATCATTTTAAAAAATAATATCGATGTAACTCAAGGATTCTTACAATACTTTGCATTTTATGGTACACCCGAATCAATAACTTTAGACAATGGAAGAGAATTTAGAAACAAAACAATACAAAATACCCTAGAACTTCATACAGTAAAAATTTCTTTTATAACAGAAAATCATCCGGAGTCAAATGGACTAACTGAAAGTTTACACCTAACCTTATAAGAACAAATCGGATTGTTAAGATTAACCTATTAGAAAGAGCATATCACTAATTTAATGTCATACGCACTAATTGCTTACAACACAATGCACTCATCAACTAACCTTACACCCCTCGAATTAACATTAGAACACTCAAATTTACGCAACCCTTATGATATACACTATAATAAAGAAGTATACCAACAGTATGCAAAAGATAACAAAGAAAAATTAAAAATAACTTGCGATACTGCAAAAAATAAATTAGATAACGATAAAAAACGTGTTATAAAAAACCGCAACGAGAACGCCAATATAAATAAAATCTCAGTAGGACAAATCGTGTATAAAAAACATTTTAGAAGCAAGAGACACAAAACGGCCCCTCAGAAATTTAGGTCCGTTTAAAATCAAAAAAATATCAGACAAAAATGTAGCCGTAGTAAATAACGCAAAATTGTAAAATACATTCACTTAAAGAATCTAAGACACCCTGTAATTTCAGATAGACAACCATCACCCTTGCCGTCAACTTTCACCCAGGTAGAACGGACGACAGTTACATAATAGTGGAAGACATTAAAAACAACTCCGGTACACTACCAGTAAAATTGGGAAGTATGCAAAATACAATATATTACTGGACATTCGAACAGAAATTTGATTTAACCGAACTAAAACAAGAATTTTATATAATTAGAGATAATTACTATAGACTGAAACAATCAATGGACACAGCCAAATTAGGAAAATAATACGCGATAGAAATGCTTAACTACAAAAATATAATAGGGAACATCTTAAAGAACACAAACGACAAATTCAATCGATTAGTACCAACAGACCAAATCACAAGACAGAAAAGAGGATTTATTAACGGACTAGGTAATATTATAAAAGCTATCACCCGCAATTTAGACAACCAAGATGCTGAACGATACAACAACGCAATACAACAACTAATTGAAAACCAGAATAACATAAAAACTATTGTTAGAAATCAAATATCCTTAACTCAGTCAACCATAATAAAATTCAAAAATACGTTAAGTAGATTAGTAAAGAACCAAGACAGTATAACTAACAGAATACTAACCCTTGAAAGTGACATGCAAACCACAATGCTAGGAATACGAGATCTAATAAGATTCGACACGATATTCAATTAAATGATATCAGCCATTACCATAATTCAAGAAATTTTAGCCACGTTAGAGAACGTTGTAACATTTGCTAAATTAAACGCATTTCATGCTAGTATTATAGAACCAATTGATTTATTAAATGTATCATTAGGGATTAGATCACTCATAACTAACAGTAAACTACCCTTTGATGTAAGAGAATCCAACATACTTTTATTTGAAAAAATAACCATAGTAAAAAGTTATGTAAAGAATCGTGAAATTAGGTTTTTAATAGAAATCCCCATTGTAGAAATGAACGCTTATAATTATTATCATTTATTTGCTTTCGCCATGAAATTTGCTAACTAGTATCAAGTTATTATTCCTGAAACCAAGTTCCTTTCTCTAAATGAACTTAGGTATGGCTTCACGAATAAAAGTGCAAAGAAGTAGCACCCAGCCAGTATTTATGTCAATCATTAACGACGACAGCTGAACAAACGTATAGCCCTTGTGGAGTACAAGTATTAAGATTTTCTAATCACTACGAGAATTGCGAGTCAAAACCAGTACAAATTACAAACATGAAAATTCAAAAAGTCACGGACAACAAATGGATTGTTGTATTTCCACAAGAAGTAATAGCAACCGCCCATTGCAAACAAAACGAAAACTGTCTAGCTCTAATTGAAAGTAAAGTAATCACCTTAAAAGAAGATTGCGATTTAAAATTAAAAAACGAAATTATTGGAGTATACCGAAACCCAGCAATAACGAAGAAATTCGCAAATCTACCGAACTACAGTTCAGGGTTACACAACCCGAAGGCGACAAAATCAGCAAGAAACCAATGCAATTAGAGCACCTAGACCTAGACTATCTCAACCAAACCGTAAAGTTAATAAACAGTTATAAAGAACATTTAAATGAAGTGTAGGTGCCGAAACTTGACTACGATAATATCAGTGTTTGGACAATTTTATTGATTATTGTAACAATTTTATTAACTGTGTATTTATTGTACATAATGTATCTTAGATATAAAAACAAAGAAGCGAGGTTTAGTAATAAGAACAAATAAACAAAGCTAAATAAAGAAAGCATAAAAGATCCCTTAGGGACAGTAAGTTTTAAAAATTAATTAAAGCCCTTAATTTTCATCTTCGTCGGGAGGGGTTACATATCCCCCAAATTAGTATATTGGTATAATCAAATAGAACTATTGAATTTTAAGTATTATTGTTACATTGTATAATTGAATGACATAATAAAAAAGTTAATGAAGGTTCACAAACCAGACATGAGAACGGAAACAGTTACATTGTATTCCAGACGTAATATGACACTGAAGGTGCAAGTCACAGTAGTCAATAAGACATCAATACTTTGTATTGTATCAAGAAATAGTAGACATGAGATCTGCATTTTCCACAAAGTGATGTAAGAGCAGGGATAACATAAATACCCTGAGAACCCCAGGAGAGCCAGTCAGTCTCGAGCTTCACAACTTTAACATTGTTGGTTGTTCAGCTACTTACCTTAATTTTAGTTAATTTAAATAGTGTTTGTTAGCTTAGAATGTTTTGCTTTCAATACGTTACTGAATATATCGAACCTGTTATTAAAGTCACATTGTAATTTCTGTTTTTAAAAATCCGCTCCAAAGCCCAAAGCCTATCTCGCGGACTTCTTTGAAGACTGTTCTAAAAAACAGAAACACGTTGGATAGTATTGTTTTCAACATCAGCATTGAACTTCCATTATCCTGCACCTTGTGGGCTCAAGACTGGTTTATTAAGATTTTTATAATAAGCGAAAAGAGAACTCAAAACTCAAAAACTGTT
Organism: Platerodrilus igneus; assembly: GCA_036346225.1. NCBI lineage: Eukaryota > Metazoa > Arthropoda > Insecta > Coleoptera > Lycidae > Platerodrilus > Platerodrilus igneus. The sequence continues at coordinate 1,526,283 of JARFIW010001299.1, read as the reverse complement.
AGTTATTATATTAAGTATTTTTCATTATGGTGGCATTTGTGAATTGATAGGGATAAGATCGACAGTGATGAAATATAACACGTCCACCATCTTGTAGGCTATGGTATTTACCTTATTACATATACAAAAATTGGACTTTGAAATTTTAAAAAGATTGCCGACGTAGTTGGATGGTTAATGTTATGACAAATCGAAGTTGAGTTGACTTATGTTTACAGGAATAATGTTATGACAATTGTGTTTAAATAGCAATAAGTGAAGTAGTGAAACGGGGGTTCTTGTTTTCTCTGTTTAAAATATAGCTTAGTTATAAAAAAATTCTATTCTACCAAGAGGTCGAAATAATAAGAGTCCGGTAGGGAAACTTGTCTTTTAGAGAATCGTATCCTAGACCAGACGAGTTGGCGCTCATTAGTTAAAATTACAAAAAAGTTTTTTAGTGTAAATGTTTATAGCAACTTAGCTCGATAATTTTACATCCCCATTACATTTTGCAATTTATCAATTGGTTGATATGGGATCCAAATTTCATCGCCGGTAAGAATATCGAAAGCTAATTCATCACCGTCGCGCCGGTAACAATTTCTTCTTTTGAATTTTTGCACTTCTGTAATCATCCAGAAGAAATATTATGGTAACACAACTGCTGAACAGCGAAACCCACCTACTCTACTATATCGATATCCGCGATTAGTTAACTGCAGTTTGGAAGGTGTTACGAAAATCATTTTTAATCAAGTCATCAAAACGAGAGCGGAATTCATCGTTAGTGGTTGAAACCGGTCCTTCGATAGAATTTTTTTCTTAATAATATATCCTGCACCAAACATTTTGAACATTCGGATTATTCTTAATAAATTTTAGTCGTACAGCAATAAAATTTTCTTTTAACACTGCGTTTATTTAAAAAACTGAACAGCTAACAGGCATTAACAAAGGTATTATTCATGGTATTAACTAATGGTGTCTAGGGCTTCTTATTTATTGCCCCGTGAAAACACCGTTAGCGTGAAGGTGACTCTACCCACAAACCTATTGCAACAATGACGCTGAAAAATCTAGAATCGAAGAAAATAAATCACTAAACGAATAATTGATTAATTGACAGCTACAAGGAACATATATAATACAAAGACTCTAGAAGGATCCAGCGATTTCTTGTATAATGTGAACGCTATATAATTCGATAAGTAAACTGTTCGACTTTACGGTTAGAGTTGTCGAAGTATTAACCCACAAGTGATATGAAATAAATTCGCATTCGGGTGGTTAAAATAAATACGCTAATGTCTATATAAATCAAGATAGAACAGTTAGTGCTTGTGTAAAGAAATTAACGACATGAGCTACGTTTCGGGCCTTGGAAACGGTGTTTTTAAAAACTACTTCCAATTCTTCGTAGCAATATTTCTTTACTTAAACAGAAATTAATATGGAACTTTGACAATTTGGTATTAATTATTCTAAGTCAAAAGTAAAATATTAATTGAACTAATATTAGGGCGAGTAGCCTAAGTAAACAACAATGCTAAAGCTGTAATATTCAGACTGACTGACTGGTCTTGGGGCTCCCGAGGTATTTATGTTGTCCCTGCCCTCGCAATTATGTGGGAACTTGCAGAGTTCATGTCTGCTTATTCTTAATTTTATTCATTAATAGATTGTAACAATCTTACTTTCTAGGTAATTGCGGTATCTTAACCGTCTGTGACCTACCACCTGCAGTATCACTATCGTCTGGAATACATTGTACTGCACCCATTCTCATGAACTTCTATAGTTCTTTCGATGTAAAGTTGCGTTTTTGATTGTGACTTGGTCGGATGTGCGTTATTTTTGTGTTATGTCTGGTGTTATCAGATGAGGTATCCATAGGTGTTTGTTTGTAATAACTGTTACGGTTGTTATTGTTATTTGTCATTGGTGTACTTCTAATAGGGTCGCGCTGAATCTTGATTTTTGTTGGTTCACGTTTTGGTTGAATCTTTATTGAAATGCGGGTGTCGTAAAATTTGGATTAAACGTTGGTTTTGGGAATTGTTTAAATTGATTATTAAAATTCAGGTTATTAAAATTTGGGTTATTACTTCGCGGTTGAATTGTTTGTGCATTGAATGGTGTGAATTTTTGTTGGAGGATTGTTTGTCTTGCGGCTTGTATAGTTTTTCTTAGTGAATAACTTTTATTCGCGGTACGGTTATATAGTCTCCTTATATAGTCTTCTTCTGTTATCATGTTCATGGCTTCTTCTAAATTTGGGGACGTTGCAATCTTATTTTATCTGATAATCGTCCTGGTAATACGTTTATGAAGATGTCCAGTGCCATTTTGTCATACACTTTTGTTTTTAAATGTCCGATATTTTGGTCGGGTTTTTCGATTTTTAATTTGGTTAAGATTAGACTTCTCACGTCTTGGCATTTCATTCCGAATTGGTACGGGGATTGGTTATTTTCCATCCTAGGGTTGATTAGATCGCGTATTACGTTTTTTATGTTACGTTGATCGCTAAAATATGCGATTAGTATCCGTTTAAAGTCCTGCCATTATTCAAGGTGATTTTGGCTGACTATTAGTGCCCGTCCGGTTAGTTTACTTATTTTCGTGCGTAAAAGTAATGCATTTCTTTCGTTACCTCCGGGTTTGTAAAAGGTTTTCAAAAATATTTCGCATGTTGTGATGGAATCATCAAGCAAGCTTAATCTCCGTTAAAGGTGGGGATGGTTTCGAGATAAATCTTCATGTTTGACTCATTTTTGTTAAGCGTTGCTTTCGCTTTTAGTTAATTTTAAATTTTGTAAAATTGAGATATATTTCGCGGTTCGCATTGTTACCTTTTAGTTTGGTTGGTTAATTTTCAGCTTGAAGTGTGTTACGTTATTTAAAAATCGTAGTTGCTTGTATTTGTACTTAGTTATACGGTGCTATAATTGGAATTAAGGGATTTATGCTTGGTAATGTCTAATTGCTTGCTGTAGTCTTGAATTCGTTTATTTATACTTCGCGGATGTTAATTTTATTACGGTTTTAATTTTCAGAACGGTTTCTATGGAATTAATATTCTCGCAATAATTTGCGTTATACCTTGTACATTTTGTTGCGCCAGTTATGATTTTATTTTATATCTGTTCTGCTGATTGATCGGGTCTGCTTTAATTATCTCTTCTCCGTGGGTGTTGCAATTGATAAATGTGTAAGATGTTTCTTTGTAATTATATTGTCTACTTACCTTAAATATTTTAATTTTATAGTTGCAAGTTTTCCGTCTACCGTTTTGTTACAGTGGTTGCATAAAAAATCTCCTTTGTAATTTGTACAATAAACTTGTTTAAATTACAAGGTCTTAAGTCTACTGTGGATGTAATTTTAGTCTGTAAATTGTTTTAAATAATTTGCGTAATTCTTTTGGTATAATTGGATATCTTCGCACTGGAAATATGCAATTATACTTTATTTGATTTTTCTGAATAGGTTTTGTTTTCAGTCTGTGTGAAATGAATAGTTTGCGTTTTTTAGCTCATTAATTGCTGCATAAAATGTTACGTTTGATAATTGTTTCGTTATAATTAAATATCTCTGCACTGAAATAACTTTGTATTCAATGATGGTTGTAATTTATGTAAGAATCGCATTATGAATTTGGCACGCTTTGTTTCAATTTGTAATGTTTTAATTTATTAGTAGATTACAAGGTGCGTTTCTATAATTTATAGAAGTACGATGAAGGTCAAGTTTTAAATAATCTTTTCTGTAATTAATTGTCTATAACAATTGCGTTATGTACATAAGTTTTTGGTACTAAGTTAATTACGTTCTATTTTTGGTATTTCTGTACGTCCGTTACGTTTTGGTTTGTTTAATAATTGTTTATACTATTTTGTTCAAAAAAATTCTCTTTTATAAGTCAATTCTCTTAAAATAGTTCTCGTTTGCTTTAAAAATGAATTTTTTCAAAATAAATTTTGAAAATAATTCTCTTAATACATAAGTAAATTATTTTCATTAAATAGCATAAAATTGCAGTAATAATACTTAAAATCTGCACATATATAAAATAATAAAATAAAAAATTCTTTTAGTAGCTAATATCAGTAAATTTGTAAAAATCAATTAGTTTTAAGGAAATGAACTTACATTAATTTCTTCGTTGTTTTCATGGACTCGGTAGATTCGTTTACTTCGTTCACGATGCTTTGGTTTGGATTCGATCGATGCTTGTATCTCCCCCAAGTTTGTTTGTTTAGCTGTATTTGGTCGATGCTTGTACTTCTTACAACTTTGTTTGGGTTCTGCCAACTTGGGAATTGAAATTTCAGACTACCACATTTTCGAATTTGGGTTCCCTAGTGAACTTTTGACATCCTACCGACCGCGCCAGTTACGTTTCGGGTCTTGGGAAAGGTGTTTTAAAAACTACTTCCATTTCTTCATGACAATATTTATTTACTTAAACAGAAATTAATATGGAACTTTGACAACTTGGTATTAATTATTCTAAGTCGAAAATAAAATATTAATTGAACTAATATTAGGGCGAGTAGCCTAGGTAAACAACAATGCTAAAGCTGTAGTAGTCATACTGACTGACTGGTCTTGGGACTCCCGGGGTATTTATGTTGTTCCTGCCCCTCATAGTGCTGTTGGAACTTGCAGAGCTAATGTCTGTTTATTCTTAATTCTATTCATTAATAGATTGCAAAAATCTTACTTTGTAGGTAATTGCGGTATCTAAACCTTCTGTGACCTGCCACCTGCAGTATCACTATCGTCTGGAATACATTGTATTGCATCCGTTCTCATGAACAGTTAATAACCTTTTTATATCGATTGAGTTACATTGTTGTACTCGACTTAATAATTTCTTAATGGATTCTGATAATTTCCTAATAATTCTATTTTATAATACATACATAAATTGGGGGAAACATAACTAGGGTGGGTAAATTAATAATAAATACAGTATAATTGTTATATGAAGAAGTAGATTAGTACAGTAAACGCAGCAATTATTATCAGTGATCGCTGTGGTGGAATTTAAGTATATTAAGAATTATATGTAAATAATTATGCATAATTGGGCTTGTATAGAATCGAATAAAAACAGAAAATTGCAGTTCATTACACTATTATATTCAGTGGTACCTCTAGGTTGTGGAATTTAAATTTTCTTTTTCTTCGCTCATTACGCCAACAACGGAATTATCGTTGCAGAGTACTCTAGCTTTTTTTAGGTTAGAAATTTAGGTATTTGTTAATATTTATACGTATTTATTTTATAGTCCCAAATTACAGACTCCCTAGTTAAAAGAAAATCAGTTTATTTAGTTTATATGTCAAACCCTGTTATGTCTGCGGCTGCTTTTATAACGACTCTATCACTCCTTACAAGTGGTTAATAAATAATTCGAGTTGTAAACCACGTAAGTTTACAACTAAATCCATGTAATTGTAACTGCAGCACCAATAAAATTAATTTCAAGGTGTGAGCGCTTACACCCTTTAAACTTATACAGTTTGAAACCTTAATATACAGATCATAGAAGTTCGTGACTAGAATTAATTCAAACCACTGCTACGGCATTGGTATTGAAATCCTAATTGTTATCTCTATATTAAATTACAAAATGTATACGATATTATTAGCATAGGAATGCCTTAGCGATATCCCTTGTTCTCCTATAATCCAGATTTACAACACCCCTATAAAAGATACACCTCTACTGAAGATCAACACCAGCGGCAACGAATAAGGATTTAAATGCTAAGTGACATTCTAAATGCTTGGGGTGTATAATTATAGAGAATACTATCTCCAGATTTATATTGAAACAAATTTCAATTTGTATTTCTTTATTAGATCTAGTATAAGCCTGATTATTCACAAATATTTACAGAAATCTGTATGTACTCAAATGCTGCTACAGAAATCACAGATGATAATTATTACACTATTTATTGCACTAATTCTTTCGTTTAAAATATATTATTAATTAATTAATCTACACAAGTACTAACTGTTCTATCTTAATTTATACAGTATTTAATGTATTTTATTCAACTAAAATCATAACAATTTACTTCAGTTCATTTGTGCATTAATACTCAAACTGATCTCCCTGCGGGATTGTATGGTTTATATCGGGCTATCATACTTTCAATACTAATCTAGAAATCGATAGTCCTTTTTAGACTCATTGCATTATATTTGACCCTTGTAGCTGTCAATTAATCTATTGTCTATTCAATGGTTTTTTCCAATTTATTCTAAACCCTCGGGTGTTAGTGTTACAACATCTTCCTTTTGCTGTATTCGAGCAAATGCATTTCCTTATTTTAGTGATCTAAGCCGATGACGCTCTCTCCGACAGACTTGCGAAAGATCAACTTTACAAAAAACGACAGGTAAACGTTAGGTTCTCAGGTAGAATTTATTTCAATAAATGATGGGTGCCTATTGTTAAGAAACCTGACAATTAACATTATTAGTTATATTTAGAAGTTTTGTCTAAAATTGTAATTTTAAGAAAAGGAAAAGTAAAGGATTAAATAAAATACAGTTTAATCACTATTGTACCACCCTAGTAGTAATTTAATGTATGTATTGTTTTAGGTATGGTTTAAGTCAAACGTATTTAACTGTTGAGAAAGCTAATGGTAAGCTTTCAAAGCTTGCAAATTACCCAAGGCCGTTCTAGCTCAGTGGTGGAATTAGTGTGAGGGCATCAGGGCGTCATCGAGTTGGTTGCGTCAAAATCTGTTCGTCTTTTATCCATATCTGTTAGTTAATATATAATATAAATATTAATAATAGATGGTGACATAAAACCAAAGTTTTAGGACACAGATGGTAAACACTTTGACATCAATGTTGATTTAAAAAAACGAGTAACCGATAAGCGGTAAATCTAACTAAAAATTAACAACTGAATTATTTATCCTAATAACGTATCGTCCGTAGACGGAGACAAATTTATATATTTTTGGTGCAATCTTCTGAAACGTGAGACTGTGCAATTCGTCTATGGGCAGTGTGTTATTACTGCAAGAAATTTAATTCTTCAACTTTTAATTACATCTACCGTTTTCGGCTTTTTTTTAATTACCATAAATACTAAAGCGCTTAGCATATGAGTTTTAAAATATCTGCTCTACTCTTAATTACACTAAATTCAGTTATGTATTTTATATGTTAAAACTCTTCTCCATCATCCTCTTCACCCACCCACAACCCTCTTCCGTCCTCTTTCACGATCATACGCAACCCTACTCAGTCCTCCTTCTTACTCACCCCAACCTATTCTGTCATCCTCCTCATTCATTCTCAACTCTCCCTCGTTCCCCTTCTCACTAAAACTCATCCCTCCTATGCCCTCCTCACTCATCAGCAATACTCCTATGTCCTCCACCGCAATCGTACACCACTTCAATCGCCCTCCATCTCAATCGTACTCAACTTCCTTGGTCCTCTTTCTCACTCATCTTAAACCCTCCTGTCCTCCTCACTCATCGTGTACCCCGTCCATTCTCCTCAATCATTTTGCTATCCCATTCATCTTCGTGTCGCATTCATCCTCCACCTCAAACTTGCTCCAATCTTAATCGTTTTACCACCTTAACCGTCCTCCGCCTCAGTCATCCTCCACACCTCGTTAATCCTCAAACAGATAATAAATATACCTTGCTGTGCTTTTAACTAACCCTGTTTCAACTACTTATCAAAATTAGTGTTAAATAAACGTAACTTCTACGTTACACTACAACAACCACTATGATTCAACTACCGCATTTCTCCTACGTTTTTTGTTACAATTTGTAGACTTACCCTGTTAATCTTAACCTCAATGACGACTTTCACCTTAAATCTAAGAATAAAAACAACAAATTAAAAAATTTATTAATAATAATTTTTGCTGGTGTTGACATTACAAATAAGTAAAACAAACTTTGTCAACAAATATTATAATTTAATAAATATATACATGTGTTCTTAACTAACATCCACTGGGATAGCCAAATTTCTAAACGTTTGCGTAAGCGATCGTGCTACAATCATAATGTCATCTTCTAAATATTGGTTGGGGTGACATGTAATAACTTACAATACTATAAATATTTGTAGTTCCGGATTGGTATCGTATCATTTCCAACACTCTAAAGTAATTTCTATTGCTGCTATCATTAAACAAAAAATGGCTCGCACTAGTTTCACCTATAAGCATTTGAATCTCTCTTCTTCTGTCGTACTACGACATACATTTTTTATAATACCTACAAACTTTTCGTAAAATTCTTGAAAGCTGCAACACTTTAACTCTTCCATTTTATAACATATTAATTCTCGCACGTTTAATAGCTTGACGCACTCGTACTCATTCTGAACAACAACACTTTCGTTTTACACAGTTTCCATATTATATGAATTTTTTTCTTGAAATTTATTTGCCACCCACACACCTCTATTAGATGAATAGACTGTCAGCTTCAATTTGAATTCACTATCCAGTTGTAATTCTAAAACACTTCCACCAGGTTAACTATTCAATCTTATGTTTGATGTTTCCTGGGCAAACTGTCTGGTTCTAAATTCCAATTGAAATTTGCAGAACTACCTCTACTCAAAGTAGCACATTCTTATAGCATAATTTTGACACATTCTACTACTACAAATAATTGGCACGACTGCCCGCAGACAACTGTATAAAACAAACCCAAATTCCACGTTCATCATCATTAGGTCTTTTGTCCTGGAACTCATTGTTTCCTATTCTGTGCTAACCTACACATTTCCTTGAAATTTCCACAGCCTGCATCTTTCACTATGTATGCAATAGTCCGATCTGCCTATAGCTTCTTATCTCTACTTGTAATATATCCCGCAATATTCCCCAAAAATCTTTAGAACGTATCCTGCCCTCTTACTTCCCCAATTTTTTTGTTTTCCACAATATCTTTATTCCCCTACTATTTCTATAGCATCTTTGTTATTAATTTTGTCTGTCTATGCTACCATCCTCACACATCTGAAGCACAACATTCCAAAAAGCTTCTACCGTTTTTCTGTCTGCTTCTCCTACTGCCCCTATTTTATGGACGTACTATGCTGTGCTCCACATATATGCTTTCAACAATTTTCTTCTTGTTTCTATGTTTGTTGTCCTTAAACATAGCAGCTGCTCTTTGTTGTTAGATGCAGTTCGGTTCCCCTTTTATTGTTTATAAATATATACTATATTTCCCCGATATTCAGTAGTATGTGAAATGGGTTAAGCAGCATGCGGCTAAAGAGATCCCCAACACTTGAATATTTGCCGAATTAATAGTTTTCTAATATATCCTTTAGCACAATCAACATTGGTTGAAAATCTTTTAGAATCAACACCTGTAGTTGTTTATAATAATCATCATATTCAAGTGCAATTATCTTTTACATCATTAGGCTTTTCCATCTTGAAACTGGTTGGACGCGAACCTGCGCTTATTTCTATTCTGAGCTAGCCTACACCGTTACCTGAAATTCCCACAGCCTATATCCCAGTTCCCCTTCTGTTGTTTCCTAATTATATGCCCTATTTCACCAAGATTCAGTGGTAGGTGAAGAGGATTAAGCAGCTTGTGGCTAGCAAGGATACCCCAACGCTTATGCTTTTGCCGAATTAATGGTTTTCCAGTAAATCCTTTCACACAATTAACATTAGTTGAGAGTATTGCAAAACCAATATCTGTAGTTGTTTATAATTATCATTAGTTTTAAGTACTGTTTTTTTTATTGTCATTAGGTGTCCAGCTTGGAATTGATTGAACGCGTACCTTTATTGATTTCTATTCTGAGATAGCCTGTACATTTCTCTGAAATTCCCACAGCCTATATCTTACACTATCTGTGTGCAATAGTCTAACCTAAGTCTACCCGTACCTTTCTTTTTTTTCTATCTCTGCTTCTAATATAATCCACACTATTCTCTTATGTCTTAGTATGCGACCTATCATTCTATCGTCCCTATTTTCTACTGTTTTCCACTTACTTCTCCTACCATTTCTATACCTCTTTGATCTTAACTTTGTCTGCACATGATATCTTCATCATACGTCTGAAGCACCATATCTCAAAGGCTTCTATCTTTATCCTGCCCGCTTCTTCTACTGTTCAGGTTTCACAGCATTATAGTGCTCCACACATATATTTTAATCAATATTTTTCTTGTTTCTATGTTTGTTGTCTTTGAGCATAGTAATTGCTTTTTCTTGTTAAATGTAGCACGACCTTGTGCTAAGCTTTGTTTTATACCTTTTGTGATTTTCTCATCTTGCGTTATTTGACTTCTTAGGTAGCTGAAATCCTTAACCTCTTGTAAGTTCTCGTTACCTATTTGTATTCTAGTTTTTAATTTATTTTCCCCTTCTTTGAATACTAGTACTTTAGTTTTATTTTTGTTAATAGGACACATCCACGTCTCACCCCTTTCCTAATATTTACTTCTCTACGTTTCTGCCCTAATTCTATTATCGCTGTTTGCTTTTTGTATAAGCGATTTACTATCCGTTCGTGTCTAAAACTCATTCCAATCTTTATGAGTATTTCGAACATTTTTTTCCATTTTGCATTGTCGAATGCTTTTCGCAGATCTTTAAACCCTATATACACGCTCTCCTCTTTTTCAATTGTTTTCTCTATTATCACCGTACCGTGTTCCTTTGTTTCGCCTAAACCCAAATTGATCTTCCCCTAGTACTTCTTCAGCTCATTTTTTCTTTCGTCTTTGTACAATTTTAGTTAATATTTTTGACACGTGTGCTGTCAAACTTATTGTTTGAAAACTTTCACATCTATTCGAGCCTCTCTTTTCTGGTTTAGTAATTATGATGTTACGTTTGAAATTTTTGGGTATTTCGCCTGTCTTATACATATAACTTACAAGTTGGAAGAGACGTTCCGTTACTGCTTGTCTAGCGGCTTTTAAAGTTTTAGCTTGCACATATCTGTACCCGATGCCTCATCATTTTTCAGACCCTTGTAACAGTTTTTTTTACCACTGCAGAACATCAACGAATTTTAGTTTTACAAACTCTTGTATAGTCATTAATATCATGCAAACTATTTTTAAATAAATAAATACCAGTATTGGTATTATGCGTGTTAACCGCCATACAGAAATGCTAGTTTGGTTGCTAACATCAGGCGCCGAATGTTAGTATTAATATTATCAAGGCCAAGCAGCTTTCCAGTTTCGTGCATATTTCATCTGCACTCATTTTAGCTAGAGCTCTCGTCGAGAACCATCGTGGAAATAATAAGGGCTCTAGCATGTAACTTGCGTCTGGCTTTGTGCGGTAGTATAGCCCTAGTGCGCTGAACACTAGGCTTTGTGGTTTTAACAATGGTAAGAATTAAAAATATAAGTTATTAGACAAACTTTAATAATTTCGTAAAAGTTACGATAAAACATGTTTTTTAACGCTTCGTTGAAGAATCTTCAATTAGATTTTTATTTTATAATTCTCAACTTTTAAGAAGTCGTTTTGTATATAAATTGTAAGGCTCCGTCGTATATTCATTTGTTGGAATGTTCACGCTTTATCTGGTTTTATAAAAATAAGGCAGTCCGTATGCTGTATTCCAAGAGGATATAAATTCTACATTTGCACCTGCGAGTATCAAGTTGTAGTTCATTCACGTCAACTTTGCGATAAAATATCGATCCAAGATGAACGTCCTTCAACCGTGTAATGAATAGTTGGATTTCATGTAATGTTATGCGAGAAAACAATAAGTTTGAATTTAAGCAAACGTTGTACAAAGTACGTAGAAATTTTATGGTTTGGAAATTAAGTCCGATGATGAAAGGAAATGGTACTTTTGAAGTTTTTGGTCAAGATCTACACACAGTAGAACATCTAAGTTTGATATTGGTGTTTGGTTGGTCCAGATTGTGCGTATAAGAAAAACGCATGGAAGTTCGTATGATCCGGTCCAAGGATCAAGCAGCTGTTCGTGTTCTGTAGAACATGTGGATTTTACGTCACTTGTTTTTCTGACAAATGTATGTATTAACACCTGCCCTAACATGCTGTAACGCCAACATGTAAACAACATCTGCTAAGCCAAGGTAAGAGATTAGAATTCTTTTTACATCACGTCTACATTTGGTGACATTTGGTAACCATCACTTTCTAAAGGAGTTCTTAATTTTACATAGGCATCAAAGTGTCCGTCGTGAATTGAAGCGCTGTGATGCACAACACCGCATAAGGTATATAATACTTTAGTTTGATTAAGTTTGAACGCTGGATGAGCCTGGCTTGGTTTTGAACAAAAATGCGTTACATTCAGTAGTCTAGGGAATGAAACGTTTTTATTTATTATTGCGGATCGAAGTATTGAAACTTGAAATCGTTTAAAATGTAAGACCAGTATTGCAGGTGGATTGTAGATCAGAATTTGTTTAGTGGTATTAGTTTTAAAGGTTTGTGCAACAATCACAGACTACTTTATTGCTTCCGGAAAGCAGTTCCCTCGTTGTAAATTGGTTTAAAAAAGATTGAACAGAACATTTGCCTTCTTCAGGTCGGAAGCTTGTCAGAAAAGTGTTTCTTTCAAATGTATCATTTATATCATTGAGTTCCTCAATTCTTTTGTACGTACCATCATATTCCGTGTTATTTGGTGATCTCCATTTACTTGTCTCAGTATGGCTTTGATATCTTTGTAGATCACCTCTACCTCTTCCTTACTGTAGTTAGACTTAGGCATGTATACTTGGTTTATTACTGTATTTACCGGTTTAAATTCTAATCTAACCACTAGTACTATTTTTTTCTTTAGTAATTAGTTTTCTACACGCTGTTCTATCTTTTTTGGCATAACTAACCCCAAACCCGAATTTTCTTCCTCTGATCCTGTATGAATTATCTCAAAGTCTCCACTCAAAAATCCCCCGCCTCTGGCCAGAGAACTTTGCTGATCCCTACTATGTCTAGTGCTAACCTATCCATTTCAATTTTCTTGTTTTATACTTTTTGAACACATCCCTCGAAGTAGACCTCTCCCGGAGATTTGAATGGGGGACTATTTTAACTCCAGAGTTTTTTACCCCAGAGAATACCATCATCTTTAATAACAATTTAGGTACACTGTAGGTGACGTTATCGTTTCTGGTTGCATTCCACATCGCAGTAGTGTTTCTTAGAATGCCATACCGACTCCTATAGTCTCTGCCACTCTAAGCACCTCTTTCGGGCACCCGTCTTAGTCTTGTTCGTCACTAAAGACCCTACTACTTTGGTTGAACTTGTACTTTGGCTATTTAGATCACTGGAACGCGGAAGCTATTCTACCCGTTCTAGTAATCTAGAACTTCTTCCAGATGCAGGTCCATTCAGAACGGAACTTCCACGTTATGGTGTTGAAAATTTGATATAAAGTCACCTAACGCATAACTGGTCCTACCTAGTAGTTTGTTGAGGTCTAATTATGGCACTCTTACATCGCTTGTGAGTCAAGACTAGAAAAATCCATGATTAACTTTTTTAATTTTAATCAACTCCACAATATTTCGACAACTAATGCACCGGCATTGGATCTCTTTTCTTCTATGCTGGTGGTCAAGCGTGTGCAGTTCCTTATTGTGTTAATTAGTATTATATGTAAGTTTTGACGAGGAAAAATAAAGCTTATATTGGTGTGGGCTTTACCTGATGTAGATCCTCATTCCACCATACACCTCCTCAGCCCTTCCTCCTCCATCATTCCCCATTACCATTGTCCTCAACCATATTCTGTCCTCTTCAAACCTCTTGCGTTCGCCATCATTCTCCGACCTCCCCCGTCGATCATCATCTTACAGCCTCTTTCATTGTCAATCATCCTCCAACCTCCTCCGTTCTCCACGCCCTTTCCATTTCACAAGCCTAACTTATATTACGTTTGTTTGCTAAATGACGTTTAAACCATAGAATAATAATACGCTGCGCAAAGAAGTGACACTCTTCATAAATTACATTGCTTTTCACCTACCAAAGATACAGAACCTTCAGCCATTATTCTATAGGTACACAGATGCACCCAGAAATTTATAAACGTTGGATTAGAAATTGCTTTAAATATATAAATTGATTATTGTATACAAAACTGCATAATTTAAGCTCTAACGTAGTAAAGGAACCTATTGAAGTGAAATTACAAGGTAGAGCAAGAACAGTACAATAAACTAAAAGGAGGTTGAAGAATATAATTTATTACCCCTCTTTTAATTTTACCATCTTACATTCTTTTTTACTGCACTGCTCTTTTAATGCGATTATCTTTGTTTCGCACTCTAACTTCCTACTTTTTAAATATACTTCCTCCAATTCTAATTTTCATTCCTTAATAATAATAAATTCGGAGAAAAGGAAGACAATCACGACGCTTTTGAATGTAGTCAAATTTTTGGCATTTCCTTATTTTTCGAACTGTTTAACTTCTGAGAATGATGGCATGGATAATGCGTTTTACACAAAATATTAGAAGTGTCCGTTCAAAACGTCATAGCGTGTTAACAGCTGACGAATTAAATCACGCGAAATTATTAATTTTTGAAATCGTTCAATAGGAAGCTTTTATGGACAACGATAATAAAATTAAGTCGTTAAATGAGTATCGTGATGGATTTGGTTTAATCGAAGAATATCTTCGTTTGTCCATAGTATGAAAATTTTCCCTCTATTTGTAACATTTCACAGAGAAAATAACAAACAAACAGAACTATACATTTGAATTGTTTCTATGTTCTAAAACGTAAAACACTTCGTGTAAATTTTTTTGAAGAGGGAAGGTTGGAATTGAAGCTGCGTTTCCTCGTTGAATGGCAATACCTATCCTTTGAACCAAATACTGTTTTGACCTAGGTTCTCCAGTGTGCAATGTTAATATTACGGCAAGGCTGTTCACGAACTGAATAGCTTCTTCACACCAAGTTCCCAATGTTTCCACTGCGAAAGAAAGGAAGTGCATATTTTGTTCCAAGAGTATTTCCTTATTTTCCCAAAAGCAGCTATTTTTGCAGCATATCCTGACTCTAATGATGAATGTGGTAGGTAAAAAGGGGCAAGTGTGTCTGAGCAAGTAACGTCCCATACTAAACTTTTCCCTTTTGTCCAAGGAATTAAGGTCATTCCATCTACTCGTTTTCCATCAACTCTGAACAATCCGCAAGGCTCAAGACGGCATGGGATCTTTGCCAAGGTGAGAGCCCTAGACAAAGTGTTATTAAGTTCCTAATGTCTTGAGTACCGTCCTACGCATTTGGTATAGCTTAGTCTATGATGTCCTGATGAATCAATTTCTAAGCCGCAGACGCAAATATGTGGTTCACAAATTTTGCATCCGAGTCTAAGAGCCATTGCTATTCGAAATGTATTGTTTTCCAACAGTGTGCCGACTGTCTTGGATGGAATGACGTTTAGCCACGCATTAGCTTCAGGATTTTGTAAAGCTAAAGTTATAGCCTTATCCGCAGGTGTGGTCGGTTTACTCTTTTCAAAAATATTATTAATGATAACATTGTCCCATGATCGCTGGAAAGAAGGATCGTTGGGTATCTCCGAGTCAGAGGTCAACTTCGTTTATTCATTTATTTCTTCTTCATAGAAAGTGGTCTGGTGCCTGTCGAAGTCATCTAGACTTAACATCAAATTGACAAGCTTGCTGACACTAAGAGAAGAAGAGAGAAAGGCAGGAACACAGATGTCTTTGCATCTCCGAATTCCACGTCCTCCCAGTCGCGTTGGCAGAGAAGCCTTTTTAGAGAGTTCGGGTGATAGAGGTGAATTTAGTAAAAATTTCAAAGTGTCCTTAATGTTTTCATCTATCCATCCAATACATTATGATAAAACCATGCAGGAGTAGTACGAAGAAGATACATCAATTTCGGAACTGTAAAACAGTGACGGAGAAGGTAGTAGGCTACGCGACAGTTTTGGCGTTCCTTAATTCGAGAAAATAAAAGCATTATTTCACCTCGCTTGTTCTCCAAAGAATCTTCAAACAAAGATTTCGTGATACGTGATCCCAGTAAAGAAAAGCTGTGAACAATTTTGATTCCCGGTGATATCTTTCTAAATGTCGAGATAGAATTCTCGTTTGGTTTGTCACAGAAATAAAGCTCACATTTGTCTGAATTGATTTGTAATCCTATTGATTTACATCTGTCAATAAGTAATTTGAAGTCTTCAAGAACTATATCGTGATCACCAGCTAATAGTTCATCATCTAGATAAAAGCATACGAGCTCGGATAACAATGACTCCACAACAGGATGAATAGCGAGACAAAAAAGGAGTAGTCCAGTTGGGTCTCCTTGCTGGCAACGGGAAGCTGACGGGATAGTCCATTCTTCAAAAAAAGACGTGATTCTATTGAATAAGTTTGCCATAGGAAAGTATACAGCTTTGGTGTTCACTTTGATACTTCAGCAAGTATTGCGTCACGATGAACAGTGTTAAACGCATTAGCAAAGTCAATCTTCAGTATTATTTTTGAAGATCCTATGTTTCGTGACAAAAAGCTTCGGGAAGAATGAACAGCAGCTTCGCAACCTCCGGGTGTTGCGTATCTTAACTGCTTAGGACGAAGATATGTTCCTATTTCTTTAGTAACAGCAGAGCATGCAATTTTAGCCACTAAACGGCGCAACGTATTCCCCACTGCAATAGGCCGTATACCACCATCCTTTTTATTTAATGCGTAAAACTGGCTCCGTAAACAATTGGAAGAATTTCTCCTTTGATTTTCCCGGCAAGTACAAAGTTAGAAAATTTCGTAAGTGCATTTAATATTCTGTTAGACGCCTCTCCGTTTCCTTTGTTAATCATATCTTTTAAATGTTGGGGTCTGAGTCCGTCAATTCCACCGCTGGAACCATTTGGAAAACTGAGTATGGCTTTCCGCACTTCGTCTATTGACACAACTAAAGATTCTTGACTATATACAGGTTCAGAGAATGGCAATGCTTGAGTGGGCGATGGGTGCTTCGAGACAAGCTTCAAGTACGTATCTTGTGTCAGAGGTGCAACTTTTTCTTGAGACGATAATATTTTGACGGCTCCTCTGATATCCCCTTCGGAAACTTTAGAGTCCACACGTTTTGACAAAGACGTAGGTTTTGTCGTAATTGTCGAAAAATTTTCATTCCCTTTAATGTTCGCCTTGACTAATGTAGTGAGAGATTTGTTTTTG
This sequence comes from Platerodrilus igneus, assembly GCA_036346225.1. Lineage (NCBI taxonomy): Eukaryota > Metazoa > Arthropoda > Insecta > Coleoptera > Lycidae > Platerodrilus > Platerodrilus igneus. The sequence goes on along the minus strand of JARFIW010001299.1, from coordinate 1,509,071 downwards.
CAGAACTGAGGCACATTGAGACTTGAAAATCTAAAGATAAACAAAGCTCTCCAGGAATTAACGTCGTTTTTCACTATGCAGGTTTCTAGTATTTGTGAATTTACTTGCCGCGGCAAATCTGGCCCCTTTAGGAATCCTTTTGAGAACTTTGATGATTCTCTTCCTCTGAGAAAGTTCGAAAGATAAATCTTCAGTTGAGTTCAAGCTCGGCGCTAGCGATGTCAGAAAAGTAGTGACCCCATCGTTGGATTCCAAACGGTGTTTTCTTCCTATGTCGATCGGTAGACCTTTGTCAGTATATAGCTTGTTACAGTATTGGCAAGGAATTTTTTGTGAATGGTTGGTTTTCTCCGTAGTGTAGTTGTTGCAAAACTAGGGATCATTCTCCAGTTCCATGTTCCTGGCTTTTTTATCATCTAGGTTAGCACAAGACGAGTGGAACCAATTTAGACATCGGTCACATGAAATTCATACTTCTGAAGGATTATCGTTATTCCCACATGGACATAGTGTAGGGTTCTCCATAACACGATGGACGTTTGTTGTAATTCGAAATTTCGTAATAATTCGTGTAATTGTAATTCTTCGGGAAAGAAGCCAGGTCTCGGGAAGGTGGTAATTGTAATGATTCGGTATTAGATTTAGTAGTTATTGAATATTTTTACAAAATGAAACGCTGAACAACTTCTGGGAAATTCTCAATCTCTTACCGCTATTAAAATTTCGCGACGAAATCTTTCTTTAGGAAAATCCTTTTAAATATCGCTTTCAGCCACCTGTCGGCCCAACAGAATTACGAGTACTCACAAAACTAGTCTCTTTCCTTATGAGTAGTTGTATCTTTCTTCTTCGAAAACTTAACCGTGACGTATATAAAAAGTTTTAAAATTTGTCTCCCATAAAATTTTTACGGTTTGTAAAATGTAATAGGAACACTTGTACATAATCTAAATATGCTTATTATTTAATAAAAAAAGGAAATAGTATAATTCTTAAAGTTTAAAAAGTTTAAAATTTAAATATTCAAAAGATTTAAAACTTCCGAAACAGCCTATGTATTCTGCCGAAGGGGAACTCCAGTCCGGCACGGTTCGACCTTGACTTTGCCTTTCCCTTCACCTTGCCGCCTTTTCCACGTCCGGACATAAAAGAGTAAAATTAAGTACAGTCAATTAAGCAAAGACTGACAAGTTGGTTTTTAACTCTCATATAAAATCGTGTCATATTGGTACGCAGAGCCTAATTAGTCTACTACGAGAAAGATTTTAGATTTTAGGTGGGAGACGATATATCAAACGAGTGATTTCAAAATCTGTATGGTGCAAAAAACACGTTGTTAAACCTTTTCAAGTTGATAGCCCCCTATACCTGCGGATCGCGTGTATGATGCAGTCGCTTTCCAGGTAACTGGAGTGGATTTTGTGGGTCCCTGTACTTGAAAACTAGTGGAAAGGTTTGGGTATAGCTGTTTACGCGTGGTATATATACAACAGTGCATATGGAACTGGCCATCTCGCTTTCGACGCCTTGTTTTATGCGTGCGTTACGTAGATTTGTAGCACGCAGAAGAAGGCCAAAGGTAATATATAGTGACAACAGTACGAATTTTGTAGGCAGCGACCATTTCTTGCAGATAATTAATTGGATTGAATTTGTCGAAAGTTCTGCCGTTCAATGTATATCTTGTAGGTTCAACCCATCCACAGTGGCATGGAATGTCAAGCAACATTAAAGTCAAAATTTTTTCCCGTCACAAAAAAACTGTTTAAAGGATAGGTGGGTGAATTGAGAAGAAGAGGTAGAGCCACGAAAGAACTCAGCACAGGGCAGATGAAAGAAGCAAAATAAAAAGAATAAGGGGCGGTAAAATTGTGATAGCACAGATAGGCATAGAAGGGTATTAACAGTGTCTGAAGGTCGCTACATTTAATTTCCTATCGTCGACCCGAAGATACTACATTGGCCAGGAAGCGAGTTTTTTTACATGGGAGTTATGAATTTTGCCGAACCGTTGCTGTTACAAGCAAGGTAGGAATTTTTTACGTGCCTGACAGCACGCACACACAGAACTTACATGTTACCTGTTATCAGAACGAGGACGTATTTTGTGAAAAATGCTCGCCTAACATTTTTCAAGCGGACCCGTGTCAGGATTCGAACCCAAAACCTTGGGCATACCAACTACACCATGGAGTCGCAGACTGAAAGTTAGCAGGCTAAAAATTAATATAAAGAAGGGATCCCAAGACTTAACTACTCTTTTCTACGGAAAGGCGTGATGGGAATTTATGAATGTGTGTATGTGGTAATAACTAAAAATCAATCTTATTACAAACTGGTTCTGTCAGTTTATATATTTGGTCTGTAACTGCGAGTCAACTGATACGCTTTAAACGGTTACTTTAATAAGCGTGAGACTTTGTTTTGTAACATTTTAAGTGCTTTTAAAGAGTTTGAAATAATATAAGCTATTTGAATTTCTACATTGAAGCGACATATTTGATTTCCAACGAACTGGTCAGCTAGAAAACCTTTCTTCGAGTTTACAGTAAATCTGTTTATTTTATTTCTATCTTGAGAGTGCTCTGCCTTTGCAATACAAGATCAAGGGAGTACATAAATTCATTAGAAAACAAAGCTCGTACTTTTCTAGCGTAAACCAATAATGTGTACCAGGAAATGCTCATGGATAAATCAATAGAGTTTCTATTCGTGAACATCCGTTTCAGGTACATTACGTTTTACTAAACGCCAATGTTATTTTCTGCAAAAACTAATCCTAATAGTTTATATTAATTTTCTTGTTCAGAATAAAAAACTGAAAGAGTGAAAAAAAGGATTATAGCTATAAGCATATCCAGCGATACAATCAGAATTTAAAAACTATACTGCTTTTGAGATGGAATTTTGCATCGCTCAGAGAAAATCCTTTCACACCTTAAGCATTTTTTTATACAGAAAAGTGTTTGAATGAGATTGGTTTCAAGTACCCACTGATTAGCTTAGCTAATTTACTTCTCTCCACGATAGTAACTCAGGCGACTTTATAATTCAACTGAACTACAAAATAAGATTTCGACTCTAACACCTCTCCGTGTTCCGTTTGCAATTATAGTTAAAACTAACTTTAATTATCGCATAAGATGTAGCTTGTAGATCAATCCTCCTACGCGCGTATAGTGTAATCTATGGTTTTTACCGCGAATAACCTTCGAAAAATTTGTGTTGTGGTATGCCGTTACAGTTGCAGAAAGGCTGGTGTGAAAGTAGTTATGATGCTGTAAAAATATTAACGTTCGAGTTTTGCCAAAGACCGACGGTTCTTCGTCCTACCGCCGCCGCTTAAATTTGAAGTATTACTGGTAAGTTCTTGAAAGTTCCGCTTATATAAACTTTACTCGTATTTACACCTCCACTATTTCCACCATCTGTGGTTATTGAAGTTAACGCAGGACATTCAGCCTTTACGCACCGGATCTAAATACTGTACCTGCAAGCTAATTCGGTAATAACTTTTTATTTGCGGGAAAAAACTTGGCGCTTATCTCGTTGTATCGCTTTCCATTCGATATTCGTTTCGTTTATTAAGCTTAGTTTATTCAATTTATCATCTTAAAGTTGTTATCAGTTTAATAATGTGACATTTAAACTTTTGCTTTATTTGAGTTGTTTACGGACTTAGATAACGTCGCTTTTGTTCGGTAGTTTAATTATAGCGAGAATTACTATCTCATTTTTAATAAATTTGGAATACTGATAGTTTTGATTCCTTATAGCATTTGTTGGCATTAGCTTATATAATAATTAGTTATGACGGAGAAACTGAAACGCATGCTGTTTTTAAGTAACAGTTTAATGACATCTCTTTAAGACATCTTTGCATTGCGAACACAGGTGAAAATGACCCAAATCTGTTAGATCTGTTTCGCGCCAAATATACATTAATTGACGCGTTAAGAAAAAGCTTTTTTGTTCAACATATGCCACAATTGGTACAATCGCATTGGCCATTGACGCCAATGACCAATTTGAAAGGAAGGACGCAATTCGTAAACGCTTCAGATACTTCTCAGCCAAAAATGTCTCTACCGCCGCTTACTCTAGCTCGATCGTTTTTAAATAACCATTTGTTTGTTGTACCCAAGCTTCAACAAAATAATACCGTAATTGTGTTAAAATTTCGTCTTTATTTGATGAGTTTATAGAGGACTCTAAGTTGAATACCGTTACCTACAAGGTAAATTGCACCCCTTTTCTTGCAACACGCGTTCTCCTGCAGGTGGCTTAAAATGAAGTAACATTCCTCTCTTTTGGCCTCTTTTGCTTTTCTCAGCCATACCTATATCAATGATATCGCTTCAGGTGGAGACTGTGTGGAGTTAACCTTGGCTATACGGAATCAACTAAGCGCTCTTTTAAAACTTGATGGTTTTGAACTGCATAAGTGGTCTAGTAATTGTCCTGAATAGCAAAGATCTTTCCGTTTTGCTACAATTTGCACTACCTCGCGCCTTTGAGGATCTTGGCACTAAGGCTCTGAACGTTCTAGGTCTTTAGTGAAATCCCACCTCAGATACCTTCTGATTGCTAGCTCAGCCATAGTGTACCACCTGTGCCAATCGCAAATTGCTTTCTAGGTCAGCCCGTATTTTCGACCCCATGCTAAAAGGTTTAATTCAGTGTTTGTGGTCTTTGAAATTAGCCTGGGATGATACCACTCACCCCGACTTACTCCATTTATGGGAGAGATATCTGCATGAATTACCACTTAAACCCGACTTTGTTCTACCACGCTTACTCCTTCCGCCAAAATTTTCTACGTGCAAAGTTTATTATTTTACGGACGCTTCCGAACGCTAGTATGTTGTCGTTTATTATTGTTTTCTTAACCCTTCCTCCGTTAAGGTTCACTTACTTTGTGCTAAATCCAAAGTTGCTCCGCTTCGTACTCTTTCTTTGTATAGCCACTGCTCGCGCCTCGAAACTACTAACCTTCATTTTGAAAACTTTTGATCTCCATATTACCCTTAAAAATATTTTTTGTTAGTCTGACTCCTCTGATCCTTTCTTTTTGGATGAAAGACATTAATCGATAATCGAGTTCCTATATTCAGAAAACACTTTTCGCGCTTTTTGGCATCATATTCCTTCCACTGAGAATCTTGGCGCTGTTGGATCACATGGTTTGCTACCTTCCGACTTATGTTATTGTTCTTTATGGTGGGCGGCATCGCCTGCCTTGCATTGTTTATTCGACCCTTAGAGTCCACGCATTCCGTTTTTTAATTCTTCGGTTTTCATTGAGGAACGTTCTATTGTTTTGACCGCTAACTAATTTCCTTCTTGGATTGAAACAAGTTTGGAAAGCCATTTGTCTTGTCAATGTATCATTCGCATTGTCGCTTGAACTCTCCGCTTTCTCCATGACACACAAAATCCGTTAGCAAAATTTATTGAACCTTTGACCTGTTTCGAGCTTCATAATGCTTTGAACCCCTTGATTAAATATATTCAACAGCCCCACTTTTCTAGTGAGTTAGACGCCATCCAGTCCGGAACACCTATAAAAAAGGATGTTCGCAAATTGTCCCCTTTTATTAGAGAGGGAATTTTAGTGTTTTGTCGTCGCTTATCTCACGTACCCTTGTTCTCCAACAGGAAATATCCCGCTCTTTTCCTAGTAAACGTCATTTTACAGATTTGTATATCGATTTTGTTCATCTGAGATGCTTTCACGCAGGTGTTCATATGGTTGACTGTATCGTTTGTCAACGTTTTTTGATTGTTTCAATTAAACAATCCATTCGCCGAGTTTTAAGTCAGTGTGTGACTTGTTGGAAAACTAATACTATCGCATCGCTGCTTTCTATGGGCCAACTTCCTCCATGCAGAGTTACTCATGTTAAGCACTTTTGAGTTCGGGCGTTGATTTTGCTGGCCTCTGCTCATATTACTATGTCGCGACCATACGGAGTACTAAGGTGTTGAAAGCATATTTGTCCATTTATATGCATGGCTACCAAGGTACTCCACCTTGAATTAGTGTCGAATCTGCCAACCGATGTCTTCCTTGCTGCTCTACTCCAATTTATTGCCAAGCGTGGCTGCTGTGATTATTTATACAGCGATTGCTGCACAAATTTAGAGGGTGCCTATAAACAGCTAATTTCTCCTCCAAAATCATCTGCCGCGATAGAACATATTTCTTTGCACTTTATACCGCCCGGTGCGCCTTATTCTGGTGGTTTGTTGGAGGTAGGTGTGAAGTCGGTTAAAATCTTTCTTCGTCGTACCAAGGTTGAGCTAGTTCTGACTCATAAGGAATCAGCCACTGTCTTTGTTCAGATTAAGGCTAACTTAAACTCGCGTCCTTTCACCCTTGTATGCAGCGACCCCAACGACTTGAATTGCCTAACAGCAGGTCACTTTCTGACTTTGGCCGCTTTAGTCGCTATTCCAGAGCCTACCCTTTCTGATTTTCCGCCTCAACCGCCTGTCTCGTTGGCAATTGCTTCAGCAAAATCATCAACATGTCTCATCTCGGTGGTCTAAGGAATATTTGCATACGCTCCAACAACGGTACAAATGGCACAAATCGTCTCCACAGTTTCGGATAGATATCTTAGGGCTAGTTAAAGCCGATAACGTTCACCGCTTGGATGGTCCCTTCAACGTGTTGTTGCGGTCCATCCAAAAGCTGATGGGTCGTTAGGGTTGTCACTCTCAAATCCGCACAAAGCGAGCTGAAGTAACCTGTCGCTAAGCTCTGTCCTTTACCTTCCTTGTAGACTTTTCTTTATCTTTCTTTCTTGTTTTGGTTTTGTTCGCGTAAATATTTCTGAGCTTTCTTATATTAATTAACTTCTTTTTCCAATCGGTTCCACTCTTTGTAGTAATTTTCTTTTAAAAAATGCTTTGCATTTTGATGGGTGGTGTTCTGTTTGCAATTATAGTAAAATTAACTTTAATTATAGTTTTAACATCTGAGGCTATCGATGTTAACGCAGGACACTCTGAAACTGGTTATTGCCTAATTGTACGTTACAAAATTAGCTATTGAGGCGATGTATTATCACATTTGTATTAGTAAGTTGAAATCATTCAAAGACTTATGATGTTGTGAATAGCCTAGTCCAAGGTATCACGGCAGTCATGGAAGTTGTTATGATTGGTATATCGGAAGCTCGTCGTAAAACGATTAATCCTTAACATTTTAAGATTGAAGGAAAAACGCCGAACGGCTCCAATTTTTATTTTGTGTTATACATTTTCAAAACTTGTAAATAAATTTAGGATCTATATCAAAATAGTAAACTCCCTTCACAGCGTCTTAGGATTGCATAGCAAATGAAAGTTTTTGTTGAATTAGCAGCTCGTCAGATTGGTAAATACTTTTCATAAAAATTCAGCAAAGGCTTTTCACATATGACTCGAATACATATACGATGTGAAAATATTCAAAACTCTCCAGACAAATTCAATAACGATTTTGGTAGATAATTTTACTAAGTATACTCTTAAAAGCTGTTTTGAAGGTTGTCGTCAAAAAGAAGAATAAATTAATATATTAAAATATTCACTGTGTTACCTTGGCAATTTGTAAAGAGAAGATCAACAACATATTTCCACATATACAATGAAATTTGAAGCGACCTGCGATTTGTAGGGCAGTTATCAAAGTTATATCTGACAGTATAAAAAAATAGGTTGCAGTGTTAGTGTGTTTACCTAAGTTTGCACAAGTTTATTTCTATATTCTTCAAAAACTGTGACAGCTTTTGAATAAAACTTTGAAAGTAATACTTCAGGTATGTATTGTTGTGAGCTACTATTAGGCAACCCGTCAAACACACAAGCGCCGTAAGCACTGTATATTCCCCAGGGACGAGAATTTTCTAGCAATTACTGGAGAATGAATCATCCTTTTTAATTCAGGGTATAAATAAGACCGATGATGAAGTACAGAGTTAGTCCATATTAGAATGTCGAATAAAAATTATATTGTGTGAAGTTAAATAGTTGAGCTTTTGAAAGTCCAAGAGTGAACATAAATGTTATATTATGTGAACGTGTCTAATGTACATGCAGCTTGTAGAATACATAAATAGACAAAAGTTTAATAAATAAATAGTTGTGTTAGTTTAAGAAGATATTAGTGCTTTTAAATTCATTAGTGTGATAGTGCTTCATTGTTAATTGGACTGAAAACATCCATAAATAAGGCATATACTGTTAATTAGACTTGCAAACAGTGAGTAATAAAGTCCTTTGTTATTACTTGTTTTAAATTAGTGAAACGCGGTAGTAGTAGCCAGCTACACTGGTGTCAGGCCTGTGTAGGGTATATAGTGATTAATTTAAAAGGAAAAACACACAAGTCTAAGGACATTTAAGTAGTTTGCATATGCCTGTTACAAGAAGCCAAAGAAAGATGGACGCAGAAAATTTTTGGAATTTCCTTAAGGATTTTAAATCCGATATAAAAGGAAAGTTTAGTGAAAGAGCTGAGAGAATGGAGGAGAGGTCAGCTAAACTAGAAGTGACACTTAGTAAAAACGTAGCAAGGTCAGTTGAACTGAAATCCACCCTTAAAGAAAAGTTATGTGAAAATGCTGAAAAAAATAGAACAAAAGTTGAATGAAACTACGGCCACGTTAGAACAAAGATTAATGGAAACCTACATTGCATTAAAAGAAGATTTCACTCAACAGGTAAAAACAGTTGAGCAAAAGTTGGAGAGTAAATTGGTAAAAATAGAAGAAGATGTGATGAAGCTGCAAGAACAAGTGGTTTCACTATCAACGCTGCCACTTGAATTAGTAAACCAAGTTGTAAATCAGAACATTTCAGAAATAAGAAGCATAAAAGGAAGCAAGTCAATACCGTCAAAATTTAAAGTAAAACCACCCACATTCGATGGTAAAACACCTTGGCCCACATATTTGAAACAATTTGAAGCTGCTGCATTAGCCAACGGTTGGTACAACAAAAAAAAGGCTATCTCCTTAATAGTGGCCCTACGGAGGGAAGCTCTTAACATCTTGCAAACGATTCCCGATCACCAGCAGAATGATTACGGCCTTTTAGCTTGAGATGAGATATGTAGACGCTCACCTTCAACAGGTTTACCATGCACAAGTTAAGAACCGCTCCCAAAAGACAAATAAAAGTCTGCAAGAATTCGAAGCTGACATTGCCAGATTAGTTAGATTGGCATACCCAACGGCACCAGATAGCTTCATTGAACAACTGGCTGTTCAAACATTTGTGGATGGCGTTAAAGATTGCGAAATATAGCAAGCGCTAAGATTAGCACGGCCAAAAATGTTAGATAACGCACTGGCGCATGCGCTTGAATTTGAAGCAGCTAAGCAGACATTACACAGGATGAGTCACAAATGTTTGTCTGCCTTAGAGGAATCTGATCAAGCGCAGAACAGCATAAATGAAAAAATCAACCGTGTGTTTGAAAAGCGAAAGGCGGAAAGGCTGGAAAGACAACGACCGCAGAGATGGGGTCGGCAATGCTGGAGCTGCGGTGAGGTTGGTTATATATAGAGCAATGCCCTTTTTTCAAAATTAAAAGATAAAACACCACCATTACAACAAAGAAACATCATTTATAAAATTACTTGTTTAGACTGCATCTTAAAATACATTGGTTAAAGCTCTCAATATTTAAAGTAACGTATCACACAACACCAAAACGACATGCCTATTAAACCCGATGCCTGTGCATTGACCACACACGCAATTTACATGCAAACATAAGATAGACTGGGATCACCCTAAACTACTACAAATGGAAGGTAAGCCATCAAAAAGAGAATTTTTGAAAATGTGTCACATATTTAAAAACACAGATACCATGAATAAAATGACAGATATAGATCAACTAAGCTATATATACACGTATCTACTTAATTTAAAACCTAGAACTAACTTAATTACACACAAGTATAACACAAGAGCACGTACGTGCGCGTGCACTCACTCACACACATACACACACACACACATTCACACATACCCACACACCTACATGCGCATTCAACACACCCACACTCTATCAAGACAGGTTTAAAATACAAATGACCTGATAACAAGATGATTAGGTATTGTCAAAATTATAAAGGAGTTATCGTTTAAGGTTATTTACAGTTTACATGTTCACAAGGCAAATAGTTGATAGTTCACAGTTTTTAATGTTTTATTGTTCAATTTTAAAATTCGATGTATCTTTTAAAATTTATATAGTTCAACGATATTGAGGTGCATTCAACCTCAATTTAGTAAGTACCTATTAATAATAAATAAATAAATAAAGAAGAATATCTTAGTAGTTTTATCTTTACAATAATAAAATATTATAGTGTCAATTTAATTAAAATACGACGAGCGCTTTCGACTGTTAAGTTGTATTTTAATTAAATTGACATTATAATATTTTATTTTTGTGAAGATAAAAGTACTAAGATATTCTTCTTTTATTTATTTATTTATTATTATTATGGATCTTCACCAAGTCAACGCTGATTACATTAATATGTTAAGTACCTATTATATATTGCTTGATGCCTATAGTGACGTTTTTGTAGTTTCTTTGATAAAGGTTTGAAATAAACCAAAAGCTTAGAATACAATAAAGAGTACGCTTGAATAACCAGCTGACCTACAACCTGCTAATATCATTCAATATATATATATATATATATATATATATATATATATATATATATTTCCCAATTCACGGTACTCTATTCTGAAACACCCTGTATATAATCAAATTTCAGACATTATACCACTCAGGCGATTCAAGCAACCTCTAGAAATGTGCATTTTGTTGACAATTAGGTCACAGGCATTACAGATATGTATTACGAAGTTCGTCATTTATTAGAATGCAAAACCAGCTTGCTATTGAAGAGGACCACAGATTTCTCTATTGATGAAATAATGGTGCACTACAAGAGGACCTGTACAGGAAGTAGAAGACAATAAATTCAAAATAAACCCAAACTATTCAAATATTTTGATCAGTGTGAAGTTAGTGGTATTGTTTATAACCTTTTCGCAGATGATACGGAAGTAGAGGATGGCAGGCATTCTAGGACAGCGCCGCCGCCGCCGCCGCCGCTATCTAACCTAGGTTTTACATGTAAATTCGCACTATAAAGTCTTATTTTAAGGGATTTCCTCCTTGCTCTCGCCCTGTGGACCGCCTTGTGGAATTTTTTACCCCAACCATTTTCATTACGTCACACCCCGCATTCTTTCCACCCGCGAGATAAATCTTTCTCTACATTTCCACCCACGAGATAAACCTATCTTGTTAGGTATCAATTAATATTAGATTTTTCTCAGTTATCCAAATCTCTAAGAATATTTTAGTTTTCATCATCCCCCAGGGAGCTACCCTCATTTTAAGATTTTTTACCGCTAACATTCCGAACCGAATAGTTTTCTTCGTCTAACCAATGCATCTTTCGAGATAAACCTATCTTGTTTGGTATTAATTAATATTAGATTTTTCTCAGTTACCCGAATCTCTAGAAATTTTTCAGATAGCGCCATCTCCCAGGGAGCTACCCTGATTTTAAGATTTCTTACCTGTTGCAATTTCCGACCGTTCTTATAAATTTTTTTAGTCATGCGATACATTAAATTAGCTTAGAATTTTACGCAGAATTCGAATATGTAAACAGATTTGAAATCGGACCACGCCCTGCAAAGTTACACATATACCTTCTGCGAGATAAATCTTTCTCCACATTTCCACCCACGAGATAAACCTACCTTGTTTGGTATCAATTAATATTAGAATTTTCTCAGCTACCCGAATCTCTTTAAATTTTTTAGATAGCTCCATCCCCCAGAGAGCTACCCCCATTTTAAGATTTTTTTTTGTTGGTAGCGACTTTTGAGCGTTCTTATAAATTTTTTAGTCATGCGATACATTAAATTAGCTTAGAATTTTATGCACAATCCGAATCCCTAAATAGATTTAAAATCGAACCACCACTTACCATTTTACACACACCCTCTAAATTATAACTTTCCTGCAGCTCATACCTAAAAGAAAATTTAAAAACAATTCTTAAAACTTTTTATTACAAACAATTTTTACTAATACAGTTTAAATTTTGTAAACCACATTTCTAAATACATATTCACAATTTTTTATTTTTAACCTAGAACTTCTCATATCGGCTTATACTTATTAATATTTATTTCTAAATAGAGCACCTTTTCCAAAGACCAACCGGACCCACATGTTTCAAATTCCTCTGATTTTGTTCGCATGGTTTCGCTTAAGACCACGTACATATTTTCCAGATTACTAGAAGACGTTATATCCACATTTTTTGTGTTAAAGGATTACACATCCGTAGTCTCTTCCCCCATTTTGGTGTAAACGCCGTAGAGTTCGCAAAAGACTTTTACTGCTGTATGTTGTATTGTTTTTTCATTAATTAATCGAATAAATCGCTCTTTCTGCTTCCAAAGAAACTCGGGCACTCCATCATCGACACTGGCATTCTTTATGCGATAGCTAGCCATACGGTTGTTAAACGCTGTGCTAACCATTTCCACACCATCGTCGCTAGTAGCGGTAACTGATGCATTTTTATGTTTGTTTGGAACACATATAGGATTTTCGAATTTTTTATTAATGCATTCGAGGTCTTCTTTTCCGATAATTTCTTTTACTCTCTGGCCCATCTTGTTAGTGCTTTTTCTAGAGAAAACGGAAGCTTAGCTTTAACACCATCCTAGCGGAAACAAATCAGTCGAACTTTCTTCGTAGATAGCTGTTAAATGCACCACAAATTTCTTTTTTAGGATAAACATCCTTTTGTTTGCAGATGCTTGTTCGGTGTCAGAAAGGTCGCAAATTTTAACCAACATTATATTGTCACAAAATGGTTCTGTAATTGGTGTGTGTAGTCCGCCAGTCAGCATCTTTTCGCCTTCGACATAACAGTTTAGGAAAGCGCGGCGGCGCTGACCTAACCTATCAATTTTTCCTTTTATCTAACCTAAGTCCACACAAGTCCAACTAACCTAACCTAACTTCGGACAACACTAGCTAACCTAACTCCTGACAAGTCTACATTCAACCTAGGTCAGAGGCAATTTCACCCTATGGTGCAATTTCACCTTAACCTAACATCCTACATATATCCGGACATATGTCGATGCGCAACCCTGACGACCTAGGTCGGATAACAAAACAGTTCCTAAACCAGAGAATGTAAGCGATATGGCGGTGTCCGACATATTCGACTATTTTCGGTAATATACGCCCCACTCTGTAGGATACATAAGGGAACAAATTTTCGTATTCAATTTAGTATTTGACGGTAGCTAGAACGGTAAACATGAGCATCTCCAAGGTGATTCACGTTTCTCAACTTCTTGGGAATAAAGTGAAACCGACAAATGAGCGATTTGGATTATGGCTGTTGGCAGAAAATATGTGCAACAATAATCTGGTGACAGATATTGGTAATATTTGTTATGTCGAAAGCGAAAAGATGCTGACTGGCGGACTACACACACCAATTACAGAACCATTTTGTGACAATATAATGTTGGTTTAAATTTGCGACCTTTCTGACACCGAACAAGCATCTGCAAACAAAAGGATGTTTATCCTAAAAAAGAAATTTGTGGTGCATTTAACAGCTATCTACGAAGAAAGTTCGACTGATTTGTTTCCGCTAGGATGGTGTTAAAGCTAAGCTTCCGTTTTCTCTGGAAAAAGCACTAACAAGATGGGCCAGAGAGTAAAAGAAATTATCGGAAAAGAAGACCTCGAATGCATTAATAAAAAATTCCAAAATCTTATATGTGTTCCAAACAAACATAAAAATGCATCAGTTACCGCTATTAGCGACGATGGTGTGGAAATGGTTAGCACAGCGTTTAACAACCGTATGGCTAGCTATCGCATAAAGAATGCAAGTATCGACGATGGAGTGCCCGAGTTTCTTTGGAAGCAGAAAGAGCGATTTATTCGATTAATTAATGAAAAAACAATACAACATACAGCAGTAAAAGTCTATTGCGAACTCTACGGCGTTTACACCAAAATGGGGGAAGGGACTACCGATGTGTAATCCTTTAACACAGAAAATGTGGATATAACGTCTTCTAGTAATCTGGAAAATATGTACGAGGTCTTAAGCGAAACCATGCGAACAAAATCAGAGGAATTTGAAACATGTGGGTTCGGTTGGTCTTTGGAAAAGGTGCTCTATTTAGAAATAAATATTAATAAGTATAAGCCGATATGAGAAGTTCTAGGTTGAAAATAAAAAACTGTGAATATGTATTTAGAAATGTGGTTTACAAAATTTAAACTGTATTAGTAAAAATTGTCTGTAATAAAAAGTTTTAAGAATTGTTTTTAGATTTTCTTTTAGGTATGAGCTGCAGGAAAGTTATAATTTAGAGGGTGTGTGTAAAATGGTAAGGGGTGGTTCGATTTTAAATCTATTTAGGGATTCGGATTGTGCATAAAATTCTAAGCTAATTTAATGTATCGCATGACTAAAAAAATTATAAGAACGTTCAAAAGTCGCTACCAACAAAAAAAAATCTTAAAATGGGGGTAGCTCTCTGGGGGATGGAGCTATCTAAAAAATTTAAAGAGATTCGGGTAGCTGAAAAAATTCTAATATTAATTGATACCAAACAAGGTAGGTTGATCTCGTGGGTGGAAATGTGGAGAAAGATTTATCTCGCAGAAGGTATATGTGTAACTTTGCAGGGCGTGGTTTGATTTCAAATCTGTTTACATATTCGAATTCTGCGTAAAATTCTAAGCTAATTTAATGTATCGCATGACTAAAAAAATTTATAAGAACGGTCGGAAATTGCAACAGGTAAGAAATCTTAAAATCAGGGTAGCTCCCTGGGAGATGGCGCTATCTGTAAAATTCCTAGAGATTCGGGTAGCTGAGAAAAATCTAATATTAATTAATACCAAACAAGATAGGTTTATCTCGAAAGATGCATTGGTTAGACGAAGAAAACTATTCGGTTCGGAATGTTAGCGGTAAAAAATCTTAAAATGAGGGTAGCTCCCTGGGGGATGATGAAAACTAAAATATTCCTAGAGATTTGGATAACTGAGAAAAATCTAATATTAATTGATACCAAACAAGATAGGTTTATCTCGTGGGTGGAAATGTAGAGAAAGATTTATCTCGCGGGTGGAAAGAATGCGGGGTGTGACGTAATCATAATGGTTGGGGTAAAAAATTTCACAAGGCGGTCCACAGGGCGAGAGCAAGGAGGAAATCCCTTAAAATAAGACTTTATAGTGCGAATTTACATGTAAAACCTAGGTTAGATAGCGGCGGCGACGGCGGCGGCGGCGGCGCTGTCCTAGAATGCCTGCCATCCTCTACTTATGGATGATACATTTCGTAATCAACTTCAATGAATTTGAATATAAATACTTTGATATTCGGCAGGAAGCTGTCATGGCATTACACCAATCTATTCAAACTTCACCCTGTAAGCCATATATTTTGAAAACGTTTACGTCACTTGTTTTGGTAACTTATTTACGAAGTGACTTTAGTATTCTTAGTCTGAGTACCATACTGATCAACAGAATGCGTGACTGTGTTACAATCTCTGACAAACTTCTATTGAAAAAGGGCCGTAGAGGTTTTGCTTCAAAGTGTGATAATAGTAATAAGGTATCAGTTACAAAGTGGATTGATAGTAAGTATGTTAGGCTTGTGTCTTTGTATTTTACTGCCTTAAAACTTCACAAATAACAAGGTTTTGCAGGAAATAGAAAACGAATTGATGTCCCATGCCCTAGGTCATTTATGTTTATAATTAACACATGGGCGATGTTGATCTAGTCAATATGCTAGTTTCAGTCTATAGATCAGAACCAAAATCTCGCACGCCGTAATTGAAAATTTTTTGCCAATTATTAGACATGTGGGTAAGCAATGCCTGAATGCTTTATAAAAATAATGTTTCATGTTGAATATAAAGAAAACTTTGCCCCTGAAAACATTTAGATACGATATAGTACGTTCACTGATCGCAAGTGGTAAGAAAAGATTTGGCAAACCTTCCTTTTGGTAGGTCCCTGCAAAAAATTACGAGGCCAGTTGCTATCAGATCTACTGAAATTGCACGACTGGATGACCTCGGTCACTATTCAACAACTACAACAAAAAGCCGTTCTAGATTATGTCTTAGAGTTCAAATTATATTTTTTCTGTGACGGGATAAAAATTTGACATTTTTGTTTATTGACAAGTAACAAAATGTCACTTTTTATGAATTTACTTTTTTCCCCGGAAAAAAATGAATACTTTTATCCCGGGTATATGCAAAAAAAACAAAGATATTTAATTTAAAGCCGGAAGTGATATACAAATCCCGACAGAATAAGTTATAATTTGAGACACGAACAATGGTTAGAATAATAAGAGAGGGCAAAGTATACGGTAAATGTATCGAGAAATGGAACTGCTTAAGCACTCAAAACAGATTAGGTAAGATAGAAATAAAGACAGTTGCAGGGCACTGAGAAGTATGCTCAGGATAGAAAATAAATGTGACAAACTATCTTTAAAGTTGCAACTAGAAAAGAAAAAAATTGAATTCACATCCAGCACTATTAGTCTTTAATATTTTGCAAAATAACTGCTGAAGAAAAAATTTGATAAACTTCTTAAATTTACACTGACAATAAAAAAAATTCAAGCGTGTTTGTAGATATACGTTGTCAATGTCATAAGAATATAAATTATTATTCTTTATGGAATAGTGATAAAAGTGCTGTACAAGCAGTTTCAAGATTTGTATCATCTTTGCCAAGTAACCTCTTCCGTGGTAGAAACAGTTTACTAATTAAAATCCAACTACGTAATCACCACAAAGAAATTCTTGTCAAAGCGGTAACCTATGCATTACTATGCATAATACCAGTGCTTGCACCTTCATAATATACTTCTGTGACTTTTGTGTGTTAGTATGAATAATACCAATCGTTGTTGAATCATTAAGTTTATATTTACCCACTGTCCAAGTCCTAAATATATCTTTATTTTTAAAGGTTTCCAAAACCCATCAGTATTTCCATTTCCTGCTTGCTTTCCAACAAACACATTTCCCTAATACACCTCACATGTTTAAGCTATCCTTACGGTAGCCCTTTCAAGATATAGTGCACGGAAAAAAAATTCCGTGTCAAGCGAAGTTCCACAAAAGTTCGCGCACTGTTTAAATTTTCTATTAAAGCTGGTTTTGTTTAATATTACTTTTAACTTAACCTCACACCAAACCCCAACCACTCGGCTACTTTCGTCTTATTACGTTCTTGTAGGACTACATTTTGACCTTTTCTTATTCTTGGTTCGCAAAATATCTTTCGTTCGATGTAAGTTTTGTCATCTTTTCTTCTTCTTACGTTCAGTGGGGGTTATGTCATTAGTTGGTTTCTCAAGCACATAAATCTATCTTGAACTGATGTGGTACTATCATGCGCTGTTTTATTGTCTTAGCAGTTTGAATAGATACATTGAAACCTTGTTACTTTGCATTAAATGATATAATAAATTATCTGTAACTTGAATTGGTGGGTTCCACTACTAAGCATCTGTGTTTTTACTACATTGTATGAATCTGCTATTGATATTGTCTGAAGCTTACTTTTTTTTTGGTTGCTATCTAATATTAATTTCATTTTATGTTACCAAGATTTATAAAAAGCGCTCCTTTATTTGGGATTATTTCGGTATATAACTTGCCTATTATTCGTTTCGTTTTTGTTTGCTTCATAACTCTGAAGCTTTCCTAAAACGACATGATTCCGCTATGAAAGTTTACTGACATAAATATTTTGTTACCCTTTAGTTGTTTAAACTAATTATGAACTTAGGTTCTGTTCTAATATCTGTTTAACAGAAATAAAACGATGCTCTTGTGGTTTTTAAGTTAATAATTTGAATAGAAGTTAAAATTTTATTGAAATGCTGCAACGGTTTCTCCTTTGAGGCTCCTGCCCCACTCATGGGCGCTAGTGAGACGAAGTCTTCCGACATAACTAGGGGTCTATTCCTTGGGTAGAGCTATGAGAAATGGGGGGGTAAGTCGAAATCTGTTTGTAGGTCAAACTTAATCTAAAACAAATAGGCGCCACCAAGTCCGGACTTATTCAGGTAATGGCATGGCATATTTCTAAGGGCGGACGTAAAGACCCAAAGAAAAAAAGATTGCCTTTGATGACAAAAACCTGTCTTAATAAAATAAGACGCTGTTCCTGTAAGAAATTATAATAGTTAGGTTAATAAAAAAGGTGGAACACTATTTGTGTCCCGCAAATATACATAAAGAAGTAGTAAAAAGATATTTTCAATATAAAGTTGGCATCAAAATTCTACTCTTAAGGATGTTAGCTTTCTGTGGTTAGGTTTGATCATATTTGATCAAAATAAAAAACTTTAATCTTGAACCAATTATTTACTAAAAAGAATCTCTTTTAAAATAAAATGAATTGCAACAAAAATTTAATTAATAACTGAATTACTTCGTGAATTTTAATTTCAGGTTTATCTAAATTATTCATAATCAAACATTTTACAGTATATTGTAAACTTGTTACACACAAAAATCTCCGACCCGTGCAGATCTGTTCAGGCAGGTTACATCTAAAAATGTTACTACTCAAGTTTTTCCTTTTTAAATTACATGTACTAGTTTTAGTTTCTAAAAAAGCAGATCACAAAAATACTCTTGTTTACATAACTTGTGCTAAAGCTGTTCGAAGCATTTGCTTTCAAGAACACATCTGTCAGCAGTATACTACAGAAAAATAAGCGACGTCAGTAACACCTGTTGTTGTTACCAACGATTCATAATGAACCACGCGTGTTGTTTCTCAAAACATCAAATTAGTGAAATTTAATTTCGACACTGGAAATCCAGCTCAGCAATAGTTGAAACTTTTATAATATTCATGCTTTTACACATTAGAACAAATTAACGTGTTTCTAATGTGAAACACCAAAAAAGTACTTAAAGCTAACTACGAACCAAAAACTGCTTTTCTCGCCTTGATGAGGTACTTGTTATTTCATGCGAAGATTACTGCATGTAGTGTGAACCAAGCTCATACTAAACAACTTCTACCAAATGGAGTTGTTCCACGTGTAGAATCAAATACGGTCACGATACATTCGGCAGCTGCTGCAATCCGGATGTTGAATCTCGCCGCCTCACCAAAGTAGCATCTTTACAAAGTGGTCTTCTTAAAATTGGTTAAACTTTCTATTTTCAAAGTTGCATTTTTAATTGAAGCATTCTTCACGTCGTATAACAAAGTGGTCTTCATAAAATGGGTTAAATTTCCTATTTTCTAAGTTGCATTTTCAATTGTAGCATTCTTCACGTCGTGCTAAATAAATTATTTCAAATTAAACAAGTTAATAACCTTCATACGATACCAACCGCTATTCAAAGATGTGCCCCGACTACTCAAAGTTGATACGCAAATTGCCGGCCTGCAGTCTTTGGTACATCTTATCGCTTCTTCCACGTATGGCCGACTGATTACAAAACTAGCTCGGGCGACCGAGGCGTCCGAGGAGGGGACTGTCAAACCGAAACGCGCCTGCGAATAGCTGTAGAAGACACAGATATTTAACCACAAATAGAATACCAAAGGACGATGCTGCTTTAACGTATTACCTTAGTTGTAAAATGTATTTTACCATTATTTTAATAAAAGTGTTCTATTATTCTCGCACTTTTATGAAGGGATTTATTAATCAAAAATAAAATTGTTACACTGCTTTGCTTAATCAACATTATTATTCATGAAATCGGATTCACCCGTGCATCAATAGTAATTTGTCTATTTAAAACTGATTTTCCTTTTCTTACACCCCGGTTCTATTAAATGTAACGCTGGAGCAATACAACTATAAATATATATCCTTAACTTTCGTACTATAAATTAAAGATATATTTTACCACTACGACTACAGCGACTGTTAGCATATACCTAAGGGTACTAGCACTACAAATGGATATTTAACCTTGAAGTCTGGAAGAAATTTCTTAGTTATACCATTTCCAAGCTGTTGAATCAATAGTGAAATAATTTTTCAAATTTACTCTCCTAGCTTCACCATGTGCAACTCGAACTTTCAAATGATTTCAATTCCATCTAAATAACAATCCAAACAATTCTTTTCTTCAGAGTATCAAATGTTATGAATTAATATGCATCATCATCATTTTGTTTTCGACCTTACTTAAGGTCGGTTTGACGCAGCTCTAAATTCTTTTCTATTCTGAGCTAGTCTAAAAAGGTCTGCATACCCTTCACAACCTAGATCTCTAATAATTTGACTAATACATATTTGTCTAGGCCTTCCTACTCTACTTTTATTTGGTAGTCTATAATCTAAGACTTTACTAAATAGTCCATCATGTCTTAACTGGTGCCCTATCATTCTATCTCTCCTGACCTTCAATTGTTTCCACATACAGGGTTCCTCACCTATCCTTCTATAAACTTCCTCGTTTGTTACTCTATCTATCCAACTAATCTTTAACATTCTCCTATAACACCAAATTTCAAAAGCTTCTATCTTTTTCTTATCTACTTCTTTAATTGTCCAAGTCTCACTACCGTATAGTAGAACGCTCCATACGTACAACTTTAAGAAACTTTTTCTATTATCTAAACTAATACTATTAGCTATTAGTAAGTTTTTCTTTTTTAAAAACATTTTTCTAGCTTGAGCTATTCTAGCTACTATATTCCTTCTGCTACGTCCATCCTTTGTAATTATACTACCTAAATAGCAAAATTCATCTACCTCCTCTAACTCGGTATTACCTATTTTTAATTTTGGTTTAGAACTAGGCTGTAACTCACTTGTCATTATCTTTGTCTTTACTGAGTTAATTGTCATACTATAGTTACTGTGTAGTATCTCATCTAAAATATTTAAAAACTCTCCTAACTCTTTTCTAGACTCTGCTATAATGGCTATATCATCTGCAAAACGTAACATGTATACTTTCTGTCCCTGTACACTAATACCTATCTCTTTTCTCTCTCTAGCTAAGTTTAAAGCTTCCTCAATATAAACATTAAAAATGAAGGGAGACAGTATACAACCCTGTCTAACACCATTTCTAATCTTAGCTTCCTTTTCTATTTCATCCAATCTAATTACTACGCTTTGGTTTTATATAGACTGTAAATAATTTTTCTATCCCTATGAGAGATTCCTATTTTTTGCAAAACCCTGAACATAACAATCCAATTAACCTTATCAAATGCTTTTTCTAAATCTACAAACGCAAAATGAGTCTTTTTATTTTTTTGTAACCTTTTTTCGATAATTACCCTAATCATTAGTATCGGTTCTCTAGTCCCTCTGTCTTTACGAAAACCATATTGGTCTTCGCCTAAATAATTCTCAGTCAAAGCTTCTACTCTATTTTTAATTATTGTTGTTAGTATTTTGGAAGCATGAGAAGTTAAACTAACCGTTCTAAAATTCTCACACCTATCAGCTCCTGACTTTTTTGGGATTGGGATAATAATATTTTTTTCGAAATCTATTGGAACCTCACCTGTGTCATATATTACTTTTATTAGTTCATATAATCTATCTAAAGTTTTCTGACTAGCATATTTTATTAATTCTGCGGAATATCGTCTATCCCTGGCGCTTTATTTAGTTTAAGATTCCGAACAGCTCTATCAAATTCCTCTCTTAATATTGAGAACCCTATTTCTACATCCTCTTCTTGGTCGTTCTCTAACTCATCTATATCGTCTCCTTATATAAATCTTCTAAATATCTTTTCCATCTATCTGCTACCTCAACTTTATTTATTAGAAGCTCATTATTCTCGTCTCTAATACCATTATATTTTTTCCTATCTTCCCCAAAAAACTTTTTAACTGCCCTGTAAGCCCTGTCTGTCTTACCTACTCTCAAATCATCTTGTATTCCCTTACAATTCTCCTCCATCCATTTATTTCTAGCTTTTCTACACTCATGTACTATCTTATTTCTAACTGTATTATATTTTGCTTACTTTCACTATCCACTTCTCTGAAAGGTTTAAGCTTTCTTCTATTCTCTATTAAATCTAATATCTCCTTTGTTACCCAGGGTTTTCTCGCTTCTATTTTTTTCTTACCTATAGTCTGTGTTGCTGTATCATGTACAGTCAGTTTTATTTCTTTCCATCTATTTTATACATTCCCTCCTACAGCTATCTCTTTGCTCTTATTATCTAATACTTGTTTATATTCCTCTTTTACCCTACTATCATTAAGCTTACCTAGATCCCATCCTCTCTTTTAACTTTTCTCAATTTTTTGAATTTTAGCTTACACTTCATTTTAACTAAGTTATGATCGCTATCTATGTCAACCCCTAGATAACTACGACAGTTTTTAACTTGGTTTCTAAATCTTTGTTTAACTAAAATATAATCTATTTGGTATCTAGCCCTATCACCTGGCGCTTTCCAGGTATATCTTCTCCTAACATGTTGTTCGAATAGGGTGTTTACAGTTACTAATCTATGTTCCTGGCAAAACTCAACTAATCTTTCTCCTCTATCATTTCGTCTGCCATACCCAAGTTTTCCTACCATTTTTCCCTCACTACCTTCTCCCACTGACGCATTAAAATCGCCCATAACTATTAAATTCTCATCTCCTTTTACTTTTCTCACTATACTATTTATATCCTCGTATACCTTTTCTACTTCCTCATCCTCGTACTGAGTTGTTGACATGTAAACCTGTACTAAAACAGTGTCTGTGGGTTTTGTACTCAATCTAACCATAATTATTCTATCACTAAATTGTAAGTACTCTTTAACTTTATGCCCTAATCTTTTACCTAACACTATTCCTACCCCTGCCTGTCCATTAGTTGAAGAAGTTGTAATTATTCTATAATTATCTTTCCAAAAGTCATTACTATCTGGCCATCTCACCTCACTAATACCTAAAATGTCCAGTTTTTCCTTTCTCATTTCGACTAATAAATTCGTTAACTTATCTACTCTAAGTAATGACCTTACATTCCAAGTCCCTATCACTAAATCGAACTGTTGTTTTATATTCTTACGATGATGAGCCCCAAGTACCCCCTCCCGGAGATCCGAATGAGGGAGTATTTTACCTCCGGACAAGAATTTTACTTGTGAGCTCTCCATCATATATATTTCGTGTTTTAGGCCACGCACACCTGGGAAATATTGTGGTAGGCTCCCATATCTTTCCACAACGCAGTTTTTAAAGATTTTAGCAGAAAGCCGTATCCGTCACGGCCAACCCCCAACAAGCTTGTAAATTATTGATGATCGCCCGAGACCAACCGCCCCTCCTCCAATATCTTTTAGCCAGCAAGGCTGCTGCCCCTTGCTGCGCCTTTTAATCGCCTTTTACGATAAGCAGGCTTACTATAGTAGTATTCTTTATCCCCTACTATAGGGAAATTAATATGCATAACGTATTAAAATGAACCCCCTATATATCTTAAAAATTGAACAAAATGGAATACCAAAAATGTTTAAAAACGATTTTAATTAACAAAGGTTATTAATTTCGAATTTGGAAATGCAATGAGTCAAGGTATATATAATAAGTACACTTGGAATTATAACTGTTATGGGGTGTATGTAGGGTGCACGCGCCCTTTTATACAAAAATTGCAAATTGAAGTTTTAGACCACTGATGATGATTATTTCATTCGAAAGCTCAAAAGCAATATAAATTAAAATTTAATTAAATATTTGAACGTCCAACATTTTATTACTATATAATCGAAGCATCGTTAACTTTAATAGCCACATGCAAATTATTGTATTTTGTTTTCCAACAGAACTCTAATTTGCAAATGCATACGTTTGACGTAATGCGTCACTTCTTCAAATACACATCGTTTATTACTTGCAAACTGAATATAGATAACAAAACCTTTAGTGGTTTAAGACTAACGGTACTAATACTTTAAAGTGCTATATTTAATTCATACAGATGAAGGGTATTCCTCCCTAAGCCTTAGACTATATTTGTTCAAACCCAGGAACGTTTTAATGAATGACAAAGCAAAATAATTTTATTCCTGGGGAAACCTAGAGAAATTCTAACTATCGATTGCCCTATTATTTCGTAATCCCGTTTATTTGAGGCAGATGTGATATCAGTGAGAGAGTTCTACCATGAAAAGCTGTTTAATTAAAAAGCTGCTCGCTCCAATACAACCAAATTTCTTACCACAAAACACTACCGCTTTGTATTCAGTCTATGCCAAAAGGAGAAGAAAGGCTAGTTTCATTACTATGGACATAGAAAACCGCTAAGAAGAGAATAGTTGAGGAAATTTACTGCCCTCACTAACAATTAACCACCACCGCTATTTAATTAAGGTGTGATATCAACCCGTATACCCGGGATAAAACTTTGCGAGCTTATTAAAGCTCCTGCAATTTAGTTTGTTCTACATTCATACCAAATGTGTACAAATACACTTCTTTAATTATAAGTAACAAAATAAAAAACTAATTTTTGCCTTACTTTTGAGAACTCAATTTCGTAAATCATGTTAAACGTGGTTCTATGCAAAACGAAATCCCTCATGAAAACCACACTGCATACAATGTAACTGAACGAGCTGTTATTTTTTCTGCGTTTAACTACAGGAACTTTCTATACGTCCTATCAAACTTTGAGCGTGCTTTATATATTTCTATGATTTATAGCCCCGTGCCACAATTCAATCAACCATCGGTGCTAAACGAATAACTGAATAGTCCTGAAAGTTACCAAATTAAAAACCGCGTTTAATGATACTGTCGTAGATCTTAGGACTGGAGGTATGATTAACAAATAACACGCACTGAAAACATTAATTTAATTTTGTTTTAAATTGCACCTTTATATTTCCTAAACCCTTACCTGATATCACAAGGTCGAGAATTTCTTATTAACAATGAAAGCCCAATGTAGAGTTGGATGGAAAACGGCTTGAGGAAAAGAAAAACTCTTTAGTCATAAACGGCTAGTAGAGTGTTAGCTCTGGGTAGATCATGAGCTTGGGTCATGGGTTGTCAAAAGACCATGAAATATGAATAATGAGCGCCACCGTATTTTTCAATACAACAACCTACAAAAATTAACTGTGCTTGTATTTGGGGAATGCGGAAACCTTATATCAACACCACTAACATGGCCATAAAACTTGAATTTCACTCTTTTAAAACACTTACCAAAATCTCAAACACCAGATGTCATACAGATGTCTCGACTTGACCTGTGAACAAACAAATGCACAACATGGATACCGTTTGTGTCCTCAAAAATATTTACCAAAAATAAAATAATAGAATTTAGGTTTCAAAAGTATACACCCCGGGTATTTGTAACCATCACACACAATTTCTGATCAGGAATGATTTGTAAACTTTACTTGTATTTCAAACATTAAACAAATTCATAAAAAAATAGATTCTATTTGCTTAAATTTCTTGTTTCATTTTACTATAATATTCTCAATTTGTTTTACTATAATATTTTTAACTAATAATTTTTTATAGAACAGAAATATACTAATAAAGATTTGTATTCAATAACATAAAGATCTCTGAATAAATCTTTCTTAATAAATTTAACATAAAGATATCTAAATGAATCTTTCTTAATAATTTTTTATGTAAAAATTTGAGTTTTCTTAATTATTCATATTACATATTCTTCAAGTCATAGTAGCACTACTTCGACTTTAACAATGAAATTAAAATTACCTAAGTGCAGATAAATTAGCATGTGGCAACCTAAAGTTACTTTTATTTAATAGTTAATAAAAGAATTCCACATGTTGACTAAAAATCAAAGTACATGACTTCAAAATATTTAAACATATTTTTAAATTAAAGTAACATGACATGTGAGGTCTAAATAGGACAGTTGAATATATGTTTTTTATATCTGACATAATATGTCACTCATAACCTTTAAGCTTAGTTAACTTTATCTGTATGTGCAATCATTCTGACATGCAATAAATTAGTTACTTAATTCTTTCTTTCCTTAAACGAATTTTACGTAACTAAAGTTCAATTTTCTTATTGCAATTTAACTGATATTGAAAGTGATTAAAGCTAAAAACACTCAGGTGTGCAGATACCGCTGTGAACAAAAGAAATCGGACCATAACCCCAGCTGTAGGAAATTCCATGAACATCTGTTTTCTGCGACGCACAAATAGAAGCACGTGAATACTTATGAAATTATTACTGGAATTGCGAGAACTCTTCTGAATAAAACCAGAATTTAAGGAAACTAACATCTGCTTGATTTTACATCATTATAGTACTCCAAAACCAAACTAAATTTTCTTGAAATTAATACTTTGATATTACCGATGTAATAAACTTATAGGAAATTGTATATGATATGCTCATATCATATGGTTACGTGATATTGCATTATTTGATATTGCCTTATATGATATTACCATATATGATATTTTCGTGATATTGCATGTATTAATGATGAGGGTGAGCTTCCATCGATTCTAATTCTTTTTTGGACGGTGTTACAGGCCACGTGTTTAGACACGACCATCTTGACTTTACTACGCCGCTTATCGCAGCTTGTCCCTTCAAACGTTGATAGCAAAGTGATCAAATTGACAACTCGACGAAGCTTAATAACGAATCTTAGACCTCAAAGGTAAAGAAGTCTATATGCTATTATAGATTTTAAGTTTTATTTTAATTGTACGGAATTTTACAAATTATATTTATGTATTATTTTTATTGTACGGAATTTTACAAATTATATTTTTATATTATTGCTGCTTTATTTTATATTAATAGACAGAGTGTAACTACGAAAAAAAAATACGTTACAGCACTTCGGTATAGACTGCGTCATATTTAATATTAATGACGTTCAAGTTTTGCCCACTTCGATCATAAGGATGTGGATTACTAATTCTAACATGCAAGATTACTCGCCCATATAAGTCGGATTAGTGTCTTGGCAAAATAATGGTTGTAAGTATAGTTGACATTCTAGAAGCAAACTCACTTCGGGTTTGGATACGTCATAGTTAATACTATTGACATGTCGCCCACTTCCGTAAAGAGCATCAACAGGACACGGATCACTACCGGTTAATATGCGAATTTACACTCCCAAGTGAATTCGATATTGTCTATAGCAAAGTAACGGTTGTACGGATAGTTACCTTTAGACAAGTAGGCTCACTTGTACTATTAGGCTATATTGTGTCTCCTTAGCAAAGTAACCGAAATACAACGGAACAAATCTTTATTTTTCAACTCACAATATTCGGAATATTCAATTAGCGCTTACTATACTTTATCTTGTACCTTACATGGATCTTCAATACACTTTATCTATTTTTCATTAACTTCTTCCTGTTGTAACGAATACGATTTCGTTCCCAGTTAATTTAAGCCTTTTTATAATTATTAATTTACAAATATTCCTTACGGTATTGAAAGTATAAATTTTTATTCAATTAGTATAATAGCTTTATTTGTTCGTTATCTTGTAGGACTCCATCTGCGTTGATAAATTTAATGTAGCATTTCGGTTCCCCTAATACTTGCGAACATGTTGATGCAAGAATTCTGTTCACTGCGCTTGCTCGCGTATTGAAACACTTTAGTCTATTTTAATTTGAGGATGTAAACAACAGACAGGTTTTCGACGCGTAGTAGAGTAGAGTTTTTGAAGTCATGGAGTCGAACAGGCACATGACTTGGAAAAAGAAAATCTCTTTAGATTTGAAGTAGAAACCATCACTAGGGTAGATGCTAGAAAGTCGTGAAAAAATTTTTGTTTAGTATTCTTCTTTGGTTAGTCGACTTTTGGGATGATTTATATGGTTTTGATGCAACGTCATCACGGTATGTAATGATTTTCATTTTCAATTTAAATTAATGGTTCTTGATTTTTGTAGTGCAAGTTTTTGTTACTAACTATTGAAATGTTAAGGTGCCCCTGTTGTGAACAAACACAAAGGACGCGCATATGTTGTTGGAGTTGAACACGAAAACTGATGGGCGATGGTGCAAATTCTCAAATAAGTTGGTAAATAGTTGCCACCGGAGTTAGATAGAGGTCATGCAAACTTCAGTGGTGAGTGTTTTCTTTATTCAGTTCCTGTTATACAAAGAAACTACAAGAAACATAACGGCTGTTTTTTTGTAAATTTATATAGTAGATTAAATTGGTGTGAATTTTTTTTTGTTCAATATTTAACAGATTAATTTGTATAAATGCTCATAAGAACGTTGAATATTTAAAGATAAATTTGCGAGAATCGAAAAAGTTAAACAAGAATTTGTTTGTAACTTAACAGGTGACATTTTAGAGTTTGTTTGTCACATTTTATGATCGAGTTTTTTTTACTCGAAAGTATAATAATACACAGGTTATTTTGTATCATAAGGCTATTTGACTTATTGTTCAAAGTATAAATTTTATAAATATCCCAATTCAATCTTACATAAAATAAGCTCAAATCATTTACACTCTTGTTTGTAAACCAAAACAGGATCCTTTTTCGGTGATTATTCAAAAGTTGTTACCTATAGTTAAAAATATTTTCAGACAGTACGAGATCATCGTTCCAACTCAAGCCTGTAGTGTTAAAAATAAGTGAGTATTATATTTATGCGTTTTGGTTGTTCAGGAGATCTTTTTTTCTTTTCGAAGATTTCCGTATCTTATCTTCAGATTGTTAGACATTACAGCTATTATTAAGATACGGTGGCGTCCATAATATTCTCTTTTTTTATTGTATACCAACCTACGACCCCAGCTCATAGCTCTGCCCTAAGTTGAAGAAACTTAGCTGGGTGGAAGATTTTATTCGAGGGTCTTTTTGTACAAAAAGCCGCTTCCCATACATTTTACCTTGGGCTTGAATTTTAGACAGAAACCCCCTTTTGTTTTGTGGTGACTCTGCCGCCAATAAGGTGGAGTAGATAGAAAAAAGTAGGTGTAACACTGTACCTCCTTTACCTTTTCCCCTATATTTCATTTACTTCTTAAGCTACTTCACTTACTTCATTTACTTCTTCCACAATCTTATATAAATTCAAACTAACACAGTTTTTCGACTACTACCTTTACCTCCTTATTCCTTGTAACATATTCTTTACCGCATACAATCATTCAATCACTTCTTCTTTGCATCTACTATCAATTCCAACTTATCAATTACGTCCATCCCAAAAATGGGCTGCATTCTCAATCCAGATACAACCATAAATTCATGTTCAAACTTTATATTCTCTAACTCACATTAAAATTGCCATGCTATTTATATTTGCGAACTTCCTGTTGTTCGGTGCTACTAAGTTAAGTTTCTTCATGGGTATCAACTTATTATTTAAATTTTTGAATGCTACCTTTAATAAAAGCCTCCAAAATTATCGATGCTTCAGCTCTTGCGTCTATAATTTTATCCTCTATATTTAAATTTAAAATAAGTAATAAGTTTTTGTTTACATGTTCATAACTTTTTAAATCAAACTTTATGGATTCATCTTGATGTTCATACTTATTAGTTTATAGGGTGTGCTTGTTTTGTCACTTAATGAAAATCCGGTCTCACCGTTGAAAGTTCTGGTCTATTCACTGTCTCGACGTATGTCTTGGTATTTTCTCTACTGGTACCCTCTTTCTTTCACTATTCTCACTTCCATGGGTCTTGGTTCTAATCTCGACGGATCGGAACTCATTTTCCTCCCCAGTCTCTCCCGATGGCATTATTATGGTCCCAGTTAGTTCTATTGACGTTTCCTCTATCAAACGTTCTGCCATTGTAACGCCTAGGTCTACTTCTTCTTTGATACCTGAATAAATTTATGGGCTGGCTCGTAGATCTTGTAAGAATTCAACGCTGTCTCCGATGTTCTGTTAGGCGATTCATTGGCTTACCTCTGTCTCGAAATCTCCAGATAAATATCTACTTATTTGTTTATCCTCTAAAGGAGGATTGAGTTGTTTTATCACACAATCTTCTTATGGCATACAGTTCCCTTGTCATGCTAGAATCACTGCTGTACTCTCATCATAAAATTGTCCTTCGTCTTAAATTGTTTGTTATTCTCCAGAAATATTTTAAAAATTAAACTTTAAAATCTTTAAATGAGTTTAGCTTACTTTCAATAAGTCCAAACCAAGTTTGCGCACTTCCTTTTAACATGGGTTTTACTGTGTTTAATTTAGTCTATTCATTCCAACCACCAGTATTAAAGTTTTGACATTATTTAAGAATATGTTTAGGGTTCAGTTTGTTATCGCGATAAAGTTTTAAATATTGTTACAACGGGACATTGGTTGGGCACCACCTTATGGGTTCCCCAACATTAATATTTTTCAACCTATCTTATAGATTTTCTATCTTATTGCCTAAATCTGCTTTAAAATTTTTTAAGTCATTTCTAAATGTTTTTAATCTAGATCGGCAGCTTTCTTCAACTTCGTTTACTTTTCAATTTCTTTTTTGCGTGCTTCCGGATTCGCTTTTATTTGAACAATTTATCTTTTTATATCACACATATCTTATTCTTACCACTTGTCCTCTGATTTCAAATTTCATATCCTCTATAGTTCTACTAGTTTCTTTTAAACCTTCAGTCAATTTCTCATCCATTTTTTAAATTTTGATTAATTCTTTTCGCTATCTAATCTTAAACTTTCTCCCGATTATCCTCGATTCTCTCCAAATTCCGCTCGTAAATCTTGACTATTCTTACCGGACCTCTCACTCATTTCCTTGATGCTTTTTTTATACATTTATTTCATACTTTTTCATTTTTTTTCACTTACTTTCTGTATTTTCTCTCTCATCATTTTTTTCACTAACATTTTGCATGCGCTTTCTCATTTCCTTCATACTTTTCTCATTTGTTTCACTCATTTGTCGCACGTTTTTATTTAAATTTAATAAAAAGCCATCATTTAAGATTTCCGAGTCTCTCCTACATTCCATTCAGTTTTCACCTATGGACACAGTTTTTTTGGATTTTCCAAATAAGCACTTTCTTGAGAACCAACATTTAGACTTTCAGCTCTCAAACCCTCACGAATTTCTTTTATTCCATCTGTCATAGTGAAAATCAATCGGACAGTTTCCACAAAGACACAGTTTCCACAGAGAGTTTCCACAAAATCCTCCGAGACAAGAAACTCTAATTTTCAAACGGCTTATTCGAGCTACACGTTGGAACACCAATAAAAGGTGCTGTGAATTTGTAGCTATATGCTGTCCAGCATATTAAGGTGCTTTATATAAGAAGTCATCTGGTGTGAATTATTGCATGAGGATGCCCATAGGTTCCTGCTAGCTCAGATTAAATGAAACAACAAAACTCCAATATCAGGATTATAATATAATCAAACATTCCTTAATAACAAAATAGTAGTAACAGCTACATCCACAAACATTTTTCTTCGGCACATTATTCAAAAGATTATTTACATACAAATGCAGTTTACAACTTAAGTCTAAAAAATAATATTTCATAACTACAAAATATTAATATAGGTTTCACAAAGTCCTTGTTTATAATTTGTAATCCCAAAACTTTTTTTATGCAAGTAACCATATACAAAAATTTTGTTTTGGAGAGGGGTATGGATAATGTAAATACTCTTGTTTAACCCGCTTGACAGATGTAACTGTTTAGTGACCCTTAAAACAAAAACCTCTATAATAGTCAAATGAACTCGAAATTTGACTTTAAAAAATAAACAACCGCATACCAAAATCTTATACAAGTTTAACCTACTTAAAGTAACAATGGCACGCAAATGTCCTTCTAAAGGGTTAAGCAAAGATGTACTTGCGTTCCTTGTCAAAATTGTTGATTACATTTTCACGTCCTTCCATTTTTACAAGCATTTTACCAATTAATGCATTGAAAACTACACAATGTCTTTCCCTGCAGTATTTTTCTATTTAAATCCTTTTTGAAAACCATTCCATGCTTTCCATGATGTATTTTTCTATTTAAGTTCATCGTTTCGACATATACTTCTTAAAACTGTTTCTTTTATTTTCAATCATAATTGTTAAAATTTCAATACAATTTTACCTTAGACGTCGTTCCTTTTGCTGCATAACTTTAAAATTCATCGTTCTTAACACAAATATTTTAAACGTCTACAATCAATAACGTGAACCTGAACGTAATTATAATTCATAGTAGACCGATAAACGGACAATCGTCTATTGATCACTTTTTAATTATTTACCGGATTTTATATCGTCTAATGTTTACTACGTCATTATCTCTGAAAACTACTATAATCTTCTGGTTGAACCGATGTCGTAATTTTTCGGGAGTTAGTTTATTTTACACGTTTATATTATCTAAATTAACCGCCACTTTTAATTTATTAGGTCTTAAGTATCTCAAATTGTTTATTAATTGAAAGAATGACTGAAAATAGTTATACGTAACTGTCTGTTATAGCGCTTCATTATCTAATTATTAGGTCGTTAAATGTTTTACCGTATACTACAGACCCGCTAATTGGAATGTTTTCATTCATGTTGTGTGTTGTTGTATAGATAATTACGTTATTTGCTTACTTCTGCGAATGTTGTTTTGTGTTTATTGTCGCTTACCAATGAATTTTAAACAATCGAAAAATCTAGAACAAAGTACTCTTTTCAATTGAAATACACTATTCCAAACTAAAATACACGCTCCTCGTTAAATAGTTCCAAATACACTTGTAAAATGAAGTTAGACTCGATTTTAGTAACGTTTTCAGGAAGAGTACTTTGATGTTTAAGTTACGTAACGTGTTTTAAAGTGCATTTCCTTTGCTACTTCTCAGTGAAAGACGCACTTAATTAGAACGTGTTTTAAATATATATATATATATATATATATATATATATATATATATATATATATATACATATATATATTGCCGTGGAATGTTTATAAAGACCTCGCCAGTGCCAAAAAAAAACATTCAAGCCCCAACGTTGGGCCGTCATAAATTGCCGTGGAATGTGCCTTTTGGTCACAGGAACTGGTACTTTCTAAAAAACATTCGAGCCCCACAGATTGGGCGTCATAAATTACCGTGGAACTCTTTAATTTAAGCTCCGAACCTCGCCAGAGCCAATAAAAAAATAACTTTCAAAAATATAAAATTTCACAAAATTTTTTTACCAGGATTCTGCTTCATCAAATTAATTTCTTCAACAGCTTCCCTGGCTAGCTCAGCTGTGCCTCGTTTCGGATAGCTAAATTTACTATCATTCTCTTTAACGTTCACACACCATTTAATAAAATCACAAAATAATACAACAATCATACAATATTTATTCACCACTATTTACAAATAATAATTCATGGTTATGTACAGTTCGGTGCTCTAGTTACACCTCAATAAATACTATCTTTGTAAAGTCCTTGTTTTTAAAATTGAAATTTCAAACACATTTAATGCAACAGGAGTAAATGGGCCCCAAATAATACCTTATCTTTATTTATTACTGCACACTGGAGTATGGTGAGCTCATGATAACCCAGTTTATTAATGTATGCTTTCCACTTTGCATACTATGACTACAAACTTAATAAACCCATGTACTCTTAACATTTAAATTTAAATTCATCAAGAAATTTAATAAGCTTTGCGTACACCTTTTGTTTTATATTCCAAAATACCATAATAATAGTCAGTTATACGTATCTTTTTCAATACGTTAAATTACCAAAAATAACCATGAAAGTTCACTCACACATCACAAATAATTTCAACAGTTTATATAAAAAAAAACAGCAAATTCAAATGCGTTACCTGGAAAAAGCGTCAAAAGTTCATTTCCATTGAAGAAGCTCTATATCCCTGAACCACTCGGCTTTGTGATTATGCGCGCTCCACCAGCTATTTAGATGACAACTCAGTTTAAGCTGAGCTGTGTGCTACAAATTAACACCAATTCCAACATCCAAATTCATGTATATTATACTTGTTTATTATTGCATTCTTAAATTACGAGCTTGTTAAAAGTATTCGTGGACCTCAGTTAAATTTAAATTACACTCTATTATACTCGCAGTACTAACTGTAAGGCCACAAATAATCTAATACTATCTCACTGAAGGTTACAAATTTTTAATACTCACAAGCTTTGTCAGGTGATTATAATACATTTTTCTTAATCTTCTTTGGGTATTAAACCACTCATAGTTTTTAAAATTATCTTTATTAACGTTTCGATCCATAACCTAGGATCGTTTTCAAAATAAAGATAATTTTAAAAACTATGAGTGGTTTAATACCCAAAGAAGATTAAGAAGAATACTAAACAAACCACAACAAACATACAGGGAGTAATTATAATACATTGTTAAGCGATGTAAACTTAAAGAGACTCTCCTAATTCTCCCAGAGTATTTATATCATAAAACTAGGCCCCCTTGGCCACACTTTACGTGAAATACTTAATTGAAATTAATATTTCCGCAAATTTTGTCTAACCGATTTAAACTTCCAAAAATATTCCCCCGCCAACACGCTATATCAGACAAACTATCACAATTACCTGTCGCGTGCTCGTCTGTTCTAAAACTATCTATTTCGACCAATGATACATTTCAGTGACGTCTTAAAACTCCGACTGTAATATCTCTATTCCTGTCTTATGCATATGTGATGTCGCGCTCTAACCTTGCTTACGTTGTAGAAAATCGATATAGCTGCCCGCGTCTTCATGGACTCCACGTGGATCGAATACGTGCCTACTAAAATGAACGCTTTTATGCCCGTCTCATTCTGAAGCATATCATTGATTGTTCATCCCTTCTGCTCTTTAAGCAACTTTTGTTAGCGTTTATGCAAAACCACCGACGGTTGAACAATATTTCCTTGAAGCTCGCCTCGTTATCCTCACAAATAAGCGGAAGATGACCTTTTCAACATGCAGGTGTGCTCAATTAACGATCGTTTCAAAATAACACTTCTCGGAGCCTACATTTCACAGTATTTTATACAACCAACGTCTGTTTGTTTGTCAACAAAGCGTTTCGCCTTGGGATTATGAATTTTTCATGTTCTGATGCGTTTTCTGACGTTATAACCAGTTGAATTAAATTAATTAATAATTTCTATTGGCTTATAAAACTGATTTTCTTTATGAACCTATTAACTTTTAATCCCTAATTATAAAATTATGTCAATACTTGTTACTTTAAATTAAATAGATGAAATAAATTTTGCACGTAACTATTATGTTCCTCTCTCTACACAGGATGTTTGAAATTGCATTGTTTATACCCAAATTTAACACTTTAAATCCACTACAATATATATATATATATATATATATATATATATATATATATACAGGGTGTCCGGAAAATACGTGTACAACGTAAGAACAGAGATTCTTTGGCTCGAAATAGATCGATTTGAGCCAACTTACCTATTATACAAGTTGCTTCATTTAGCCGCTAGAGGGCTTCAAAAATCGTAAAAAATATTTGATATTTTAAAATAACTCGAAAACGCGTCGATTGATTTTGACCATTTTTGGGGTGCGAGTTTCTACTTTCAATTTACATCTTTTGGTAGTGTACGCAATAATTGTACAGGCATACGATTGTCTCAAAAATGATGTATTGTATAAATATCCGACCATTACCTTTTTCCTGTTTATGCAATGACTACCAATTTGGAAACTTTTTTGTCTCGTAAAATTTTGATTAGACGAGCGGTTTGACAGAAAAAAAATGATTTCAAATGTCTGCATACTTTCGTCATCATTGCTGCATTAACTGTAAAACGGGGCAAATAAAAGAACATAGTATAGTAGTAGGCTTTGCTTTTGTTTTCTTATTTAATTTGAATATTATTTAACCTCAGTTTGCTTGTCAAGTCGTGAATTTCTGCTTAATTGAATAAAAGTTTGCATCTTTCATCTTACATTATGAGTACTTACACAAACAACGAACAGGTGGATATGCTTTTGGTTTTCGGATTTTGTCAATGCAATGGTCGAGAAAGCATCAGAGTCTATAGGAAAGATTTCTAATCGCCAAATTCCAAACCACCAAGCATTCGCAAATATTGAAAGACGTCTTCGTGAAAATGGTAGCTTTCAATCAAGAAATGCGGTTCGAGGACGTGAACGTACCACAAGAACTGCGGATTTGGAGGAACAAATTTTGGATAGAGTTGAAGAAGACCCAAAAATAAGCACCAGACGCTTAGAACTTGAACTACAAGTTCCTAAAAGTATTGTTCATAACGTTTTAAAGTAACAGTTATTACACCCATACCACGTTCAACAGGTACAAGACCTTTTGCCTATCGATCCTGAGAGGCGTCTAGCTTTCTGTCAATTTATTCAAGATCAGAGAATTCAAAAAGCAAATTTCAGTAGCAAAATTTTATTTACAGACGAAGCTTCTTTTACAAGATCTGGTATTACTAACATACATAATGAACATGTTTACGCTGTAGAAAATCCTCATACAACTAAAGTGACTCACTATCAACATGAATTTAAGATTAATGTCTGGGCTGGAGTTATTGATAATTTTATTATCGGTCCTGTTGCGATACCAAATCGATTAAACGGAGACAATTACTTCAACTTTCTACAACAAACTTTGCCGAATTTATTGGAAGATCTGCCACTGTTACTTCGCCAAGACATGTGGTTCATGCACGATGGTGCTCCTTCCATCTTTACTCTAGCTGTTCGACAACATATACACGAAAAATATCCGGATCGATGGATCGGAAGGGGATATGATGCTCCTACAAATTGGCCAACACGATCGCCGGACTTGACGCCCTGTGATTATTTTTTGTGGGGTACCTTAAAATCTAAGGTTTATTCGTCTCCACTTGATTGCGAAAAAGAATTGTATAGACGAATTTTAAATGCAGCCAACTCTTTAAAAAATAATGCACAAACAATGCAGAGGGTTCAGTTAAACTTCTTACGAAGAGTTAATTTGTGCATTGAAGAAAATGGCGGCCACTTTGAAAATTTATTGTAATGGTCCAACACTTGTACCGCGCTGTTAATTTTCAATGATAGTAATAAAAAATAAACAAAACAATGAAATAAAAATAAAAAACAGACATTTGAAATTACTTTTTTTCTGTCAAACCTCTCGTCTAATCAAAATTTTACAAGAAACAAAAAGTTTCCAAATTAAGTCGGCTACTCATAAAAAAAATTGGTAGTCATTGCATAAACAGGAAAAAGGTAATGATCGGATATTTATACAATACATCATTTTTGGGACACTCGTATGTTTTTAAAATTATTGTGTACACCACCAAAAGATGCCAATTGAAAGTAGAAACTTGCACCCTAAAAATGGTCAAAATCTATCGACGCGTTTTCGAGTTATTTTAAAATACCAAATATTTTCCACGATTTTTGAAGCCCTCTAGCGGCTAAATAAAGCAACTTGTATAATAGGTAAGTTGGCTCAAATCGATCTATTTCGAACCAAAGAATCTCTGTTCTTACGTTGTACACGTATTTTCCGGACACCCTGTATATATAAACATATATATATATATATATATATATATATATGTATGTAGCTCTTTAACCATTTATAATTAACTTACTATGTCATTTTGCTACAAATCTAAACATTATACTCTAAATTTAAATTTAAGAATTTAATAAGCTTTGCTATTTTATATTTTAAATTTCGTCCTTTATCATATCATTAACGGGTCTTTCAACTTTAAACAAACATCCATTTAGTTCATAACGTGACCTACTTTTCCAACAGTGTACCAATGTAAACCTCCTCATTATAAAAAAAGTCAAACATTCCTACCAAAAATATCACGTTAACTCTTTAATCAATATTGATACATAAAATTTCCAAAATTAAAACGACATAACTTTCAGTTTTAAAATGATTTAAATTAATTTTTAACTTTTATGTTCCACTAATTAAACCTTGTTGGATGCCACTAATTAATATTAAATATAAGAGACCTCATAAAAGGAAGTTCACCTTACTTAATAACTATTCGCATTGAGTAAAGCCCACAAATTTTATCATATTAAGACATAAACTAACGCTTTCTATTCAAAAGCAAATTTAATCTTAAAATACAATTTATGTTAACAATTTATTATTATTTAGTAAATCAATTCTAAAGTTATTCAACAATACAAAAACAAAAAGTTTATAATTTACCGGTAGTAACAAATGTATTCAAAGTACACATAAGTTAATCAACATTCAAAGATAATCTTTTAGGCTATGTCTAATTTTAAAATTTTTCCATCACCATTATTTAAATTGAAACTAGGCTTTGCGAACTATTAGTAAATATTACCTTGTTTGTCCGCATATTTGAACCATTTTCCATTAACCCCCAAACAGCTAAAATCAACAACTTTCACAATAAGCCAAAATGCCTCTTTGTGTCAACATTGTCTTTTCTTACAATTGTACAGTGAAACTAAATTTTTACTTTAATCTAATCACTGAATATATATGTATACCGTAAATAAAACTAATTTTAACAGAAAATAATAAAAATTTAAATTATTTATAAACTAATCAATGTTTAACTCTTAAATAAGTCGCTTATGAAAGTGTTTCAGAAATATCATTATTCTAAAATTGATTTATATTCACCTCGGTATATATAAAAAGCCGCGGGTTTCCCCAAAATGGAATTCTAAAGAATTTCTCAAGCAAGTTCCCATCCTTCACGTCGGTTTTACAATTATTACTCCCATTTAAAACTCAAAATTCACACAGCACAATTCCAGAAAAACTAATTAATTTTGTACAGAAATTGTTGTTTCTACCTCTGATATTTGCATCCTATTTTCAACCAATTGTGACCCTCGTGACGTTGCTTAAATCACGCTTTTACTATATTTCTGGTGCTTATTGCATATTTGACTTTGCCTTTTCTAACCATTGTTACGATTGTGCATTGAAATATCGATATAGGTATAAAGTCCAGTCTATCATTGGGTTTACTACCACGTATCGAAATTCGTAATACGTAAAGACCTACTAAAATGAACGCATTTTGTATGCTACACAAGTTATTTCTTCTATTTTGAAGCAGGTGTTCAATAATAAATGTTATTCTCAAAGCTTTGTCAAAAACTGTTTGTATTATCGTTCTAAAGCACCTGAACTGTTAAACAATATCCTTGAATCGACATGTTTATCTAAGCACAGAATTAAGGACGGAAATGACCTTATGTAAATAGCAGGTGTGTCATAACACATCGTAACCTTCAGTAAATAACACTTCTGTGATTTGCATTTATTGGGTTTTGCAAGTATTTTATAATATTATCTGTACAATGATTGAATTTGTCAACAAAAATTTTGACTTTATCGGCATTTTCTTGTTTAAGGAAAGTATTTAAGTTTATTATTGATTATGATGACAATTTGTTTTCTGACGTTATTAACAACCTATTTGAATTAATTAAATTTGATAATTTCCATTTGTTTAGAACTATTACATTATTGAACCTATTAGCTTTTAATACCTTCTAATTATATAAATTATGTACATATTTAACTCTTAAATTTAATGATACAATAAATTTTGCTACGATTTAATTAAACTTTTATTAATGAATATTCATTAATACACGGATGTTTGAAATTGATTTTTTGATAAATTTAATTTTAACTATCCCTAGGCAAATATGAGTAATATATATATATATATATATATATATACAGGGTGTCCGGAAAATACGTGTACAACGTAAGAACAGAGATTCTTTGGCTCGAAATAGATCGATTTGAGCCAACTTACCTATTATACAAGTTGCTTCATTTAGCCGCTAGAGGGCTTCAAAAATCGTAAAAAATATTTGATATTTTAAAATAACTCGAAAACGCGTCGATTGATTTTGACCATTTTTGGGGTGCGAGTTTCTACTTTCAATTTACATCTTTTGGTAGTGTACGCAATAATTGTACAAGCATACGATTGTCTCAAAAATGATGTATTGTATAAATATCCGACCATTACCTTTTTCCTGTTTATGCAATGACTACCAACTGACTTAATTTGGAAACTTTTTTGTCTCTTGTAAAATTTTGATTAGACGAGCGGTTTGACAGAAAAAAAGTAATTTCAAATGTCTGCATACTTTCGTCATCATTGCTGCATTAACTGTAAAACGGGGCAAATAAAAGAACATAGTATAGTAGTAGGCTTTGCTTTTGTTTTCTTATTTAATTTGAATATTATTTAACCTCAGTTTGCTTGTCAAGTCGTGAATTTCTGCTTAATTGAATAAAAGTTTGCATCTTTCATCTTACATTATGAGTACTTACACAAACAACGAACAGGTGGATATGCTTTTGGTTTTCGGATTTTGTCAATGCAATGGTCGAGAAAGCATCAGAGTCTATAGCGAAAGATTTCCTAATCGCCAAATTCCAAACCACCAAGCATTCGCAAATATTGAAAGACGTCTTCGTGAAAATGGTAGCTTTCAATCAAGAAATGCGGTTCGAGGACGTGAACGTACCACAAGAACTGCGGATTTGAAGGAACAAATTTTGGATAGAGTTGAAGAAGACCCAAAATAAGCACCAGACGCTTAGAACTTGAACTACAAGTTCCTAAAAGTATTGTTCATAACGTTTTAAAGTAACAGTTATTACACCCATACCACGTTCAACAGGTACAAGACCTTTTGCCTATCGATCCTGAGAGGCGTCTAGCTTTCTGTCAATTTATTCAAGATCAGAGAATTCAAAAAGCAAATTTCAGTAGCAAAATTTTATTTACAGACGAAGCTTCTTTTACAAGATCTGGTATTACTAACATACATAATGAACATGTTTACGCTGTAGAAAATCCTCATACAACTAAAGTGACTCACTATCAACATGAATTTAAGATTAATGTCTGGGCTGGAGTTATTAATAATTTTATTATCGGTCCTGTTGCAATACCAAATCGATTAAACGGAGACAATTACATCAACTTTCTACAACAAACATTGCCGAATTTATTGGAAGATCTGCCACTGTTACTTCGCCAAGACATGTGGTTCATGCACGATGGTGCTCCTCCCCACTTTACTCTAGCTGTTCGACAACATTTACACGAAAAATATCCGGATCGATGGATCGGAAGGGGATATGATGCTCCTACAAATTGGCCAACACGATCGCCGGACTTGACGCCCTGTGATTATTTTTTGTGGGGTACTTTAAAATCTAAGGTTTATTCGTCTCCACTTGATTGCGAAAAAGAATTGTATAGACGAATTTTAAATGCAGCCAACTCTTTAAAAAATAATGCACAAACAATGCAGAGGGTTCAGTTAAACTTCTTACGAAGAGTTAATTTGTGCAATGAAGAAAATGGCGGCCACTTTGAAAATTTATTGTAATGGTCCAACACTTGTACCGCGCTGTTAATTTTCAATGATAGTAATAAAAAATAAACAAAACAATGAAATAAAAATAAAAAACAGACATTTGAAATTACTTTTTTTCTGTCAAACCTCTCGTCTAATCAAAATTTTACAAGAAACAAAAAGTTTCCAAATTAAGTCGGCTACTCATAAAAAAAATTGGTAGTCATTGCATAAACAGGAAAAAGGTAATGATCGGATATTTATACAATACATCATTTTTGGGACACTCGTATGTTTTTAAAATTATTGTGTACACCACCAAAAGATGTCAATTGAAAGTAGAAACTTGCACCCTAAAAATGGTCAAAATCTATCGACGCGTTTTCGAGTTATTTTAAAATACCAAATATTTTCCACGATTTTTGAAGCCCTCTAGCGGCTAAATAAAGCAACTTGTATAATAGGTAAGTTGGCTCAAATCGATCTATTTCGAACCAAAGAATCTCTGTTCTTACGTTGTACACGTATTTTCCGGACACCCTGTATATATAAACATATATATATATATATATATATATATATATAACTCAAATTTAGACCAGGGTAGAAAATTAATTAACGACATCAAATAATTTTAATCACCCTGTATAAGGAAGCTTTGAGAAAAAGTATGCGTTATTAAAACGTGGAGCAGAAAAATTTATTCGTTTCATGAAAAATAATGGAATTAAATTATTCACTAGACGTTTACTATAAAAAGAAGCAGAATTAAATTGCTCAATTTATATGTAACTTAATTGTTCCAAGTAAAGAATCAAATAGAAATTACGTGCAAAATTTATATTAATTAATTCAATTTTTAAGTAACGAGTATTAAACAAAATGTACAAATAATAATTAATATTTAATTAGGATTCGCTAAAAATTAAAGGGTAGAAGTCAATGCCATTCATTATTATTTTAGTTGGAGTTAATTGAACCATTATTAATAATATAATAAGCATAAAAGCCTGTGAAAATCCAAGGTTAAAATACCATGAAATAAAAGCTCTGAGAATTATATTAAAACGTTAATTAGGAGCACACACCTACGTACCACTCAGGCCAAGGTAGAAAAGGAAGAATAAAATGCTTCAAGCAGAGACACTAATAATTAAAGGCGTGATTTGTGTAGCGTCACGAGGGCTACGATTGGTTGTAATAAGATGCAGATATGAGAGGTGTAAACGTAACGATTTCTATACAAAATTAATTAGTTATTCTCGGACGTGTTTGCGAGCCGTGTGAAAATTTCTTAGATTTTCAACTGGCGCGAGTGCAAATTCTGTAGAATCGCGTGCCGGACTGTCGAGAAGGGAACAGAGAATGTGAAATTCTAAAAAGTGTCCGTTGTGGGACAAAACCGACGGGCAGGCTGCCCACTATATCTCCCATGTTAGTATGAGTTTCGCTCTCTTAGATTTTCAATTTTGATTCAATACTTTAAACAGTTTGCTCTTATATTTTGGTGATTATTGAATACTTTGAAACAGTTTGCTCTTTACGTGCTACGATACAAGTTGTTATGCATTAGTGCACTTAGAAAAGAAGATACAAGGTAATGAAGTCTAGTTATATTTGCGAGTATTACTGTACCAATTATCGAAATTAGTAACGATAAATGAATAAATAAAAGTAGGCAGTTTTGGCGTATAGCGTGAAAGAAGTATGAATTTTTTGCTATTTTTCGGGGGTGTTAATAATCAAATGTTATTCGTAAACGTGATTGGATCCACAAAACAAGATTTAGATTATACATAGATGCGTTCCTGAGAAGCCCTGAAACTTGTTAAACGAATGGTGTTGTAGATGAATTTTAAAAGGCGACCAGGAATCTGAGGACGGAAACATAACCCAGTTAGAATGGTGAAATTAGCAAGGACGATGTACATTGAAGCCACTAGTGCAGTAACCTTCAGGTAAATTATACAATTTTGTTCGAACTTTGATGTTTTGGTGTGTGTTGGATATCTTTATAATTTATTTGATAAAAAATGGACAGTAGTGAATTTGTATAAACAACAAATTTTGAATTTACGGTACAATTTTCTTGTTTAAGTAGAAAGGAGTATTTAGCAGTTTATGTTTTGATTATGATGAAAATTTGGGAATGTCTTTGAGCTCAATTAGACGAACCTATTTAATTAACGTAAAGGGGTGGAAGATGCTCCTTTTTATT
This sequence comes from Platerodrilus igneus, assembly GCA_036346225.1. Lineage (NCBI taxonomy): Eukaryota > Metazoa > Arthropoda > Insecta > Coleoptera > Lycidae > Platerodrilus > Platerodrilus igneus. The sequence goes on along the minus strand of JARFIW010001299.1, from coordinate 1,465,396 downwards.
CAGACTTAGGTCTGCACATATTGTAACTTAATTAGTATGCATCCTACCAGGACTTTAATTCTGGATGCAAATTAAAATGATGACAAATTTAATCTTGAAATTTTATGATACTGAAATTTATGCTACAATTTAATTTTGAAATTTTAATGTATTATGAATATTGATGTAAATAGAGTTAACGTTGATGTTTGTGGTAGGAATGTGTTTTTTTTTTATGAATAAGGATGAAAGTTTTAACTAGGTGAGCAGCCGAGGCGGAAAGAGTAAAAAGGCGACCATTAGAAGAGATTCAACAGGGCGAGAATCACAGCAAATCTTGGTGCCCAATTCGAGAGGCTCGAATATTTTTTTTTACTCTGGTGAGGCTTTTTTCAGGATACACAGCAATATACATATATATATATATATATATATATATATATATATATATATGTATTGTTTTCATATTGAAACAGCTGTAGTAGAATAGTAAATAAGCTTGTACATAAGTTAAGTATAATTGCTCAATATAGTAAAGCTCAGTGTCTGAGAACTATAATTTATAAAAATTGTTCTGCTGATTACTATATTATATCCACTTGCTTTGTAGTGACTGAGGTTTAATGTCAAAAACTAAGTAAATTCACCGATTGGTCTAAATCACAGATACATGAAGTTTTAAAATATTCTGGTGAATTTTATATCTTTCAAAATTCAAAATCAAGTTAATCTTTGATTACTAGAGAGAAATTCATATTTTTTCCTACTTTGCTTTTCCACCCTAGCAAGGTAGTAATTTTAAATTCTAAAACAAACCTCATAATTCGTTCACTCCTAACAAGCTAAACAACGAAATATTTTTTGTAAGTTTGTCGGTAAGCAGAGCTTTGAAATTCGCACACGTAACTTTTGAACGTGACAAGGTTACTTCAAGAGAAAGCTTTCGGGTTCAAACTTTAATAACAGTTAGTTATTTTTCATACTTCTGTAATTCGTTTTAAGTCAGTCTCGAAAACCTAAAGAATTTCCAAGAAAAATATTAATTATTAGATTTCGTTCATTTAATTGTTGAAGGGCTGTGTACATATAAACAACCTTGAAATTCCTTAAAAATCTTATCTAGCTGTGTAGTGTTTTTACCTAAAGTAGTTTATATACAAGCTGTTTGTATTACATCTCAAAACTGTATCAGGTACTAACATACACATAACACTAAGAGGTACGAACACACGTAATCCGTAGTGCCTCAATTGATATTCATAACACCACTACAGTTGTATCACATTATGCTGAAGTCTTCAAAAACATCATAAGTTTTGACGTACCTTTCCGAAAACGTTTTAAATAATGAAACCTATAACATTTGTAGATTATCTACGCCCTTTAACATTCGATTTAGTCTTCCGTATTCTATGGTCTATTGTTAACTCTTCATCATTCAACGAGATTTGCTGGGAATGTAAACGCTTTAGAGCTATATGGGGTGTTCTTGATATTTACATTGGCATAATTTATAAAATATTATACTTTCAGTAATTTAGTTGTAACATTTAGTGTACTTTAGATAGCTGTATAAATGTATAAAAATCTCCCTACTTTATTAATATAATTGCATTACTTTTAGGAAGTGCTAAAAATAAATAGGCATGTGTTCAAAACGTTGTAATATTGTTTTAAGAAATATAGAAGTCGCCATGGCTCTACTTCCACCTGAAATAGAATAGTTTGCAGATTAATATGTAGTTTCTGAAGATGAGATTGGTACTCCAAAGGCTAAAGAAACACCAAGCACAGTTATTGAAGAACTTCTTCTTGACACGATGTTTCTAACAGCAATCAAAAGCATCAACATTTAGAATTTCTAAAAAAATAAAAGGTAAGACTTAAAATAAACGAAGAATATTGGTAGCGAATTGGCAGAAACTTCATCTCAAAATAGACTTTTAAAACGTGACAAATTATTTTATGACATTTTTTTGAAAAATAATGTTAGTGGAATAACATCATCAGAACATTGTAAAAAGTATTCCAAGTTTGAAGTTGTCACCGTAGAATGCATGGGTCAGGCAGAAACCGAAAGTAAAGTAAAGATCCACACGAATCACGATAACGTATAAAAAGGTAAAAAACTAGAAATGCCGTGCTAACTAAAAAAGACGTAGAGGGGGGGGGGGTCAAAGACAAAAGAGAACATTTTGTTACGTTTATTTTCAGGATAAATTAGTTACCCCTTTTTCCCTTTAATTTTTTTCAGTTAAATCAATTCCGTTGCTATTCTTAAATCCTTCCTCAACATTTTACCTGTTCATCGTAAACCCGCTTTACAATAATTGTTTAACTCAAATCTATTTGCTTGGAAACGACAAGTTTGTGATAAAATTTAAATAAGTCAATACCTTGTTTTATGTATCCTTTAATTTGTTAAAGATTCCGATAACGTATAAATGCTTTCTCTATGGTTTGAATCTAAAGACTCGTCGAACTAAGGTCGCGTACTATCCAATAAAAGCGTGTTTCCAAGTTTCCTAATCGCGCTTTGATAACCACAATATGACTTGGAGCTCTGGTTGTTTAAGTAAACGAATTTATGTTCACTTTCTTTGCAAAATGTTAAAAAGCACTCGTCGTAATTGCTAGATTCTTCGTTCCGCTTTTTTTTATGAAAACTTCGTGCACGTCTTACAGCGTGCTTCGTGCGGGAGACACGATAGTCCCTTGAATTACCGCTCTTTGGGGTATAGAAGGCTATCCGCTTGAAAAATGTTAGGCGAGCATTTTTTTACAAAAATACACCCTCGTTCGGATGAGAAGTAAAATGGAGGTCCCGTGTGTGAATGTTGTCACGCACTTTAAAGATGCCTACTCTGCTTGGAACAGCAAGGGTTCGGCAAAATTCCAAATTTTCCAGGTAAAAAAAACTCGCTACCTGGCCAATGTAGTACCTTCGGGTGGAGCATTGGAAAATCACATGTAAGGTATAGAAGGCTGCACCCGTTACGTGATCTCAGGTCCATCTGGTCCGCTCCCCCGAGGAGCGAACGAGAGATCCAACGCCGTAGAGACGTGGGTGAGTGTTTCTTTCCTGCTTGTGTCCAGACCCTGTCCACTTAGATTTTACTGTTTGGGGCTCATACAGGTCTCGAATTAATTGTATGTACAAAAATGATTTATGATACTGACATCTATTGCCATAGGATTACTATATTACGTTTAACTTTAACTACTATCTATTAATGCGGGAATGGGATAAAAACTTGCTGGCACATTGGAAGACGTTATTGCCATTATATTTGTAATTGTATGTTATATGTTAGCATTATCAGAGCCTATGTGAGGTATCATAATATTATGATTACTAAACGAAATTGTGAAATCTGGCATACAAATACACTAGCTAGCAAATACTACTATATATGGTTTATTCTCACTTACTTAAACCGGATTGATGCCCATTGTAATGTTTCTTTTTCTTTTTATGCTAATTAGAGTTCTTTTGTTAATGTGTTTTTCCTTTGTTTTATTTTTATTTAGCGGTTAACAATTTATTTTTATTTCAGGCCTTATTTAATTTCGGTAGGTACTATACCCCGCCCACTCACCGACTGAGGCCGATCAATACCTCTTTCTTTCTTCTATGTTGTCTTTTTTTGTAGACTACGTCGCTGCACGTAGCAATCTCCATCAAATTTTTATTTACAATAAACACATAATAAATCTATTTAAAAAAATAACATTCTACTGACAATTTTGAATAATTTATATACGAAGTGCGCATCTCGTTTTGCAACATGTAAACCTGATCAGATGTAAAAAAAAAGTAATGTTTATTCTTTCTTATAAACAAGCGTTTTAAGTTAAAAATGTTAAATTTATAACAATTTCTAGTAAGAATTTTTAAAGGAAATAAAAAACTAGAGAAGCTAATTAGGAAACGGGTTTTGTAATCTTGCTTCGTCTTACGGAGTAATGTAGCTTGAGTTTATTTGTTGTATCATTGTGATACACAAACATCGAACGTTGATAAACAATATTCTTTTAACCTCCATGTGTCGAAATACTTATCTTTCACCTAACTCTGACGCGATGAAACATTTAAAAGTTTTGCTCTCGCTCAATGATAAATTATCACAAAAGTAGTAACCCTCGTTTATGCTGCTAACATAGCTGAACCAGTGGTTCTACGTAGAAGAGCTAAAAAGGAAACCTTTTAGTCATTAATAACTACGTAAGAACCTTACCATGCAAATTTTTCGAAGAAAGCGTGCATCGCTCCTGAAATAATAGAATCAGTGACGCAGAAAATACATGTCAGAACGAAATGCAGAATAAATTTGAACCCAGTTTAGGAAACGATATGATAATCGATTAAACGTTTGGATGCCATATGTCAAAAGAATACTGCTGAGTATTTGAAATGTATAGCAACTGTGCCTGATTAAATTTAACCTGTATACGGGTAAGCGTTGTCCTACTCCTTGTTACACCTATCTGTAAGGGAGTAAAATTATACCAATTACCTCGGGACTGCTGCACTGGCTGCAAACTCCGTCTCCCCAAGTATGGCAGAATCTAAACAAAACACTAAATTTTGCTTACTAAAAACACATAGCCTAAGCTATAATAATTTAAGAGCATGAAACATCTAATAACTTCCTCAGGGGTGGGCTGACCTGTATAGCTTAACACAGTAGTGTACCATTTAATGCACTAAGTCACACACACCAGTTCAATAAATAAAACAATTTGAAAGCAAAGTATTTCTAATGTTTCTTTTTGGTAATATATGTACAAAAAAAAAGGTATGTACCATAAAAAAAGCATGATTCGACTTAGTTCCTTAATAAAACAATTCAAGTAACAAAACTATATACAAGCCGACTTAAACTTTCATAAGTCCAAATTTTTATATCAAGTAATAAAGAATTAAATTACGTTAAATCTTTTACAAATAAATCAAATGCGCCGATAAGTGTTTGAGCTCATAACCTTATCAGTGTTACACTGTTTTATTAATACATCAAATGTGTACTAAGCACGTTATGCAAAGGTGCTATATTTTACAAGTGAAATTAGATTGAGGTAAAGGTCAATTATAGATCAAATTTAATGTCGAGTGACTGCGGACTTCGCAGGCATCAATTGACTTTCTAACAATTTAAAAAAATTAACTTTAAAACGTCCAGGAATGTTTGCAACATCATGTTGTAATTTACAAATAAAATTTGTAGTATTTTACTCTTTGTTTAACTAAAAGTTTGTTCCAAACCCGATCCGATAAGAAAGTATAATTACCTAGTTACATAACTTGTAGGAAAACAATGTCATATGTCTGCCAACAGCCAACCTAACCGACAGCTGCGTCCTTGACTCGACTTGACCCTTGCTATGAACAATGAAAGTGTAGCATCAACCCTTGCTTTCCATCTCGCACTTGTAGTTTCGTCACGCGTTTTGAATTAAATTCGAATATTACTTCTTCATAATAAATTCCATTAATCAAGTCCAATTTGCTGCATCCGCCTTTAATTATATTTATTTCGATCGTACTTAACAGCACTAGCCTGCTGTAAGTTTCTTAAATAAACATTTTCAGACGAACTCGCTTCTTCGCAAGAATTCTCATTATCAAAACGATTCTTCGACACATCATCTTGCTTGCGAGTTCAACTCAACAAGAACCAGAAAAACCACGATGGCCTCGAGTATGGCCGTTAGATCTCGTATCCCTACTCCGTTCTATCTGGTTTTATTTGCAATAGAAATTTATACTACCATAGATGTATACGCACGTAATTAGGGTTGCCTACCTATAGTGATACTAGCAGGATTTTATACTGCTACAGCGTAAACATGTGTAAATAGAACAAGCATTTATTTATTTGGGGGACCCGGTATGTAAAAATCAATAATTTATTTTATTAAGCTTCAATATAGTTAGACTGGAATAAAATTACATGTGATTAATGTAGGTTTAATTTGTATACGTTAATTTAAGCAACGTACATTTATTTAATATCATAAATTAAAGCATTCGTAGAAAGCTACAAGGTTAATATGGCAAAACAAGTTAAAGCGTTCAAGGATTTCAAGGAACACAAGCTTGGGGTAGATAAATAATTCTTGTTAAAGCTAGAAAACGTTTAGAAAACAATTCGGAGTATTGTGGTAACGGACAAGACACGAGGTTAACGATAAAAGACGACTATTTCAAAAACGGATCAATAAAATTAAGCGACAGAAGAGCTTTACTATGTAACAGAGTAAGATGAAACATAATCGGTGACTTAAATGACAAACATCTTTCAAGCGCGTGTTAAACGAGTATATTTTAAATACCAATAGGCAGGACAAAGATGCAACATGTTTGTAAGCAGTATCGATTTTTCAAGGCGCACGTATATGAAGGGAGAATTCACAGGAAACAATATACTAATAGTGGGACAATAAAATAGGACAGAAAACATGTGGCAAACAAAGATATCAAAAAAGTGGAAATAACGTCGACAATTTAGGTAGGAAATTAAGACAAAGATAGGAAAGATTGTTATGAAAGTGTGACTGCGATAGGAATATAGACGCGCACATCAGGGGCGTGTAATCGGATTTGTTTGGTGGAATAGCAGATGACAGATTTTAAGGAAGGCTTAAAACGGTTGAAGTTTTACACGGTTTTTCGGGGTAAAACAATATTAGAGTGGATGAATTCTCAGTTTTGAAAGTTTGTTGCATGTTTTGTACGGATGGAATTTGTGGAATTGTTGTGGCAGTTGATTTCAGTTCATAGAATGTGTAGTAAAAATACGGGCATCGCGAGTGGGGCGAAAAATATATAAGCACTGAAGGAGTTAGATTCGCTCTCTTATTTTTCCATTATATTTTGAATTATTCAGAATTACATCCTAGCTTTGATACCGCGTAACAGTGCAGTCCGTCGGAAAATTATACAAGTGTTTTATTAATGCACAAGTGGGTGCAAAATAGTTACACGGGCTAAACTGGCATGAATAATTATAATAATTAAAGCAGAATGCTACGTAAGTAAAATAATTATTTACATTTTAAACGAGGGTGCTGGTGGCACATTAGTTAGAAGAAGAGGCGTGGTTTGGTTGTTATACGTGCTGTCTGGTGGAAGGCGACATCAGATTGTTAATGATTTGGATGAACGTGTATGAGATGGAATTGCAGTCCAACTTAGAAAGCAGCTGGATAGAGTAATCCAGGAACGAGCAGTCTGGTAGAAGTCACCTACAGAGATGGTGATCTGGAGGGACACACCCCAGGTAACGAGTTATTTTATTGAAACTGTTGTGCTGGTGCTTAGATATTCTAAACTATGAGTAATTTGAGTTATTTATGGTGATAATTTTTATAAACTAAAAGGCAATTTTATGGACATATATTATGGACAATTTTTCTGTTATTTATCTAAGGGTGTAAATACTTGAATAATATATAATAAATGTAAGAAGTAAGCCGGTTTTAGTTTAATTTGACCATGCAAATAATTTATGCACATAAAATAAAAGGTTTATATTGAGCTCTACATAGACCTAGGGGAGTAAATATGAAATATGAAATGTAGAGGAGCATGCAATCACTGGGATTTTAGACTGATGCTTTACTATTGAGCCGAAATATGAAATGTTTTAACTTAAATATTACTTGTACATATTGAGATTTTTGAGAATTTATTATTTGTGTTGGTAGAATAGAAAGGCTATATGTTTTTGTGTCGAAATTTTTTATTTTTTTTATTCTAAAGGTGGAAAGAATGAATAGTTGTGGTGAGTATCCAAGGAGACGTAGTGAGCAGAGCTAGCCGTGGTATTATCAACTTGGAGAGCATTTTCAGCTAGAGTATAGCGACGTAAAGGCACAACTTCTTAAGTTAGTAAAACGATTTAATAGGTGAGTACGTAGCATTGGTATTATCAACCGAAATATGAAATGTTTTAACTTAAATATTACTTGTACATATTGAGATTTTTGAGAATTTATTATTTGTGTTGGTAGAATAAAAAGGCTATATGTTTTTGTGTCGAAATTTTTTTTTTTTTTAATCTAAAGGTGGAAAGAATGAATAGTTGTGGTGAGTATCCAAGGAGACGTAGTGAGCAGAGCTAGCCGTGGTATTATCAACTTGGAGAGCATTTTCAGCTAGAGTATAGCGACGTAAAGGCACAACTTCTTAAGTTAGTAAAACGATTTAATAGGTGAGTACGTAGCATTGGTATTATCAACCGAAAACAAAGTGTAGGGCACGAATTAGCGAGCCGACCAAAAAGGAAAATCACTGCCATATTATATTTATATATATATATATATATATATATATCAAAGAATGAAATTTAATGGCAAGTGACTCAATATTAGCCACAAGGGCTTCCTGTCGACGCGTTTCGCCCTTATTGCGGCTCATCTGGACAGGAGTAGCAAAGATGTAATATTAAACACGAACACATTATGGGAAGAACAGCATCACCTAGCGACAGGATGCCCTTGTGGCTAATATTGAGTCACTTGCCATTGAATTTCATTCTTTGATATTATTTTAAGACTCATTAAATCATTAAATTCACTTATTCTTTATAATTATATATATATATATATTACTCATATTTAGACCAGGGTAGAAAATTACATCATCACATCAAATAATTTTAATCACCGTGTATAAGGAATTTTATTAGATAATACGCTTTATTAAAACCATGAAGCATAAATAAATTCGGTCGTTTCAGTAAAAATAAGAGATTTAAATTATGTACAAGACGCTTTATATCAAAAGAAACAGTATTAAAAGCTCTGCGTGTAATTTAATTATTCCTAGTAAAGAAACAAAGAGAAATTACGTGCAAAATTTATATTAATTAACTCTATTTCAAGTAACCGGTATTAAACAAAACGTACAGCTAATAATTGAATATTTAATTAGGATTCACTAAAAATTAAAGGGTATTATTTTTAATTGAAGTTAATTGAATCGTTAGTAACAGATAATATCTATAGAAACTTGTAAAACCCAATAAAATACCATGTAATAAAGCTCTGAGAATTAATAGTATGTTTGAACACCTGCGTAGTTTAAAAAGCTCATTCGGCGTAAATTTTGCAGATAATTAATGGTTCAGAGAATCTTGGAGAAATCGTCGCATAATAGTTACGAGAAATGCTAAAGGTGGGTTATTTCAAGTCCACATGGACTGAAATAATCGATAATAAAAATATCAATTTGCACCAATAAGAACAGGTTAGATAGAGACAGATAATATGCACAAGACCGATACACATATAGTAAAAGGCGTGATTTAAGCAACGTCACGAGGGTCACAATTGGTTGAAAATAGGATGCAAATATCAGAGGTAGAAACAACGATTTCTGTATAAAAGTCAATTAGTAATTTCCAGACGCTGCGTGCCGTGTTGAAATTTCTGAGATTTAACTGGGGCGAGTACAAAATTCGTAAAAACCGACGCGCGAGCTACGGAATGGGAACATAGAATGAGGAAATTCTAGAAACTGGCTGTTTTGAGGACTCGACCGACAGACAGGCTAACTTCTATATATACCCAGGTGAATATAAACAAGCTCTCTTACATCCGCGACTTCATTCAAGGTGTTAAACAGTGCATTTTAGTTTGATAGAATAATCTAAAGTTTGCTCGTATATTTTGGTGATTTAAAACAGTTTGTTATTTACGTGCTAACATAAATGTACTTGAGTGCATTTAGATACAAGGTAATAAAATTTAGTATCACTGTACCAATTAATAAAATTTACAACGACAAATGAATACACCAAAAGTAGGCAGTTTTGGCGTATATTGGTGAAAGAAGTATGAATTTCTTTGCTATTTTTCGGAGGTGTTAATGATTAAATGGTTCATACATGTGTCTGGATCCACAAAACAAGGGTCAGATATACACAGATGATTTCCGGAAAAGCCCAGAAACAACTTTAAATAAATGGTGATGGAGAAAATTTTAAAGCGTTGAGAATCAGAAGCTGTAAATATAACCCAGTTGGAATGGAGTGATTAACAAAAGGGACGAGGTACATTGAAGCTACGAGTGCAGTAAACTTCAGGTAATTTATACTATTTTGTTTGAATTTTGATATTTTTGTGTGTTGAATAACTTTATAATTGATTTACTTTAAATGGACATTAGTGAAATTGTACTAAAACATAAAATTTTAATTTTAACGTGAAATTCGCTTGTTTAAGTAGAAAGGGATATTTAGTATTGATGTTCTGGATTATGATGAAAATTTGGGTATGTCTTTGAGCTCAATTAGACGAACCTGGTTAATTAACGTAAAGGGTGGTAGATGCTCCTTTGTACTCAGACTCAGATCTGCATATATTGTTATATTAATTAGTAGGCATCCTACAAGGACTTTAATTCTGGATGCACATTAAATGATAATAAAATTAATCTTGAAATTCTTTTTAAAACTGAAATTTATGCTGAATTTTTAATTTGAAATTTTAATGTATTGTGAATATTGATGTAAATAGAGTTAACGTTGATGTTTGTGGTAGGAATGTGTTTGTCTTTTTATGAATGAGGATGAAGGTTTAACTAGAGGAGCAGCCGAGGCGATTAACAGAAGAAAGTCAATGGACCAACACAGTTAAGGTAATGAATAGCTTTTTGTAGGATTCACAGCATTCTTTGGCATCCAATTCGTAGGGGCTCGATTCGAAAAGCGGAGTACCTAGATATAGGTGGTATCACAGCAAATTTGACGCCCAATTCGTGAGGCTCGATTCGAAAAGCGTAGTTCACGGATTTTGTAGTTTTCACAGCGATATATATATATATATATATATATATATATATATATGGTGTAAGATGGTTTGCCTAATGGAATCATGTAAAATCAAAAATCTAAGAAAGCCCAAACACGACAAGAATTAAACGTATGGGTGGGAATTTGTGTAGATCGCATAATTAGGCCTTTCTTTATTCGTGTTACTTTAACTGGTAACCTTTATTTGCAATTATTGCAAGAGCAAATTATTCCAGCTTGCCAAGCGAATCTTGATAATCTTTGGTTTTAACATCAAGATGGAGCACCGCCCCACTATCATTTATATATACGCCGATATTTAGATGTGGTATTTCTCGCCCTTTGGATAAGCAGAAGAGGATCTGTGGAGTGGCTTTCCCGATTTACGATTTCTTCTCCTGGAAATATTTAAAATCAAAGGTGTATACAAACCGACCTCAAAATCTAACCGAACTAAAGCAACGAATATAAGATGCTGCAACAGCAATTTTTCCTAGATCGCTCATAAATTCTCTTCAAGCCTTTCGTGATAGGTTGAGTCACTGTCTTGCAGTTAATGGCGAACATTTTAAACAGTTATTGCTATGAAAAGCATTTTATTTTATTGCTAATTTCGTTTTATCTTCAAGCTTTGTACAAAAATTAATTTTTCGTTCATTCAATTATTAAGATAAATAAAAGAGATCTCGAATATCTAATTCATGTTATTGATGAAATTAACTTTAATGAACAGGTTTTACATTTTTCCAAAAATTTTCTGGTGTATGGGTACTAAGATTTTAGGTCATCTTAAAGTGAAGAAAAATTTCTATCAAATGAGCGTAATAAAAAGGTACATTGCTATTTATAAAAATGAAAATGTTATTTGTTACTCAATTGTTTTCTAAAATAAAAACAAATAAATGCTGTCTTATTATGGAAAATAAAATATTATACAACTTTTGTTTAAACATTTTTTTTAAGTAGATATTTACCGAGATATATATTATATTCCATACATAAGGGCACCCTATATAATCTTCTTGAGTCATATTAATTTCTTATATATTAAATTTTATTCTTGGGCTTTTGATCTTGATGAAATAATCCACTTCATTTACAGTGCTTTATTATTATGTCATATTTCAATATGTTTTGGAATAGCAATCTTGCCTTCTGGAATGGTCTACGAATTTTTTTTATAAATTTACTAACAATAAACAAGGTCAAAATTGTCAGCCTTTTTAACATTTCTTTTGCTTAATCAATATTGGTAATACAATTAATTCTTACCATAACGTGGATTAATAACAAATTATTGGATAGCTACAAATATTAACATTAAACATATCAGAACTGTATAAGATAGTATTAATAAACAGTTTTTAGTTACACCAACATATTAAAACTGCATCAATTTTAGGGAAAACTTTTTCCTTTGGAGTAAAATACAACAAACCATTTACTTCTGGAGTGCTGTAAATCAATAGATTGAAACGAAATAATAGGCGAAATAAAAAATTAAATATCATTTACCACGCACTGTTTATGAAAATGTAAAACTTACAATTTCATTTGAAATGGATGAAATCCAATCTACTATTTGAAATATCATCACAAACTTTAAAAACAATTTTACAAACACGAACAAAAATCATTAATAAAAACAAGTAAAATTATCGAGAACCAATGCATAAAGAATTTAAAAAAATGCAGTTATTTCAAAAATTATTGTATCTGTTATATTTACTACACTAAATGTAGTATTAACCTAATCTTACTCTAGATATTTCATCACTCGTTTATCAAGGCCATTAAAACATATACTAAAATGGTATCAATTCAAGCGATTAAAATCCTTAGCAAATGTTAAATGTTAGAAAAGGCGCTATGCGTCCGTATTCAACTAGTATTCACATAACTAAATGCAGTACAGTAGGTTTGTCAAACAGCATTTTAAAGCTATGAAAATAAACTGCACTTTTCCAAATTTTTCCAAATTATTGCTATAAATTTCTAAACCCTTCAGTTAGTATTGAAAAGAAATATATTTGCCTTAGCTTTCAAAACCAAAAGCAATATATGAAACACTATATAAAAGTTCCAAGCAAGAAAATATTTTCATATAAATTCGTCTTTACACTCGAACTTTATTAATCTCAAGGGCTATGAATTCGATAAAATTTAAAAGCCTGAGCGTTGCTATTTCGGAAATGAATGAAGATAACTTTTTCCATTATAATAAACAGCGATAAGCAGAAACTGAAGGGTTTGAGCCTGAAATTGATACCGAATTATGTGCATACGTATAGGATTCCTATAAGACTTTGGTGTATCACTTTTTGTTCCTAATGTGCAATTCCTTGTTATTTTGATAATCTTGTATAAGTATGATTACGCACAACTGATTTTTAGTACTATGTCACATGAGACATTTATACTGTGTTTGCATCTTCTATGTATTCAATTTTCTCCAAATATTTTGAATTTTATTTATAGCTATCGGTATGTTTCAACTACGAGCTTCATACCTGGGATCATCACTTTATTCTGTGAGATATTTTGTTTAATACAGTTATGTATGTTGAAAATCGAAAACCGCGAATTTGACATGTTTTTTTCCCATAAGAAAATCTAAGGACCAAAAGGACCATTTTTTTAATTTAAGGGTCATTCACTCCACTTTACCATTGCATTGAGTCCATGATACATTGTGCTACATGGAAGTTATGTCTTATTAGCTTTTTACTTTTTGCTTAACCCTCGGCTTAATCCTTTACTTATCCCCTTAGCATTTTGGCCTAACCCGTATAGAGCATATCTTCAACGTTACTTGTTGTTCTATACCGTCTTGTAAAGTTAGTGCAACGGGATGAGGAAAGCACTCTATAAGTTAATTAGAATCGTGGACTCAATAAATATAAACCAATGCTCTAATCATTAAATTAGGTCATATATTTCATGCTTCAGTTATGGGATATATCTTCTTACTACAAAGTCTGATGCCCAAATATTTTTAATTTTAAAGATATCTATATTGACGGTGTCATGTTTTGCCTTTATCCAATATATTCGGTGATTCTTTCAACAATTTTTTATTAACTCTCGCTATTTTCAGCTCTAATGAAATTTATAGAATTTTCGTGTTATGTATCGTGCCATTGGTGCTATTTGATTTGTATATTTTAATGTTTATTAAGAGAATGTACCAACACTCTATTAAATTTAGACCCGGCTTTTATAACTACGATGTAATTCCAGTCAGACGTCAAGAGAGTTAACATCCCGAGAGAACGACTAGAATCTTCATACAGCGAGAAACTTCAGATCATCTCTACGGTTTTCAACGAAGACGTTTGAGTGAGCTGAACTTCTAGCTGCTGAAGAGGTGTACATCACGCGCCCCGGCACTTGATGTGCACTATCGTCATTAACCTCTTTTCAGAGCGAACCAATGCCAGCGAAAGACTTCCTAAAGACACGGGCATCCGTTACCATAACCGACGACACTTCCGACAAGGACTACGAGAACGCCTCTAAACGCATCATCCTCCGAAACGGATCACAACAAGAAGCAGAAATGTGACACACATAAGGTAAGAATCGAACCGAAGGCATTTACCGTAACTACAACACCAGGCTCCAACACTGCCACGACTCCAATCACCGCAGACAAGGACAAACCATCGACTAGCAAAAGCTACGCTAACGCCGCTGCCACCATCTCTACCATAGACACCACTTCAGATACCAGAAGGCGCTCAATGCTTCAGACACGGACAAGCAGTAACCGCATTGCTCCTATTTTTATCCTATTTTTCCTAACTTCATTCAGCACGCCAAGAAGCTACACCGACATCTACATAACAAAGTCGACATCCGAGCATCTGGACAAGGAGCAAGAATAATACCCGCCGACAGCACGCAATTCAGATACCTGCAAGGACTATATAAAAAAAACGCAACATTGAGTACTACACATGCATCATTAGATCTGAACGAAAACTAAAAATAGTTATCAAAGGTTTAGCCGTCAATATCACGACAGAAGACATCAAGACCGAACTCACGGACATGGGGTACAAAATTAACTACGTGACTAAGCTACAGAATAAAGAACCAGAATACTGTAACACCGTCCTCGTATCAACCCGACTTCAACTGGAATCTACAACCTGACTACGTTACTCTACTGCAGCCACATTAAAGTTGCCGCATTTGAAAGCAGGGTAGAGCTTCCACAATGCTTTTCGTGCCAACGATTTGGACATTTGAGCCAAAACTGCGGATACAAACCCCACTGTGTTAAATGCGCAAAGCAGCACCTGGCAGCGGATTGCAAGAAAAGCAGGGAGTTACCACCTACATGCGCCAACTGAAGTGGCCCACATCCGTCTAATCACCGAAATTGCCCAGCATCCCAAGAACAACTGCGCAAGAGATACACCACCGCTACTCAGCAACGACGCAACCCACCAAAAGCACAAGAAACCGATGACGACGGATTTACTACAAGCAGAAATGGACGACACAGAGTTTGAACATCCGCCCCAATAATTACTCCAAAGACCACCGCCAAAGACGACACAAGCACTACAGAAGATGAAGAACAATCAAGCTCTGACGAAGAGCCACGCAGAAAAACTAAACAGAACAAAAGCAAGAGCCGACGGGGAAAGAAGAAAGTCACACTACTCAAAGCCATCAACCACCACCGACACAAAATCACCGACGAATACAACAAGAAACAATAGAGACGAGCAGCGCAGCAACAGAGACAAGCAGCGAAGCAACAGAACGACTAAAACACCTCCCACACAACCACAAGCAGAGCTTCAGCGTCACCCCGACGATGACACTTTTTAATAAAATACTGCAATGGGCGCAAAAACTCCAGCGTATATGGCTGGAACATTTGAAACTTCCTTACTATAGACGGCAATGTGCGACATACTGAAAACCTATAATGGACAATAGACCAACACCAAGAAATTTAGTACTCCTCTCCTGGAACGCCAACGGGATACGGAAAAGGATAACGGAACTGAAACACTTCCTGCGGCATCGCAATGATTTGGGAAACAAGATTACCTTGTAACAATTTTATTTTCGAATTCCTAATTCGCTTCATTTAAGGTACGACAATAGTTAAATACCTTTATTAAGTAAAGTCATAATACATTTTACAATTAAAATATTACATTGTAACAGCATCTTGACTCGTTAGTCTAGTTGTTTTGGATGGCGGTGTATTTCACACCCAGTCGCAAGCGCGTAGAGAGGAATGACAACCCCCCCCTTTGGGATCCTCCCATCGTACGAGAGCACGAGATAGGCACTCGGCCATAGGTAAAAGAGGCAGCAGCATGTTTAAGAGAACAATGGCCAGTGATTTGCGGGTCGGTTTGATTAAGTGAAACATTTTCTGAATAACGGTTGGTAATGTATACTCGTTATTATAGTATGTAATTTGAAAATTTGTTTAGCGCAAACCAAGATTAGACGACGAAACACTACAACACTTAGGCGATGAGAAGTTAAACAATAATAACTTAGAACTGTGAATCAACGTTAAGAAACCACTTCAATTTAACACATACTTTTAGAGGATGGAAAGCAGATCTAATTAACAGGAAATCGTTTGTTGGTCCGAGCCAAGATACTACTTTGTTAGGATGTAAGCAGTTAATTCCGCATGACGATGCACATCCTATTTCAGCCTATGAAAGCAGTTTTGTTTGGTTCGTAGTAATTTTAAGAAATTCAATTGTGTTCCACTCAGGAAACATGCTATTTTTTTTGATACGTATAAATACGATTTTGTTATTCACTTTATCTGTTGCTAAGCTGGATTTCCCAGCGCCAAACTTAAAATTCACTGTTTATTTTGTCAGAACAACACGTTGCTTCACTATAAAATAACATGTGTAATTACGTCATTTGTTTGTTTGAGATATACTGCTGACACTTGTATTTATGAAAGCAGATGCTTAGTATTTTATTACTACCAACTTTGAAAACGAGAATATCTTTATGAACATTTTCATTTTAAACTGAAATTAGCACATGTAACTTAACGAGAATATTTTGTATTTTAATTTTGACAATGTAATAGACCTAATCAGATCTGAATGGGTTAAAAACCATTAATGTAACAAATTACACTTTGTTGTAATATTCTTGATCTAGAAACAGATTGATAAACCTTATCTTAAATTTCCAAACTACTACAAGTAATTATTTAATTTTGTTGCATTCAATTTTATTTAAAGTTAAAGGAATTCTTTCTAGTAAATTATTAACCTAAGTTTAAAGTTTTTTATTTTGATCAAGTGTGATCAAACCTAGCAACCCAAAAAGGCAATAAGAGTTGAATTTTGATGCCACCCTTATGTAGAAAATATTCTTTTTATTTTTTTTAGGCATATTTGAGGGACACAAACAGTGTTCCCATTTTATATGTGACTTAATTATTATTTTTCTTACAGGAACAGCGTCTTATTCTGTTAAGACAGGTTTTGTCACCGAAGGCGATCTTTTTTCTTTGGGTCTCCACGTCCGCCCTTAGAAATATGCTATGCTTTTAACATGAATCAATCTGGACTTGGTGGCGCCTATTTGTTTTAGTTTGAGTGTGACCCCCAACAGATTTCGACTTACCCCCCCATTGCTCATAGCTCTACCCAAGGAATAGACCCCTAGTTATGTCGGAAGACTTTGTTTTGCTGACACCCAACTTCTGAAGTCAGATACATGTATTAGAAAATTCGGTTCACTGGCAACCACGTGTGAGGCTAGTTGAGCCTAGTTAGGAAAAATTGCATCACTGACACCCAATGTGGGGCTGGTGCTTTTAGTGCAGCAAAAGAAAAATTGTATCAACCTACACACAGACAACTTAGCCTGGCGAATTACAATATTTACAGGAAAGAAAACGACCTAAAATCAGGACAACATGCTCACGGAGAAGTTGCCATACTGATACACAACCGACTACTTCACGAACAACTCCAACTACACTCGATTGCTTCAGCCAATGTGGGCGTCAGGTTCAAAGCCAACGGGCGATTCTTTAAAGCAATAGCTGTCTACAGAAGTCCAACCAGCACGGAAATACGCCCTGAAGACATCGAAAACCTGCTACAGGAAGATACACCGACAATAATCTCTGGAGACCTAAATGCCAAACACGAAGCCTGGCGAGCAATAACCACCAACAAGAGTGGCCGCATCCTTTACACACACTCTCTCGGCAAAGCCTTCGACATCGTAACACCTAACGCACCGAAAACAATCCCACCGGACAGAACACAAACAGCAGACCATCTTCGACATCTCAATAATAAAGAACATACCGTACCCGCTGGAGAGAAGTTTTTTAAGACCTCAATTCGGATCATCTACCAATCATCACCGAAATACAGATACAACCACAGAGCGCACCAGGATAAGACATAATTGGCAAAAGTTCAACAAGGCTTTTCAAAGGAAAATTATCGACGGAAACCCAGATATAAACAGCACACAAGATATTAACGAGTCACTACAGTATCTCACAAAAACCATCCAAGTAACAATGCAACAGTGTTCCGTAGAGACTGCAACCCGAGACAAAGGACCTGACATCCCTCGATACATAAAAGAAGCCATCAACGAGAATGAAATCCTTGTCAGAAGGTGGAAGAACATACCGATCCACAAGTAAAAACGTTACTTAACTGAAAGCAACGCGCAATCAAAATTATGCTGGACGAACATTACGACGAATCCTGGACCAACCACGTCAACTACACAATACAAACAGAAGGAAACTTGTACAGACTAAACCATCGACTTATGACACGGAAGAACCCTGGTTCCCGCACCGCTACAAGGAGAAAACGGAATGCTGTACAGCGCCGAAGAGCGAGCAGCCAAATTCGTCGAAGTTCTCTAAAATACGTTTTCAGAAAATCAAACAGACAACAAATTTACTATCTTCATAAACACACGAGTAGATCAAATACTACAAGCACCTGAACAAGCTACTACCAGACAAAATAACAGGAAAGCTCGAGGAAAAGACGAAATCACGCATATGGCGCTAAAACACATAACAAAAAAAGACACTGGCGTTCATCACAAAAATCTTCAACAGCATGATCAACCACAAATACTTACCAGACATGGAAAACGGCAATAGTGGTAATGATTTCAAAGCCAGAGAAAAAGAGGATGGACGCCGAAAACCACAGTCGATTTAGGTATAGGAACAGTATTCATAAAAAAATAATAAATTTCAGTAGCTACCTGAACTGCAAATAATATACAGGGTGTTCTATTTAAAAATCCCGACATTTAATAATTTTTTTAATTAAGTAAGGAACAATTGATCCTGGATCACCTTGTATGTTTACTGGAGAATTTGGTTATAGGACGTGGTGCTTTTGAGCCTTAACTAACCCCAACCTAAGCTAGAGTTTCATAAAGTTTAGAAGTATAGGTTTATCAACATTTAATTGAAGTCACGTTTCCCTAATAAAAAACGGAAAATAATGAAAATTTCGAAAACTATGACAGATAAGTATACGAAAGAATTAAGAAACATTAATAAAAAATACACAAGGAATCGAAAACTGACATTAGGTATAGGGTATTTTATTTAAAATAACAAAGTTACTATTACGTTTTATTAGAATTGGCAACACTGCATAGTTGAAAATATTTTAAATCCAAAGAGCATGTTTGCTTACATAAGTAACCAAAAATTCAAAGCGCTATGTTAAGTAGTTCTCCGTAAACGTCTAATAGGCCATCCACCGTGAATCACCCTGTATATACAGTGTAGAACATACACATGGAATAAATCTATTATTTCGGTAACTGTACATATTTACAAAAAATCCCGAAACACGTCAATTTTAGGTTCTGAGTTGATATCTTGCAACAAAAAAATTTGATCCCTACATTGAACTCCCTTCCAGTGACAGATACAACCCCCAGTTTTTAAAATAGGAAATACAGGCTTGTGATATATCGTTTAAAAGATCTTTTCTTTCTCTATTCAAAAATGTAATTGTTTTGACATTTACTGCAAAAATTAACATACAAAATAAAATCATACGTTTACCGAAATTCGTTACAACAAAAACTAATAAGCAATACTCTTTATATGTTCATAAATTAAAAAAAAAAAACACGAATCTCAATGAATTAGATGTTTATAATGCTCGCCGCGAAAGTCCTGGTAACATCCTAATCTTAAATAAAAATGTCTTCTAACTTTATTTAACATACCAGGCATGAGATACCTAATCGCAAGTGATATTTGGCTTCTTGAGTCATCTAAATCAAGAGGTTTAGTTTTGTACAAAATGCTCTTCACATATCCCCATCAAAAGAAGCCTGATAACGTAAGATTAAGTTATCGTGCCTGCCATTCTATCATCCTCGTCTCCTTATCCACCGATTTGGAAATGTTACGTCGAGGTACTGCTGGACTTTGCGCTGGTAATGTGGCAGGTGGTTTTTTTTAACTGCTTTACATGTTCAAACCCGCAAAATTGCTTTTCTATTTTACTAATTGTCCCTTAGGTTATAGGCGGCAAATCCGGATATCTTTCAATTTTTCAGAAGTTGTCTCAAGAGAAATCAACTAAGAAAGCAATAGCTAATAGACGTAAGGAACCGACAAAGTTGCGGTAACCGAAGAAAAAGAGAAATGCCTAGAAAGCATAACACAGAAAGATTACGAAGAATCAACTAAGTCTGTACAAGGACTAACAGCGAGCAAAGCTAGTTATCAGGAAAAAGAGACGTGAGAAAATACACTTAAGAAAATAAGAAAAAATAAAAACGAACACATGATTAATATGTGGTTTTATAACGGGATGACGAGCGACTGATTTTACGCCGCTTGCGTTCTTAAGAACAAAATAACAAAACATTATAGCATTAGGATTGTCAAAATTTGAGAGCTGTCACATGTCACATGACAAGATATTAGGCAAAGAATCATAAAGTTCATAAGACCGAAGATAATCATATTTACGAATGAAGAAAGAGCAAAAAAGTGTAAGGGGCAACTTTGGCGATAAATCGTAAAGCGTATAAACAGGGTAAAATTTTGGCGCCAAACGCAATCTCCTACTTGCAATAAAACAGGGCGTCGTCATAGAGTATAGCAGTTGTGAGTATTATAGTACGCAGTGGAAGGTTTTTTAGAATATGTGAATGGATATTTTTGAAAGGGTCGGGATTAGGCGAAGGATAGTCGGGATCAGGAATACACATATCCTTTACTTCAGACAGTTGTGCGAAGAAATTACCGAAGAGGTTGTTTTCTCTACCAAATATCGCAAAAAATTGAATACAATCATTGACTTCATGATTGGACGTGCGTATTACACAAGAAATTTCTGGAAAGTAGACATCATAATGACGTTGGTTGTCACGGGTATAAGAAGCAATGGTAGTTTGAAAAGTACAATTGGCTCGTTCAGAAGGATTGGCGCGAGGATGATGACAAGCAGTAAAGAGAACCCGAATGTGTGATAAGGTGCTTACAGTAAGGTGAATTGACGACTTTGAAATTGCACGTCGTTGTTGGTAATAAAATAATGAATTAAGTCAAAAGTAAGAAAACTTGTTCTTCAGTGGTATTAGTAACAGAAGCTTCATTGGCTTTTCGCAAAGAAACTAGGAGAGGAAATTTGGTAAAGTAATCCACCACTCTAAAAAAATAAGAATAACTTTTAGTAGAACAAGAAATGAGACCTACAGGATCAGTGGGAATAACTTGCTATGGGTAGGAGCAAAGAAACCAGGAGGAGGTAACTGCTCCATCTTAAGGACAGCATAAATTGGACAATATCGGATGTAGCAAGCAACCTCAGTTCGAAAAAAGGGCCAATAGTTAGTCTGAATAAAACAAGCAGAGGTTTTGATCGCGCTACAGTTACCGGAAGTAGGCGAATCGTGGTGAAGGGCAATCAAAAAGTATGCTGTTCAGAAGGTACGATTTTTCAATCGTTCTGGGAATTGATAGCGATTGACGCTATATTTCATCGGAAAGGATATTGTTTACCACGAGCCATGAAGAATAACGCCTAGAATGTTTAGAAACCCTCTGCACCATGTTATTGTATCACGGATCAGGAGTAGAAAGAGTAACCTCCAAGAATGTAATTGCTAAAGTTGAAACTGGCTCAAGAACGGCTATAGAACGAGTGTGTGTGTGTGTGTGTGTGTGTGTGTGTGTGTGTGTGTGTCAGGGACAATATGATTTGGAGAATGGAGAAGTTGTCTAGTTGTAGACGTAGAGATCAGCGAGCTAAACTTACAGACGGAATTTGAAGTTTATTGGACTATAGGAAAAAATGATAGTCGAATATAACCGAGAAATGGGTACTTTCAACATATGGACGGAATTTCTCAATTACCTCAAGTTTGTAGTACATATTTTCCGTAACTGAGTAATTACGCTTAGTCTTTGAAAGTGAACAACTAATGTAACTTACTGCCTTCTCGGCTTTTGAAAATTTCTGGCTAAGAACGGTACCTAAGCCGAAATGAGAAAGCTCTGTTTGAATGGAAAATGGTAGTGTAAAGTCGAGGCAAGAAGGTGTTGGAGCAGAAAACTAAATGTTGTTTAAGAGATAGGCAAGCACACTGATAGCCTGGAGTTTAGACAAAATTAACGTAAGTGGAGAAGTCAGCGTGACAAAATTTGGTATGGAACACCGTTTCCAAATGATCTTGTCAATCGGTCGACAAATTCCGGTACGGAGGGGTAAGTAGGGATATTAGGTATAGCAAAAACTTTGTCGTGGTCGTCTACAAGCAAACCATCCCGGTTAACGCATACCCAAGATAGATGAGCTCACGAAGGCAGAAATGACACTTATCCCGACGAAGAGTATGTGCAGCAAGAAAAAGACGAGAAAGGACTGAGTTGACAGCGCAAAGGTGTTCTTCAAAAGAAGGGGCGGCTATGATGATATCATCAAGACACGCTAAACACAACAGTTCAAGGTCAGAATCAATAATTTGGTCGATAAGCAGTTGAAACGCAGCGACGGAATTACGTAAGCCAAAATGCATTTGTTGAAATTGATACAAGCTCCTATGGGGTGCAGTGAAAGCGGTAACTCTGGATTCAGAATCAAAAAGAATTTGCTAGTAAGCAGAAGGAATATCGAAAATACCCAGAATTGGTTTTAATTGCGTTGAATCGGGGCTTTGTACCGATCTTTCAAGAATAAAGTCAATCGGTATAAAAAGTAAGGCATTATACTAGCGTATTCGGGGCATAGAACGTGAAAATCTAGTGATAAATGTTTGAGTTAGTGCAGATGGATCGGCTTTACCGGAGCATATTGTCTTTGAGCTGTGCGGTTATACCACGTTGGACAGGTGAGAAGAAAGATTTTTGTGGTACAGCCTATACAGCTACACCTAAAGGGTATATAAAAAAACCTGTGTTTTTAGTTGATCAGGCGACCAGTTTTTCGACTGGTAGAGTGTGCTATAAAAAATAATATTATTTTATTTTGTCCAGCCGGTCACTTTACTCATGGTTTACAGCCACTTAATTACGGAGTATTCTTCCTTTTAAGAAAAATTGGGACAGAATTTTTGTTGAATGAAATTAAAACCATATTAGGGGTGAAAAATAGAAAATAGAATGACTCGAAACAATGTTATTTAGCGGCTTAAGACTGATGGATACACCACCT
The DNA here is from genome assembly GCA_036346225.1 of Platerodrilus igneus. NCBI lineage: Eukaryota > Metazoa > Arthropoda > Insecta > Coleoptera > Lycidae > Platerodrilus > Platerodrilus igneus. Next base: position 1,441,923 of record JARFIW010001299.1, on the reverse strand, counting down.
TACGCTTGACATGATTGTTTCTGGATTTTACGGAAGTGAGTCCCTCCCAGTAGATTGAGAAAGATTTCCATCATCGAATTTCGATCAAGCAGCTTTAGTAAGATTCAAGAATACTTTTAACAGGAAACACATGAATTAAAATCAATCTGCAGTAGCTAATGACTTTGCTCAATATGAAAGTTATGGAAACCAACGTTTTATAATCTATTGTGAACAATCCTGTAGTTCTAAAACTGGTAGATATGACCTCATAGAGTTAGGATTGGATATCACACTAGGATTTTTGAATACCGAGCACCAACATCGACAGTGAAAGTAGGGTCTACCAGTAAAGTACGTTCAAAAATTCAGCTAGGAATTATAGAAGATGACAACTTTTCAAGCACCTCAATAGAAGTTCAAGATCTTTCGGTTATTCCTTCTACAAGTGGGATCTATCTAAGTATCGTATTATATTGCCAGAATCAATGAATAGCAGTGCAATGAACTTTTTTATATATACTTTAAAAAATAAGTTGCATATTGTAAATCCTGCAGTAGCGATGGGGAAACAAATAAGGCTCAAACAATTGAAATATGGTGAAGTCCTTACATCTCAAGAAGTTTTTAAACACCTGAAAAAAGGGAATGTTAACAAAGGAATATAAAAACTAAAAGAAAGAGAATTTAAAAAATTAATGAACTAATAGAAAACATAAACAGACTAATAAAAAACGAAGCGCGAAAAAAACAGTTAAATCAGACAGAAAAGAAAATGTATAAATCAAAAAGTTCTTACAGCGAAACCAGCTAAGACCGTGAATTAGAAAAGGGAGTACAAATTATTGTGCAGAATAGTGATAGAGACATTTGTTTTAACAATGATAAAGAGAGCGTGGGTTTGCAAAACGAATCTGAAAATTACCAAGAAATATTCGCAAATGTTGCTAAGTATTCGGTAAAAGAAGCTAAAGAACTACAACAAAAGATAAGGAGAAAAAGGTAAAAATGAGACAAATTAAATAAAACTAGCAATATATAAGACGATGTATACTGTATAACATTGAATCGGTGTCACCTGAATCTTTTCTAACACCCGTCTTCCTCGAAAGTGATTGGCGGTTCAAATCCATCCTGGTGTAAATGTGATTCAAAGTTATGGAAGGGCAAAGAGCTAAACAGTTTCCCTCATTAGTTATTAAGTATTTTAAATTTTTATGTAAAGTTCTACTTTTGGTAGTTTAAGTATTCCATGCTTTATTGGAAATAGACAATTACTAGAAATTATGTTTTAGTTAGCTAAGAATGTAATAGTTTTCACTTCCTTAATACAGTTGTATTTTTAATATTTTTTTGATAACCTGTCAAAAATAATTTTTAAGGATTCGTTTTAGTATCTCTAATTCAAATATGTTGTTGTATTATGCAAAGTAATCGGTATACTTAGTTACCTCATTTTCTGGGGTAAATGTGAACACTTAAACAAATGAAACTTAAAATAACTGTATCCAATTGCCCCAATTGACCTTACCTACTAGATCTAACAATTCTATAATTCAAAAATTCTTTTAGCATCCTATATTAAGCACCTCTATCTTTAAAGTTACAATAAACAGCGTTATCATACCTTAAAATACGTATGGTATATGGATATCTCGTCTGACTAGACTAAATGTGGTATCGTAAACTTCAAACTAAATCCACTTATTCGTCGGTTTTGCAGGTACTGAATACGCTACGCTGAGACGTTTGCAGCAATTTTTCTACCTTACTGAAACACAGCCGCAAATTCTCACACCGCATCAAAGCCTTTAAGCTAGTTAAATTTCCACCCTTGATAACATATTTACTTACATTCTCCATTTATATCTACTAGCTATGTACGCTGATATGAGGTTAGCGTTTGGAAAATGATATTAATGTATTACCCATCTCTGTTACAATTTATGTACGCATTCGATGTTAATCTAAAATAACAAAACTTGTTCAGAAGAACATTTCAATAAATGAGAATTAACACTTTTCACTTTTTGTAAATGAGAAAGAATTTAGGAAGTGGTAATAATTGTCCACCTTTAATAAAAATCGCACACATTTTAATATTTGCAACAAGAAATGTTTTATTTAAATATCCTTTTTGCTAGCTGGATGAAAAGGGCCTGAAACTTTACTGGTATAAATTCTTACAAGTTTCTACAAACTCCTTAATTAAGTATAACAGTCTGCTAAAGTTGAGTTGAATTAGTCAATACTGTTAAAATTCCGTAAGTTGATTTCATTTAGTATAACCTTAGAACTCGTACCAAGTCTTAAATTTTCGGCGTAAGGTCTCACTGTAAGGTTAAGCTGCAAATGTTAAATTCATTTTATTACAATGCGATTGTAGGACTTTTTTCAGAGATACTGATAGGCAAAGAGTTTTAAAAGTAGACTCGCGGAGAAGTGCCAAATGAATATTAACTGGAGTTTTTTCGAGTAAAGGTGACTCACATCAGATAGACGTGGAAATAGAGACTAAGGCAATTTAGATAAACTCCGTGAGAGGATATGGGTAGTTAGGATTATGTCCAATAAGGCGCGATCAAGGGATGATAAGAAAACTAAGGTTAATTTTTTATAAGGAGGTGGGCGCCGCCTAACCAGAGGAAGTAATAAAGAACGTGGTTTGGGCTCCTTCCAACAAGAAAAGAACATACCCTAAAGCTATCTATCCTTTACGCACAAAACGAAAAAGGGAAGATACGTGTAAATTTTTACAAATTGTTATCAGAACACGAGTTACAAATCCCCCACATTAATATGTACATATATAAAATTGAACGTATTTATTGTGTCTTAGTAATAGTATGTTATAATGTATTAATTGAAGGTTATAATATTAAAGGTTAATCAAAGTTCATATCAGACATGAGAACGGAAGCAACTACTTTGTATACCAGACGCAACCTGATACTGCAGGTGCAGACACAATAAACTGCAATAGTCTTAATTAAAATTACTTAAAATAGGACAATGTATGTTTATCAAGAAGTAGCAGACGTGAGATCTACACTTTTCCACGAGATGTTGTGAGAGCAGGTATTCCATAAATACTGTGAGGAGCCCCTAATAGTCAGTCAGTCTTTGAACTTCAAAACTTTAACATTGTTGGTAGTTCAAGCTACTCATTAGTAATTATTAAAATATTGACTGTGATTATTTTGTGTCAACTAAATTAAACCACATTAATGAACAGCGTACAAGTTATTATAGAAGAAATAAACCATTTTTGTAATTACTGTATAAAAATAGATTTGATAGAAGTGTTTTTGGGAAATAAATGTTTTTAAAAAGAAACTCCCAAAGGCCCAAAACCTATCTCGCAATCCATCATAAAACTTATCTAAAACCAAGGTAGCGAAAACTCGCGCTTGTAGAATGCGATAAAATAAATGGACACTAAGTACAAAAACATTCAACATAAACTTTGTAACAACCCGATTTTCAATCACTTTGTTAAGCATATATTTTATCATTATTTCTTATATAATGTTACGCTACTGCGTACCAATACTTATATTATTATCAGTTGACATAATTTTACTTATTACCTTTTTAGTTCACGAACCGTGGTTGAATTATATGTACGTGTTACCAAAGCCTGCATAGACCGTGGTGGAATTATTTAACATAAGCGAACACTTCTATATTTTTAAAAACTTACATCTTAACGAAAGCATCGAGTTTTACGTTTACGGTTTCTGTGATCGCATAACATTCGCATTACAATGTATTGAGAGGGTTTAGTTCTTGGTATTTTAACACATGGTGCGGCCTGCGATCGCAAGGCCGGGCGAGTTCATTCTGAGTTTTTGGGGATGTGGTTGGAGGTGTGAGAAACAGGCAATGATTCTGGGCTTTTTTTCGGTGTGTGGTCTTCGCGTGAAGACGTGTTTGTGTGTTGCTTAGAACACGTGAGTATTATTATTTTGTTTGAAGGACATTTATTTTGATAATGCAAAGCAACACTTTGCTGTAAATTTTATTTCGATTCTACATCACTTTTTGTAGCGTATTATTGATTTGTACGGAAGGACTACTTTTAATTTTACATAGACGCTAACGACGGTGTGCTATTGCTTAAATGTATTTTAAAAAAAATTCCTTTGCCTCAAATACACATAATTGGAACGTAATAAAGACGTTAACTAACATTTGTTAATAGCTCAGCAATGAAAGCTTTTTCAGACTTGCGTTTCTAACTTTTGCGGTTGTTGTAAAGTTTAATTGCTATAGACAAGTTATATTATATTTACCTTTTGCTCGCGGAAATGTATGTTAGTTTTACTTATAGACGCTAACGACGGGGTGCGGATGTGTTCGTCCATTCAGTAAGGGAGCAGATGTTGCGAGCTCAAGGCCGGTCTGATTTCATGCGAATTATTATTGACATTAGATTACGTTTCGCGTGTTCCTGAAATTATTATTGAAGATAGACGGCGGTTTTAACCCATGAAATCTCTTTACTTATTTGTACATACGTGATACCTTGTCGAAAGGACAGCAATGCCTTGTCGTGTTTCAAGTACTTTTGTTAATTTAATTAAATGTCTTATGTTAATCATAGTTAGACTAAAGATTAGGTATATGTTGACGACGTGCACGTCCCTGTAAAACAATTAGGTTAGATAGAATTACCTTTTACTTTATTTCGGAATAGTGGGCCCTGTAGGCCTTATTTCATTTTGAGTTTAACTGTTCATTTATTTGTTTGTTTATAATTTTTCTGACAGTTGATGGTTTAATAAAAGGTTATTCCTTTTCCTAGGATACGAAGTTTTATTTTATGATTGCTTTTATTAGGTATCAGTGCCTTTCCGCTGATTGGCGCCCATGTTGATTATAAATTGTTTATGTATATATTGATGATATATATTTATATTGCATAATTGGCAAGTACAAGCAAGGTTTAAGCTATTAGTTTGAACCACGACCTACGCCGCTGAGTTAGTCTGCCTGGCCTTAATTAACCGTCTTGACTGGTCTTCACATTTCCACGACGGACAGTTGATTATGTAAATATTACAACTTTACCGATGTACGGATGTCTCTACTTTTCCGTGCAAGTAGTTCACTAATTTAAGCGTTTGTTGCTTGTGAATCAGACCCAGATAAAACGTCCAAAATCTTAAATGATGTAGATTCCTAAATTCCTATTTATTGAATGATAAACATCAAATAAAAAATACAAAAGTAATACTTTGTTAATAATGCTAACACCTTCACAGAAGAAAAATAAATAAATGTTTTTGGTAAAATTTTCAGAACAACAAAAATCAGATTGCTAAAGAACATGCATTATTTTTTTATGCAATTGTGAAATAATTAAATTAATATTCTTTGCATTCTTTTGTTAAAAAAAAGAAATCTAAATAATTTTAAACCTTATACAAGATTTACAGTATGATGTGCGCACTTCGTTTATAGAAAAAAAAATATACAAGACCAAACTTTTATTTCGTGCATTGAAGCTATTGAATTCCGTAATTTTTTCTTGCCAAATTGGTTACATAAACAGATGTGTCGGCAAAAATTTTGAACAATTAATAAATTAATCAAGAACAGGTAAATTAAAAATTTCAAGTAACTACTTCCTCAAAGTCTGAGAGACTTAATTCACACCACAATATGTTTGCAAAATAAAATGTGTACCAATAGGGTGTTTTGAACCCAAGATCATGATTAATAACATACCTGCTGCAGTGTGTTGGTGTTATACTTATTTTCCGTAGAAGCAAACTAAATTCTTGATATCAAGTAAGTAGGCTTGCACTATTGTTATAAATTTTATCCCTTTGTGTCAAATGCTAATATAGATACTTGCGGTTCATAACAATCAGAGATGAGCTTATATACAAAAAGTTAAAGGGTGGGTACAACATTATAGAAATACTTATAACTTGCGGGCTAAGCTTAAGAATTACCTTATGCGGAGAGACATGAGCTAGGGTCATGAACGATTTTGTTGACAAAAAAATTTTAGGCGTCATTGCGCTTATGAAAAATATCACCTAAGAGAAACCAAAAGGGAAACGCAGAAACCTTCTGATATTACAAAAAAAATCATACGTAACCTACCTCATCAATAAACTCACGACTTGAAAACATGCAACGGCGTATCAAGTTAAACCTGAAACATAAAACAATTAAGTTATCGTAAAGGGAAACACCATATATGTCCTCACAACAAACGTGTACCTGTACTTTTCAAAAATCTGTCACGCTCATTGATACAAAATTTAAATGTTTGAAATCAAAAATATAATATCCACTAGAATACAAACAAGTTTAAAGATCAAAAGTCTTTTAAGGTATTTACAAAAAGGTTATCTTGAATTCCAATCGGACAGGCCTGGGGTGTTTAGATCACAATTTTATTACTTATCTATATATGTTTAACAAATAAACTTCGATCTATATTCAACAATCAGATCTCTCTGATTTATATAAAACTTTAAATTCTAAATTTGTTATAAAAAAATATCTTACACAAAATTTTCATAAAAATTGTCAATTTTTAAAATACAGTTAAATTAAAAAGTTCATGCTCTTGCTTAGAATAATTTTAATAATTGTAATGGCATTTTATTATGATTATACGCACAACAGTAAAAATGTCAACTGTAAACAATATAAGGAAAGTCAAAACACCCACCGGTATCAATTTTCATAATAACAAAGATCTGAAATACTTGGTTTCCGTAAAAGCAACAACTTCTTTTTCTACAACAACCATTCCAAAGTTAGTTAGTTAGTTAGATGTGTACCTCCATTGCTTCCTATTATAAGCTAACCAAATTCTCACAGCCTACGTCTTTCAGTAACTGCTTACAATAGCGTAATATAGGTCTACCTGTATTTCTCTTTTTTCCTATCTCTGCTTCTAATATATCTCGCACTATTCCCCAATGGCTTAGAACGTGTACCATACTCCTACTTCTCCTATTTTTTTTTGTTTTGTGCAGATATCTTACGTCCCCTATTATTTCTAGAACCTCTTTGTTCCTAACTTTGTCTGCCCATGCTGTCATCATCATACATCTGAAGCACCATATTTCAAAAGCGTATTTCCTGGTCCCCATTACATAGCCATACCGTACTGTCACACATATGCTTTCAACAATTTTTTCCTTGTTTCTATGTTTATTGTCTTCAAAATCGAGCATATGCTTAGAAATGTATTTTGGCCACAAACGTTCATTATTTTCATATGGTATTGCTTAATAATCGAATGACGATATGGTTAGAATTGTTAGCATTTAAGGGAAATGTGTACAAGTTACAACAGAATTCTCTTTTGATTGGAAAGGGATCGTTAAAATTTACGGTGAGGTGGCGCTTCACTTGCCTAATGTGACTAGCCGCCACTTAATTCAATCGGCTAGTTCTTATAGGTTCTTGTGATTTGTTGGCAAATTACTTTGCTAATAGTAATTCGTTTAGTATTTGGACCTATTCCAACCTTGGTACCATACTAATAAAAATATTTTAGGAAAAAACTTCGATTAATTATTTTTTAAGAACCTGATTGCCAATAAAACATACAAGTTATTAGGAACTAATTGATGAAAGTATTTTTTCTAAAATATTAGTTGCTAACACGTAAGTTAATGCGTTTGAAGTAATTTGCTAAGAGTATAGCTTTCTTAACTATAGGTCATTATTACAAATTTTGCATTTGCCGAATTAAAAAATTTCACGCAATAGTTCAAACGATTAGTTGTTAAAAATCTGTGTTCTATTAGCAAGTTACTGTGTTCATAATAATTTGTTAATCATAGGGCTTAGTAGGTATGCGACTTTATTACAAACTTGATTTCTGCTGAAATAAATCATTTTAGGTAATAACTCTACTGATCTGATCCTAAAAACTTATCTAAAAGTCAATTCAATTTAACTTTAGGATTACGTTCAACGTAGTAATGACGTTGCAGGAGTATGCAACCAACCATGCTCCTCATCAACTGATCAATAAGTATGCAAATAAATAGCATGCAAGCCTGAAACACCCCTCACACAATAACAGATGCATCCGACAACCCTCATAATACATAATAGAACCGTCCGAACGTACAATACAAACAAACCCAAGATACAAAAAGAGTTCCAATCTCTAGAGCAATTGTTCTTTTAAGCTACTCACCAAATTTCTTGGAGAAGACTAGGGAATTGTGCAAGACGTAAATCACCAAGCTCCTCGACCACTAAGAGTTTTCTTTTAGGTTATCTTGTTGTGACCGCAAAACCTAACGAGATAAAATGAAGTAAACTACGGACGCAGGAGCCTGCCATAACATAGATTAGATCCTCTACTCCTCCAAAACCATCAGGACAACCTCTTATAGCACTTGATGCCAACATGCACGCTAGGATTTGGAAGACTTAGCCATCAGGTGGCTCTAATTTCTACCAACCAAGGACGTTGCCCATATATCAGCGGCTCCGCCTACCAGCCACAGGGTACCAAAGCATGGAAACCCTATCCCACCGGTTTGTGCCGCATTGCATTCAATATAACGATGGACATAATCATCTACACAACACCATATCCAGGTTTTCGTCGTGAAACTACAACATTAAATTGTACAACATAGAAACCCATTCTTCAACCTTACAAACTAAAGTGCTTTCAGTGTTCAAAGATGTTTGCAATAATTACGCACACAAAAACTTTTACAAATATTTCCTCTGAGCGTCATGCCTTAAATGTAAAATTAGTATGTTTAACTTCTACACAAACGTTATCTCTGTTTCTACTAAACATTATCAAGGTGACCCCAGACAAACCAGAACGCTACAAATTTTTGGCAACTGTCTGCAAATGAATACATAGAATACATTTAGCTTAATAAAGGTTGGCAGTTCTGTACGGTGGTGCTATCAATTTCTCTTACCAATATGAATATTTGTATGTGTTTTATTAAGTATGTTAAAATTTAAACTAACATTTACAATGTTAGTGGATTTGCATTCATGTAGAAGGAAATTAAAAGAACGTAAATGTAAATGTAAATTTGTTGGGCTATAAAGCTGTGCCGCAAATAGTTTTGGTTAAATTTAAGCATGCTTTTATAATAATAGGAAGTTTGAAATATTTGAAAATATTAAGAGTGATGTGCTCATTGATTTTAAATGTAAACTTAGAGAATGTAAATTTAGTATTTTGAATGGGCAATAAAACGATAAAAGAAAGCTTGATATTTAACTGTTTTCTATTATTGTCATTTAGGGCATTTCCTGAAATGGGATTTAGAATATCATGTATACCAGTATTGGAAATAGAATTGATGGTGAGATTGTATTATTAATTGATATAATGTTTTTCTTTAAGATTTCTTTTTGTAATACCTGGTCAGTTTAATGTTAGAAAATTAGGTTTTTTTATAGGGAAAGTATATTAGTATTTATATTGCAGTTATGTAGTCTTAACAGAAGTTTAGTTGAATTTTATTTGAACTTATTTATGAATCAGGTAAACACAGAAAAATTGTGATAGGATATCCGGTCACCCAGTGATGGTGTAGCATTTGCAAAACACCTTATATTAAAATCTTCTTTGATATGATTAAAGGTAAGTGTAGTTTTAAGATACGGTAGAGAACGGTACAGTATGAGATGGTAAACTTTGGAGCTACAAAAGCAAGGAGGCCTATCCAAAACAACCGTTTTCCGGGTAGGAAAGATATCGACGGGATTGCGGGTACCTCCTAATTATGAAAATATAAAAACCTTTCACAGTAAGTGGTTATTGTAGCGTAGCTTATTTGTATTTAAACTATTTCAAATGTATACTATTTTTATTATGTTTTTCATAGGAATCCACTTCCGCGCGACTGTAGTTAGACGTAGTACCGTATAACCGTTACGGGATCCCCGTCTCTTCAGAGCAAATTTAAAATTATAACGTAGCACTCACTTTACCCATAACAGGCGACTAAAATAAAATTACATTCGCCGTTGAAGTACTAAGCGATAAATAATTATGAAAAGCAGCGCAGATATTGTAGTGTGTTGGTTTAATCTAATGTCCTTTTTAATTTGCTCCAAAGAATACAAATTTGTAGATTTAAATTAAATGCTAGCTTGAAGCATTTGTTGTGTATAGATATCTATAGCTAATCATTTACCTTTACCGCAATAATTTGTTATAGTATTCCGTGCTGACAAGAAAAAATAAAGTACCCAACATAAATAGTCCGCACTGAGAACCGCAATAAAAAAAATAATTGAAAGAATGCCAGGCTAGTTAGAAAGTCGAGAGTAGTGTGGGTCACACCAAAAAAATATAAGAAAACCTCAAGATAAAAAGTTTATTTATAAAACCTTTAATAAAGAACCATGTTAGAAAAAGGAAAACCAACCCGCGGAGAACACAATACTTATTCAGTATATCCCAGATGCTTTACACAGTACAAAATTTTCGGCAAAGTTGGTTAATATACTCCTTAGTCACCTCAAACTAATTTTAACCTCAATTTCAGTATTCGCATAAAACAAAGTTAAGAAAAATATTTTATGCATTGTTCTCAGTCACTGGTTTAATACAATTCTTAAATACCTTATATTCACATAAAACAAAAATTTATAATATATATAATATATATATACATATATATATACATATATATATATACATATATAGTGGTTTTAAAAGATGAAAAATAAATATAAAAGAAACAGTTTCAAAACACCCTGTATAAAGAAACAACCAGAAATTACGTGCGAAAGTTATATTAGTTAATTCATTTTTAAGTATCAGGTATTAACGAAATTTTATAAATAATTATTGAAATTTAAGTAGGTTTGCAAAGAAATTAAATGGTAGAAGCCAATGCCATTAATTCATTAATTAATTTGAATTTAATTGAACGACTATTGATGTATAATTTGCATAAAAGCGTGTAAAAACCCAATGATACCAAGATGAAACGCGTTGCTATCTGACAAATATATCAATGGGGTAGAAATACGCCGAATTCCAAATCGTGGAAATGTATTTAAAACGTTACGATTGAACACCTGCGTATTTTCTAAATGTCAAGTTCTATTTAATTTGTAGATAACAAACAAATTATTCTAAGGATTGTTCAAACGGTCGGATGTTTTAGCATGAAATGCTAATGAGAAAGTCCACGTGTAGTAGACAGCGCACAAACAAGGATATTGATTTTCTACCACTCAAGCAAGGTTAGAAGGAGACGTAGAAAACGTATAAGCATGAGACCACAATAGTATAGGAGGGATTTGAGAAACGTCATTAGATCTACGATTGGTTGATATGTTAGTTTGACTTGATATAAACACGAGGATAGTGTAGCGTAATTTTCTTAAAACATTATACGAGGTACTGAAATTCGCGGATTTGAAAACTGGGTTGAGTGCAAAATTGTGAAAATGTGTTGTTGTGAGCAGGGGATTTCGGATAAATGTGGCCAGGAGAGGTTACATTGGAAAGATATAAATAGTTTAGGAGAATATTATAAAAGCCCTTATTATTGCGATCGTCCCAAAAGCACGTATGAAAGTTAACACGAGTTGTAAGTATTACAAAATCATTTAAATTGTATTGCATAGTGGTAGCCTCTTAAATTAAAACGCGGCTAGTGTGCCGAGACTACAAATTTTTTTATTGAGGCATCACCTATAATTTTTTATCAACTCGTGTCGGGACATTAAGTAACGTAGATTACTGTGAAAGAAGTATAATTGAAATGAAATTGGGAATTTGGTTACACCGAGAAGGCGGCGTTGACGAATCAACTTAGATGGAGTTCGTCTAGTAATAGCGAGAAACGACCTGCAGACCAAGGAAAAAAATACATGGCATCATTTACAGAGCGGAGATCTTCTAAAAATTTCCAGGTAACGATTTAAAATTGTGATTCCTATAAACTGTAAATATTGGGGTAGCGTATGAGAGTGTTTTTTAAGGTAGTGTGAATTATTTACGTATTGAACAGAATATGTGTAAATAACTTTATTACGGTATTCAACTAGAAATTGAAGGTGTCTAGAAAGCTTTTAAACGTTCCATCAGAACGTGAAATTTTGTGAAAAGTACATGACTTTGTTTTTTTATTTTAAGAGTATGCAAAGTAAAAGGGCATATATTATGCAGAATTAGTTGGGTTATTATGAGCTCACCATACCCCACAGTTTACTTAGATTATTAAAATAAATAAATAAATTATAAAGAAGGAATTTTAGAGAAGGTATTATTCAAGGTCCATTTACTCCGAGTACATTTTATGTGTTTGATGATTTTAAAATTAAATACAGGACAGTACAAAATAAGATTTAGTGAAGTGTAACGTGAACAATAAAATATGGACAATATTGAATTGCATTTGTAAATAGGAATAAATAAAAGATTGTATGTTGGTTGTATTTTGTGGTTTTATTGGGAGTGTGCGTGAATGATAGAATAAGAGAGTGAATATAGATATCCAAAAGGAGGTCCAAATGAGCTAGCCGGAAGCAGTTGAAGAAGGCTATTCAACCGAGGTAGAAAAGGAAAACGGGTAAGAAATTTTTTTTGTTGTATTATTTAATTTTTGAATTTTCGAGTTTTGAAAAATATATAAAATTTTTGAGTATATTTATGGTTGGTAAGGATCTTAACCGAGTTCCACGGTAATATATATATATATATATATATATATATATATATATATATATTACTCATATTTAGACCAGGGTAGAAAATTAAATAATCACATCAAATAATTTTAATCACCGTGTATAATGAATATTATTAGATAATACGCGTTATTAAAACCGTGAAGCATAAAAATTTATTAGTTTCAGTAAAAATAAGAGATTTAAACCATGTACAAGACGCTTTATATCAAAAGAAACAGTATTAAAAAGCTCTGCGTGTAATGTAATTATTCCTAAACAAATGGAAATTACGTGCAAAATTTATCTTAATAAACTCTATTTCAAGTAACCGGTATTGAACAAAACGTACAGATAATATCTATAGAAACTTGTAAAAACCCAATAAAATGCAAATCCTAGAAGTGTTAGTTAGAAGTAGGATGTTTGAACACACCTGCGTATTTTAAAAGGCAATTTCAGTTTAATTTGTTTAGATAAACATGTCGATTCTAAGGATATTGGAAACGGTCAGATGCTTTAGCACGAAATACAAAACAGGGTTTATTTAAAAAGCTCATTCGGCGAAAATTTTGCAGATAATTAATGTTTACAAAGAATCTTGGAGAAACCGGGGCTTAATATTCACGAGAAGGTGCGATACGGGGTTATTAAACCCAGATAGTCCACATGGACTAAAATATAATCGATAATAAAGAATATCAATTTGCATCAATACGAACAGGTTAGAAAACGAAAGAGAAAATGCGTCAAGCAAAGACACATATAGTAAAAGGCGTGATTTAAGCAACGTCACGAGGGCGCAATTGGTTGAAAATAGGATGCAAATATCAGAGGTAGAAACAACAATTTCTGTACAAAATTAATTAGTTTTTCTCGGACATGTTTGCGTGCCGTGTGAGAATTTCTGATTTTTAAATGGGGCGAGTGAAAATTTCGTAAAAACCGACGCGCGAGCGACGGAATGGGAACATAGAATGAGAAATTCTTAAGAATTGTCTGTTTTGAGGACAAAAGCGACGTGCCGGCTATTCGCTATATATACCGGTGGTAAAATGAATTTCGGCCTCTTAGACTTTTGACTATTCGATGCGTTAAAAGCTCTTACATCCGCGACTTGATTGAAGATGTTAAACAGTGCATTTTAGTTTGATAAAATAATTTAAAGTTTGCTCGTATATTTTAGTGATTCAAAATAGTTTGTTATTTACGTGCTAACATGAATGTACTTCAGTGCACTTAGATACAAGGTAATAAAATTTAGTATCACTGTACCAATTAGCAAAATTTACAACGACAAATGTATACACAAAAGTAGGCAGTTTTGGCGTATATTGGTGAAAGACGCATGAATTTCTCTGCTATTTTTCGGGGGTGTTAATAATTAAATGGTTCAAATACGTGTCTGGATCCACGAAACAAGGGTCAGATATACACAGATGAGTTCCGGAAAAGTCCAGAAACAACTTTAAATAAATGGTGATGGAGAAAATTTTAAAAGCGTTGAGAATTAGAAGCCGTAAATATAATCCTGTTGGAATGGTGTGATTAACTAAAGGGACGATGTACATTGAAGCTACGAGGACAGTAACCTTCAGGTAAATTATACTATTTTGGTTGGCATTTTTGTGTGTGTTGAATTACTTTATAATTGATTTACTTTAAATGGACATTAGTGAAATTGTACTAACCATAAAATTTTAATGTTAAGATGAAATTTGCTTGTTTAAGTAGAAAGGGGTATTTAGTATTGATGTTCTGGATTATGATGAAATTTTAGGTATGTCTTTGAGCTCAATTAGACGAACCTGGTTAATTAACGTAAAGGGGTGGTAGATGCTCCCTTTATACTCAGACTCCGGTCTGCTTATATTGTTATATTAATTAGTAGGCATCCAACAAGGACTTTAATTCTGGATGCACATTAAAATGATAATAAAATTAATCTTGAAATTCTTTTTAAAACTGAATTTTATGCTGAAATTTAATTTGAAAATTTAATGTATTCTGAATATTGATGTAAATAGAGTTAACGTTGATGTTTGTGGTAGGAATGTGTTGTTTAATTTTATGAATGAGGAGGTTTATAAAATTAGGTGAGCAGCCGAGGCGAAAACAGGATCACAGCAGTTTATGACGCCCAATCGGTGGGACTAGAATTTTTTTGTTAAAAGGACCTAGTTCCCGCATTCAAAAGAGATATCACAGCAATATATATATATATATATATATATATATATATATATATAAATATATACTTACATAGTGTCCACAACCCCTCACCTACCAGACGAAATGCATTTTGCAGCGGTAAAGAATTATGTAGTAACGTCAGATCTAAACAATAATGTAACACAAAATTTTTATACCGAAGATTTTAGGGACAGTAAATGCTAATTTTATTTTACAATTAATACCCAAACAATAAAAACTGCAGTCATTATCATATTTATAACATTAAATCATAAAATTACTGTTTACAGATTGTTTCGACACAAATTTTGTGTAACTTGAAAATAATCCCATAACCATATTTTATATATCTAATTTATACTATATAATTAGAATTATGCAAAATCTCCCACACAATGAACCAAGTGTGAACAACATTTTTCTGCCATATTTTTGAGAATGAATTAAGAAATTAATAAAATAATTTCTGAACTATCATTATTACATTGTTATCAAACGCGGATCGTTCTTCTAAAATTAGGTGTAGCACAAATGTTAAACGTATATAAACAGTTAACCAACACATAAAAATAAATACTTTATAATAACTTGCGTATAAAGTTGTTACGGGTAAAATGAGTATTAGTCAAATAAATTTTGATTTAACTTGAAGGGGCGGGGATGTCGTAACAATATAAGAGTGCGTCGACTAACTGCAGTAGTAAGGACGTGGGTTCTTATAGAAGAAATTATAAAGAAAAGTAGGAAAATTTAAAATAAAAGTAATAAAGGAACATGAATGATAAATAAAATGCTGAAATACAAAAAGGCCACATTACACTAATCAGCTCACTCTGAAAAGCTTATTCTCTGTCAAAATTGAGAGGCGCTAAACCATCTGTAACAGTAATCCCTTTAATATTACTTCTACACCGAAGACGGTTATTCCACATAAATTTCCCTTACCTGAATATCATAAACTTTGTCATGTTATACGTTATCTTCCTTCAAATATCTTAAAAACTTTTATTAAGCTTTTGTTGAATTACATAAATTCTCATAACCGAAGCCTACCCCAAGTACGATTCCATCACTGGCGTAGTTGTATACCCTTTATAAAAGTCGATTTTCTAGTTTTTAAACAAATTCAAATAAAATTTAATCTAGAAAACAATTTCTTAACCTAAATTCTGGCCACGTATTACTAAAAAAGATCTTAAATTGACCCTAAATCTAATCCATCAACAATGCTATGATTCCACATTTTCCTGTTTTCAACAATAAATTATGACTTTTATAAATCCCAATTGTTGGAAATGAGTTTAATAATCAATATAGAAAACAGTTAAATCCCTGTTTTTTATTATATCCTTTCAGTGTAATGAATACTTACATATTTCCTAATATTTTAATAGATAACATTTTGCCTAAATGTAGTCGACACATGTTCCGCGGTAAATTACCGTTAAATAAATACTCACCCTTATGGTCAATTATTGGCCTATGTTGTAAAATATCAATCATGTTTACAATCAAAATTTACATATGCATAAAGAATATGTATAACCATAAACATAATTACTTACGGTTTAATTTGCCTAATATAAAGTTCAAATTATTCAGAAACACCAGTTTTCCAATTTTCAAGTATTTTCATTTTTCGCCTTTCAAACAACGGCTACCTTAACCCAACATAATCAAAAATTTCTAATTATTAGTGAGGTAAAATACCCAAGTCCCAACCTCTTTAGCTGGTCACAACGCCAACAATTCCACGCACAGGTGCATTACCTTGCTCGTGCAAACGTAAGTTCAAAATTTTATCGTATATCGCCTTTATTGTCCCCTAACGGGAACATTCATATTTATTTCTCTTTGAAGCTGTATTTCGTTTAACTTTCTACTCTTTGTTTGAATTATTAAAGTTTTACTTTTCAAAAATTAACTTCCCGCTTTATCAACCCCAACCGCGCAGGTAACCGCCGTATTACGTTTTCATATAACTGCAATTTTCATGTGTTCTTATTACCGGTTTGTGAATAATTAATTTAAATTCTTTTCCGTCGGTTAAAACTATGAATATTTTCTCCCATTATTAAATCATAAATTAATTGCGATGAGCATCCGGTTAATCTAATGTATCAAGTCTAATACATGCCTAATACAGAGGTTGTTGTTGAGCAGCAGTTTATTACAATGATAGGAACTGTATACGTAGTGTTTTTATCATATTAAAATTGGTTTACATTTGCGATTTTAAATTTAGTCATCATTATAATGTATTTAAACAAATAATATTATATCTTATTACATAAATTATTTTTATGGTAACAAAATTTGAAATGTCGTAATTCTATCATACAAGGTGCATCCATATTTTCTGTCTTTTCAAAATTAATTTATAGCTAGCGCAACGCAACGCGTTACAAAGTCCATTCGACGGTTTCTTTGTCACAATGAGGATAATCACTCTGTTGTTAAACTTTGAATACAATTAATAAACACTTTTTCGCATAATAACACTACTAATGAACTTAGTTTTTATTTTGTATTTCGTTCATTTCTGCACAGCTACGCAGATATACATATAAATAACAACACAAACTGCAAATGCAAAAATATTTTTTACAAAGCGAGTTACGGAATCGCCACATTAGGCTATTTAATAACATTAGAATTAAAAAGTGTTAATAAAGTATGCCTTTCAAATTGTACAACAGTGATTATTAATTAAGAAAGTAATTTTAATTTCTTTTAATATAGGTTATCAAGTGTTTTAATAACGCAGAAATAGAATTAGCGTAAGAGCATTTTAATTTTAAGCAACAACTAATTTGAAAAAAACTTAACAAATTTCTGATTTCATTAGTCACATTTAATAATTTACGGTAAGACAAAGATTTACATGCAAAGTTCCAATCAAGTCATGTCTCGTCCACATACGTAAGAAATACACTTGTTCATTGCAAGTAATATAGAGCATTAAGATACAGTGTATAAAAAATTCACAAGCATCTGCTGCAGTTCAGCAGTTATTATGAATAATATTGTTAAATACTAAGAAAGGCTTGCCACCTGTATGCGGGTGCATCCAACTCACGTGGGAGTTTGATGTAATGCACTTTCATTGGATTGCAATACAATGCATTTGTAATAACCCGGTCGCTTTTCTAATATGTACAAAGGGCTAACAATATTAGTCATTAAAAGGATTACACTTTCACTAATTGTTGAGTTATAGGAAACGCTGTTTTGTGTATAAGAGGCAATTAGCATTTAGTAAATAGTAATTAGCAATTGGAATTAAATAATAGTGATGTAAAAGTAAAATTGAAGTTTAGGTTACCCTATTTGTCGCTGCTGTATGCAGAGATAAACGCAATTAAAGCTTATATTATAAAAAAATAAAATTATCAATCAAATGTACCTCTAAACAATAAATTGAAAAAAAATTTTAATTTTGAGTTTTTTAAATATAATGTAGTTAGAGTTCTAAAGCTATTAAAAATGCGATAAAAGGGACAAAAACATAATTCGCGCTTAGTACAAGTTGCAATTGAGGACGCTCAGAAAACTCAAAGTAGCGCACCCAAAATAGGTAAAAGAAGATCCTCAGCTTGACTAGCAGCAATTCTCTTACTACTTACATAAAACCGCCTCTTCCTTTTCGTTTACGGCACTAAAGAAAGGTTTAGGGCGCATAAGAAAACAATGCTCCTTGGGTTAATAATTAATATAAAACTAAAGAAAGTGTGAATTTTGCTAATTCCCTGGTCAATCTTTAAAAAGTTCCTTTAGATCACTTGCAAAATGCTGTTCAAAAATATTTACAGGGGTTCGATTTTCTTCCGAACATTTATTTATTATCTATATAAATATTCTGTGGGAGACCGAGGTGTTCTTTCTTTTATTCTAATAAGACAGGTAGTCAAATCTCCCATTTATAATACACTTGTAAATATCTAGGAGAATGTTCAGTCTTCTAACAAAACTTTTTACATATGCATGAGAAAACTTTGCAATGGAGTTCCGCGCTGTGTAGTAAAAAGAAACGCGTAAAAAGAAATAAAAGTTAGTTGTAGCTTTTTTAGCGCAACGCTAACCAGCTTAAACGGATTTAAAATGTTTGATTTACTGCACGTTTCTATAGTTTTACAGTACTGTAAAATATTCACAACTTCTTTTTGGGAGCATTTTTCATGCAAGGTAGCCGCGTATAGCAAAGCTCCGCTTTACTGAATTAACCTGGGCGAAATATAAAAACTGAATTTCAATTCTAGTCGAATGTAATAGCCATTAGATTTATACCAAGGGTAGTAGGAAGATTCAGCAACGATGAAAGTATAACTAGGTCGACTTCATGTGGCATGTTTGCCCAGTGTACCACAGAATAACATGAATTCTAGATATCATGAAGGAATCTTAAGTAGGCATGTTTTGATAATAAACTATTTTCTGAAAAACCTTCAATACTGAGATATAATGAGAATAGTTAAAATAAAAGCAACCTTATGATTGTTATTTTATTTGTCTTTTAGTTATGTCATTTTATACGACAATAATCCCTGTATGTTTGTTGTGGTTTGTTTAGCATTTTTTTAAATCTTCTTTGGGAATTAAATCACTCATAGTTTTTAAAATCGTCTTTATTAACGTTTCGATCCATGATCTAGAATCGTTGTCAAAATTATAAAGATTTTTAAGTTTGAAATTTATGACATAAATTGAAGATGACTTTGATTTATTTATGTTTGATACTTTTGGTTTGAGTAGATTAGATGACAGTTGTAACAGGCCGGGGCTCTGCCCCACCTCCGAGCTATAAGACTTCTTTCTTTATACCGGATTAATGAGAAACATTCACCAATCTAAGTAATCCCAGGGCTCCAAATATTTAGTTCATAAATATTAAATAATATTTTACTTATCGGGTTCTCCTACAACACTAATAATTGATACAAAACACGAATTCCAGTCAAAGACAACTGCCAAATTTAATAAACTCTTCGTTGATAACACAAGAAATAATCTTATATCAAATAATAATCTAATACTAGCCGCCTATTACAATAAACCATGAACCCTAAATAACGTTATGATAATATTTTGTTTAAATCAAGCGTGATAAATCACAAGTTCATTTCACTCACCCTTTGGCGTGATGAACGTTCATCAAATCCCACGATAAGCCGGCTTACTTCAGCTCCACGCGCCGAAGTTAACAGCGCAGCCTCGACCTTCAATTTAATTAAGGAGTGCAAACAACACCCCGTTGTAATTCAGCTGACTACCGTCGAAAACTCGCGTTTGTGTAAGATAATGTTTCTTACTTTGATGTGTGTTTCACGATAAACGATTGTTAAAATAACTCCAACCACCTCCAGGAATTATTTTTAGTTATACTATACTGATAACACATGCGTAATCTTATACAATCACAACATACGCACGATTTGCGTTACTATTGCAAACCTACCTCGACAAAACTTAACTAAAATAGTCCGACGTCTTTACCGGGCGAACGTTTAACTTCCACCCCCCTTCGTTTGCATCTCTCGATCCGCGCAAACCCCACTAATAACCTGCCGTGTCCACAAGAGGCGAACGTCTTCAGGTATGTAAAACGTTACTACCCGACGCTTTTAAACTTATCACATAACAGCAATAAAATACCTTAAATTAATAGCTACGATTTATTACAGGGCGGCCTGTCACATCACCCCCCCTATTGATTTGAATAATTTGAAAATAAACGAAAATCAATATAACTAAGACTAACGCTCTGTCATCTACATTCTAATTAATCGTGGCATCGTATGGTGCAATATACGGCTTTAAATTAATTACACTGTGGATACCCAGTGGAGTACCATCACAACAACTATCAATCTCGTAAGAGTTCGGTCCTTTCAAAGCTACAACCTTAGCTGGTCCCGAATCAAGCAAAAACAGTTTCTTGATTTCGAGGTCTTCACTAGAGGGTTGTGGGTGGGTGAGAACCCATACTTCATCACCAATTTCAAATTGAGTTAAGTTTTTATTTTTTTTTCATGGCGCAACTTACGCATTTCAGCTTTAGACTGCAGACGATCGTAGGCTAGGGTAATCATCTCCTGCCTGCTACGAGCCGGTATGGACGTAGTAGGAAACTCAATTTTTCTTATTAAAGGATTAACATTAATAACCCCAAAATGCAATTTGTTAGGACAGGACCCAGTTGAATCATGAATCGACCTGGTCAAATACGTTTCGACCTTATCTAAAACAAACCCCCATTTTGAATGAACCGCATGACACATATATCTGAGCAAACGGACAATTTCCCACCTAGACCCATTGCGCAACAGTTCCAATAAAGGAGTCGTTAAACTAGCAAACTTCTCTACAAATCGCCAGTCATAATTGACTACACCTAAAAATCTACGCAAGTGCTTTTGATTCCGCGGCGTTGGGAAATCCATAATAGCCGACACTCGAGCCGGATCCATTTCCAACCCCGTTATCCAGTGGCCCAGAAATAAAATCCGTTTCCGAGCAAAGCTAGATTTTTTATTTTTATTGTTACCTCCGCTTCCTTGAATTTTCGAAACAGGACTCGGAGGTGCTTCAAACGGTCTTCCAAATTTTTTGAATAAATGAGAAGGCCATCGACATATGGGATCACAAAAAATTCGGCATCAGGACCTAGTATCTTACTCAGACCCCTAATAAATGACCCAACTGAAGTGCTGAGCCCGAATAACAAAACTTTTAACACCAAAGTGTTTCCCTCGTACATAAATCCGGTGTATTTTTTGTGATCAGGCCGGATGCCTATCTGCCAGTAGCTGGCTGTCAGATCCATATTACTTAGACATTGCCCGTTCGTAAAATTATACCAGAGTTCTGCCGGGTTCGGCGGCATCAACCTATCTTGCACCATTCTCTTATTTAGACACCTCGCATCTAAACAAACTTTTATGGAATTGTTCTTTTTTTTAACAACTACCAGCGGACTCACATATTCGGTCTGCATGGGCTCTATAACATCCCATGCAACCATCTCCTCAATTGGCTCTTCACTTCGCTTTTATAAGCGTGAGGGATAGGATACGATTTTTCCCTAAACAGCGAATAATCGTGTAAAACGATTTCATGTTGATATAACATGGTGCGACCCGGTTGGTCAGAGAAAATCTCTTTAAAATTCATCAACAACCCATATACACTATCTTTTTCACTTTCTGAAAAAACTTCTGCACGGTCGGCTGCTGCCCTTAATTCAGAAGGTTCATACAATTTAATTTCATTTTTTTATTTGGAGTTCTTGGGGTCCGTCCTCCCAAACCTCGCAAATTGCTAAGTGCACATCGGGATTGGGTTCCATTAGAAAACTTATTTCCCTTTCACAACCCTGAAACAGTCCTGATAAACAACTCCTAGAAAAATCTATTTTAATTGCATGGTCCATAAAGAAATCACAGCCCAGAATGATGTCCCTTATCAGACCCGGCACTACTACACAGGATATGAAATTCCAAATTCCAGCTTTAAATAAACCTGTTCTCTCACGATGCAATTTTTGTTTCCTATCGCGCTTACCAAGGTCGCAGAAGCAAATGGGAGATGCGAAATCTTAGGATTAACTTTGATAACTTTTGCTAAAAATTCCTTAGAAACGCACGTTACCTGACTACCCGAATCAGCTAACCCTCTAACCGTAAGAGTTTCAATATTCAGTTTTACCATCGGTGCCTATATAACTGGTTTAAGATCAATTTCTTTTTCCAACAGTAAATTTTGACCGTCAGTATTGAATAACGTCGCCATCGTAGATGTCTGATCATTATTTTCGTTACTCGTCGAACTACGGGAATTTGCCCCTCTAGCCCCAGAGTCATTATTTTGTTGCGACCTGCTATCCGACCGGTTAGCCGTCGCATTATTAGCGTTATGTCCATTAGACCTATTGTTTGTGCGGACGCCACTGGCTTGATTAAAATTCTGGGATTTATCTCGCCAATTTGAATCCGACCCCCCTCTATGATTTCCTCCGTCATATCTACTTCTCTCAAATATTTTTCAACTTCGTCCACTGTCCGTGTATATACGCCTTTAACAGTATATTTAGAGATTAAAATTTACCCCATATAATATCCAATTAATAAACAAAAAGTAATAGGTCTTCACCGCACTTCTTACGTTAACTCTGTTTCAATACGAGCTCATTGTAATACCTTGACTTCTTAGTGCTAAAATTTGCACACCAATATACAAACAGACCCTTTTACCTTGTACATAATATAAAACACTTCGAATACCATAAATTATTTACACAAAAATATTAAAAATAACCCATATTAAAATATTCCATCAGAAACCTTCCCCTATTTTGCTTTTTTAGTTAATATGCAATTATACACCCAATCCATAGAGTCATTAATTAACATATTTACACATGTACAACAATAAAGCACAGTTACCTGAAATACATATTTACACAAGCAGTCTGCTGTTTGGAACTGCTGCATGTATGAACAACTCTAACTCGGATTGCTTTATCCAATTTCTGCTGTATCCAGATTTACCACGAGATCCTCTATCGTCAACCAAACTACTACCTCAAACTTCTTCTTCTATAACCATAGTTTTCAATAATAAACCAAATTGATTAGGCGCCGGAATTTACTCCATACTTATTGCATTATTTTTACAATAAGTGCAAAATAAAATCAAATTGCTTTAACTTAGAAGCGTTTATCGTAGTTCAAAGGATTATACCATCGTATAAGCATATCAGAGTCTCAAAATCGTAGTATACTAATAGACTAAAAGCGTAAGAACGTTGTAAAATTAAAAGAATTTACCATCAAAACCCTGCGGCTTATATCCAAGTTCCCCACCTCCAAAGACTGCTATAATTCTTAATTCCAAATTCTTGCCTTCCACAAACCACCCCACAGTCATAAGTCACGTCCATAATAATTCTACGTAGCCTTTCAAACCGCCACTCTTAGTTACACAATTTTAAAAACACTTCTCTGAGAATCACTTGCAACAAACAACAACCCGCACGTGTACTAAGGTTTTCGTAGTATTTTCAAAAATCGATACTCAAAACACCCTTGTCATTTAGCCCAAGTCGACTACAACTAAAATTTTTCTAACAAACATGTGTTATCTTCATCTCACTTCTACTTACGCACTCAAATCACCTATCTCTGGTACCTAGTTTGCAATATTCGTATAACGAACGATCGCTAATTCCATCCAATTCTGCGTATACTCGAGTTTTGCGTCCTTTTCGGAAGTAATAAATTTGTTTATCGCGCCACTAATTGACGCCGATAACTAAACTACCTGGAATTGCTGTTTTTATGTTCAAGTCTTATTTCTTCTATTAATACAAGGAAAAATAAAGCGGTTTGAAATTGAGCTAAAAGCGTTTCGAAATATTCCTACCATCTTGTCTGTAATTTAATACGAAGGTTATACTGCGCCTGGAAGCAGTAAGAATTTTGTCGCTCTACAAAGACAATTCACATTTAAAAAGCACAATAACGCACAATGTGTTTTTAGAAACAGTATATTGCAAAAAACAAAAATATAGACTAAAATATTTTACGGTAAAGTATAAACATAACCTTGGCAATGAACAAACTCGACAGAACAATAATTTATCGATAGCATTTTTTACTAAATAAAGTTGTTTGTCTTGTTTTATTTTAAGCTAAATTTTTTGTTAAATCTTGTATATTTAGCAAACCATCGCACGCTTACTGCTCTATTAAAATTAATACTAAATTGCTTAATTTCTTTTGTATTTTTATTAATTTTTTATTAATTTTAATTTAAAAAACGATCGCTCACGTTCGGAACCGTTACTGGTAAGCTAATATTATTCCCAAAGCTAAAGTTAAATTTGAATATGTCTGAACAAAATAATTTTTCATTACTAAAATTTCCAAGGGATTAACTTTATCGAAAAGATATGGTCTTATCATTTCCAGACCATAAGCCAAATGGTCAGATAATTTGATCTGCAAAACTTTAAAAAATTATACTTAACTGCAAGGTCTTTGCTAAAATAATTTAAAAACACTTATTATGATAGTAATTTGATCCCGGCGATTCATGTCAGGAGTCCGGTTTAACATAACTTAAGCCAGGCTCGACCCTAGATTATAATCTAGTTATTTAATATTATATTTTTATTGCCTTATATTGCTTTTCCTCGAGTCTTAACATTGAAATTTGCAGGCTTGTTATAGATAATACGTTAGAATTTAAGTCGGAAAGCCCAAGCCAGCGGTTTATATGTGGAGCGTTGGTCATATGTCTGGATGTGCGCGAGGGTACGGGGATCAGTAACATCTAGTGGTTGAGAGAATAGGATGTTAAAATCATCACTAGTCTGGCGTGTAAAATTGTTCAGTTGTAACGATTTGTGATAAAGTGGAGTGCATTCTACTTTTAGTTTTGAGTTCTAAATTGTTACAGAGTAATCGTGCAGGTACCGTGTTCAAGAATTAGTAGTGATTCTCAATAAGGGGTTGAGAATTTATAAAGGAAGTAGCGTCACTTGAAATAAGTAAGCAGGAATTTCAAAGGAACGCGGAAGGCAGAGATTTCCGAACAAAAACGATTAACGTTAGCTTTAGGGACTTTGAAGAAGTCTGCGGCAGATTGGTTTGAGTTATGGGACGTACGTGTAGAGGTTTTTCAGATTTTAAGCAGAGATTTTTAGATAGATATTGGGATGCTCAAACCCAACGGAAGGCTTTCCAGGATTTTAAATATGGTAGATGTGAGAGAAGATCGCGCGCAGATTATTTTTTGAAGTTGCGAAAGAAGGCGGCTTGTTTAGAGGGACCTTTAGAAGAAGAAAAAGTTATTGATATTCTGGCCAATCATTTTGAGACTGATATTTGTAGGGGTATTATAAATTCCGGAGTGAAAACAATAAAGGAGTCGGAGAGATTTTTACGTAGGATTGATGAAGTCGTTATTTAAATAGTAATTCGAGAGGTCCGGTGAGGCAGGACCGGCATTACGATGGGAGATCGGGAGATTCGTATCCAGATATTTCTAATCGAGTTAACAATAGACCGCAGGAGCAGCAGGGGAAGAGATAATGATTATCGAAATGCACCGGAGGGAAAAAGGAAGAGAAACAGAGTAGTTGAAACGCTGTTCAAAAGTTGTAACGGGGATTTGGCGGTGGATGAACAAGAGGACAGCGATAGGGAGATTGTTTTGCCAATCATAGAATCTAAAGTGCAAGGGTTCGAAGTTAATATTTTAGTTGATACCGGCTCAATGATGAGCTACACTAGCGGAAAATTCTTTGAAAAATTTTTAGAAGGGGATCCTAAGATACCATTATTGCCTGCTTCGGGTGTAACGGTTTATGAGGCATTACAGGTCAAGGGTCAAATGATAAAACAACAGGTTTATTTGGATTTTGAAATTAATGGAGTAGAGTTCGGATTTGCGTGTGTTGTAATTCTAAAATTAATTAGAGAAGTGATACTGGGCTGCGATTGAATGACGAAATTTGCGGTCCGTATGGATTTTGAAAAATGTTTGTTAACAGACGAATTTGATGGGAAGGAATGTAGGGTATAATTGAATAAAACGAGTTGTAACATATAAATTTTCTGTAAATTTGTTCTTTGACTTTAGCGCGGTGCATCTGTTATTTTAGTCGTTATTTAACAACATTTATATAATTCATTTAGTCATTATTGCATATTTAATAACCAATAAACTCTCAAAGCACACTTTAATTCTAATTACAATTAAAATCTACTACATACTACATATTCCTTACTGATAACATTTATATATACAAACTTGTTAACGTGTTCCTACATCTTAAAGTATCTAAGATTTTAAATTGTTCCGACGATTGGCGATCGTTTGTCACTTTTCGTTTCTTAGTGGAACTGGAAGGTCGCTTGGTGTTGAAACACTCAACATGTGCAGGAAAGTCAAGTTTTCCTGTCGAAGACGTCGTAAAAGACGGACAGAATGTTAAAAGTTGTCCAAGACAACTAAAGTAGAAATGTAGTGTACAAATCCCTTGGCGAACGTGCAACTCTGAAACTCTGAAACTCTGAAATCCTGAAACTTTGAAAACTTTGAGAACTTTGAAAACTTCCAAAACTTCGATAACTCTGGAAATGTGGATGGTCTTGTAATAATTTTGATGTAATTTCACGTAATTTCGATGCAGTCTTGAATCAACGAAAATATTTTATTTGGTTTGATTTAATTAAATTTATGGAACTCGTTTAGAAGGTAAATGAGTAAGCAACTTTGATCCACACGTGGCCGACGTTGCTATGCAGCCGGCGTGTTCTACTGATGCACATGTCGTTTGAAGGTTACAGGTCATTGCCGCTATCGGTAAGAAAGTATTAGTTTCTAAAATAATGCTAACGTTACAAAGTCCATTACGTAAATTTTGCATGTAATGATTTCCTTTTGAAGCTTGTTTTACTTCAGGTTGCTGTATGCAATTTATTATGACTTGTATAAATAATTTTGTTAATTAATTTTCAAAAGATCATTTTGTAAAGTATAAAGTATAATGAGTACTATAACCTTTTCTAATTAATAGTGTGTTCAACTTAAGATATCAAATCTCACCGATTGTACAGGTGTAGACATACTTCGTCACAGTTATCTTGTTTATGACAAATTAAAATACTAATATGTTAATTTATAAGACCTGAGTCCTATATGATGAAAATTGGAACTTAAAGTAATCTGTCAATTTTTGATATTTGCCAAAAGTTAAATAAGAAATATTTAAACATTGTGAGGTCGAGTAGCGCTACAGTGACTACCTAATAAAAAAATAATGTTCATAATTAAATATCTGATTTAAAAATTACTTTCATAAGAATTGAATTTTATTAAGTACTCTTATTTATTATGATGTTATTTACTTTTCTTAAAAGAGAATACAGAATTATTTTTTTGGACTTCAGTTCATTTTTCAGTAATATTAAAATTTCCAAATTTTGTTCGGTATTTACAAGGTAAGCTTATCCGAAAGAGCATCACGATAGTAGAAACCAATTGAACTTAATTTAAAGATTACACATTCATACTGATCCGTAATATATATAGGGTGTCTACGTTGGTAGAAATTATGTTTCAGAGTCACCCCACTCATCGTTAGATCCTTGAAGAAGACGATCAGATGTAAGTATGATATGTGTGACTATCAAACTTTGTATTTAAAGTGGTTTGTGATAATATAGGTTTCCAAATTTTCCTTTAAGCAAATTCATTTAGTCAGTTGCTTTATAAAAAATTTAGGTGGCGTCCTTTATTTTGTTTCTTTCAACTTAAATATACCCACTGACCCAATCTCATGCGACCGTGGGCCAAAAACCCAGTTAGCTAAATGTCTTAAGAGTGTTCTTTTACTATAAGCCAATTTCCATCCAAACCTTACCCTGGGCTTGACACAGTTACATAAGAATTCTCGATAGGTAATATTAATCTACCACAATTTTATTGTGGAATAGATTGATACAAAAAATATAGATAATAGGGCATTGGGAAAGATTTAAAAGCAGGAGTGTATGAGGTAAGGATAGAGAGTGAGGATATAGTGAGGAATAGTCAAAGACAAAGATATTCGGAAGAGGAAATATGGGAGGTGTTTCAAAGAGCCGAAATGTTTACCCAAACTGAAAAAGAAAAATTATTTGTGTTATTAGAGGATTATAGCACAGTATTTTCAGAACAACCGGGTCTTATGTCTGGTTATGAGCATTCTATTATCATGAAGGACAACGCCCCTTTTTATTTGAAACGTTATCTAGTGCCGTGTGCCTACAAAGGGGAGGTGAGAAAGCAAATCGGTGAAATGATTTCATGGAGGGTTATTGAAAAAAGTTAGACGAAATATGTATACCCATCGGTGGTTGTAAGAAGGCGGATTCGTCGGCGCGGGTGTGTATGGACGCACGTCATTTAAATTTAAAAACGGAAAGGGACCACGTCGTCCGGCCCACCCCAAACGAGTTTGTTTCAATTTGTAGCTCTTCAGTTTTTGTTAAATCTTGATCTTACGGCTTCTTCTTACCAGATTCCCATTACGGCCGAGTGTAGAAAGTATGTGAGATTTTCATTCGAGGGAGAAACATATTTTTAATATGCCCCCATTTGGTTTATCAACATCCATGGGGAGATTCATTAGGGGTTTAAAATTGGGATTGAAAGGTGATGTGAAAGATTTTACTATTGCCTTCGTGGATGATTTGTTAGCTTTTTCACAAGATGCCGTTGAACATCTAAGACACCTCGAAATTATATTCAAGAAATTTAGGAGCGCGGGTTTAACGTCAAAGTTAAAGAAGTGTAGCTTTACTCAACGGGAGGTAAAGTATTGGGGCCATTTACTTGACTTGAACGAAATAAGAGTAGATCCTGAGAGGGTGGCGGCCACCCAACAATTTAGAAAATCCAGGATATAAAGGAATTAAGATCCTTTTTGGGGCTAATTAATTTTGAAAGAAGATTTATCGAACATTTTTGGAACTTAACTTTTCCGCTTCTTAAATTGCTGTAAAAAGGAAATAGGTTTGTTTGGAGGTTGAGGTACAAAAGGCATTTGAAGAGTTAAAATGCGTGCTTTTGCAAATTGCCGTGCAATTTCATCCGGATCTCAGTAAAAAGTTGTTTATTAGCACGGATAGTTCCACCCATGGATTAGGGGCGTGTTTGTACCAATTATCAGAGGAGAATAGCAAGCAAATTATATCATTTTATAGTTGTCGTTAAAAGGGGCGGAGTTAAATTATTTGGTGACCAAGAAGGAAGCCTTGGCCATTTTGTCTGCGTTGAAACAGTGGCGTATATTGGTGCTCGGTTGAGATTTAACTATTGTAACGGGTCATAAAGTTTTGTCTTTTATCCGAACTTATAAACTATTAAATTTCACGTTTATCGAGATGGGTCTTATTCTTGCAAGAGAATTCCTTCGATATTCAATATAGTAGGGGGTTGGAAAATGTTTTTGCCGAATCGTTCTCCCGATTTCCGAGGGCTTTGGAAGGCGAGTGCGTTACGGAAACTCCGGTTAATAGAAATATTCATATTTTTGTCCTTCAATGCCGTCAGGTGATAGGTGTTGTGAAAAAAGGATTCAGGCCATTAAAAAGGGCCAATCCAGAGACCCTTTTTAGATAGCTATTAACGCTGAACTAAATAAAGAAGGGGGGAGGGTAAGAAGCGTGTGGATTAGTGGTACATTGTGCATGAGAGGGTATTGTTTAGGCGGGGAATTAGAGGAGATAATAAGGGTCCTCGAATTTGGTTCCGAAGGATTTAATTATTCCGATTATTCTAGAAGAACATTATAATCATGGCCATTTTGGAGCAGAACAATGTTTTAAGTATTTGTGTCGGTATTATTTCTGACCAAGGATGCAAAAAACGGTACGCCAAGTGATTTCTAGTAGCGATACGTGTTAGAAAACTAAAGCATCAGAGGGTTTTCATGGGCCGTTATACAGTGTGATCTTTAAAGGACCGTGTGCATTGGGTTGTGTATACCTTATTGGTCCACTGCCGAAAGGTAGAGGCAGAGTGGTACAGTTATTGGTAGTTGTGGACAGATTCTCGAAGTTGGTAAGACTCTACTCCCTTCGACGGAGAACGGCTAGAAGTATTGTGGGTTGTCTATTAAAGAAGTATATTCCGGAAGTAGGCAACCAGGTGCTATTTTCAGCTATAATGCTACGTGTTTTATGAGAAAATTATGGAAGAAAACGTTGGGAGAAAAAAGAATTAGGATTGTTCATTCTTCGGTTTATTTTCCCCAAGGGAACAATACGAAAAGGACAAATAAAGAAGTTGTCCGACTTTTACGTGCGTGCTGTAATGAGCATCATTCGGAATGGGCTCAAGTAGTAAAGAGGTTTGTAAGTGGCTAAATGAAGCCATTCACGAAAGTTTGAGATGTAACGATAATGAGGTTCATTTTGGGATATCGCGAAAAAATCAATTTGTTAAGGGAATAGAATTTGGGGCATTCCTACAGAGGTGAAAGATTTTTGTGTGTTGGCGAGGGAAATGTTGCGCACTAAGGCACAGCGTAGAAAGGCCCGCTATCAGAAAGGGGTTCGTCGGCTAACTGTTTTAAATCAAGGGAATAAGGTTCTAGACAATAAAACCATTACGAAATTTTTTATGCTCTTTAAGGGCGAGCATTTTTCAAAAATACGCGCTCGTTTGGAGAAAAAGGTAAAATTTACGTCCCGTGTGTGTGTTCACACGCACATAAAAAACTATCTTACTTGGAACAGCAAGGATTCGACAAAACTGAAAATTTCTAGATACAGAAAACTCGCTTCCTGGGCAATGTAGTACCTTCCGGTGAAGAAGTTGAAAATCAAATGTAAGGTACAAATAATATATGAAAATCAGCGGCATGGCACAAGCTATGTATGACTACTACCCGGGTTCGATTCCCGACACGGACCGCTTGAAAAGTGTTAGGTGAGCATTTTTCAAAAAAATACGCTCTCGCTTGGATGAGAGGTATAATGTATGTCGAGCGTGTGAGTGTTGTCATGCACGTTAAATATCCCTGCCTTGCTTGGAATAGTAAGGATTCGGCAAAATTCAAAATTTCCAGGAAAAAAACAACCCGCTTCTGGCCAATGGAGTATGTTCGGGTGGAGCATCGGGAAAAATCAATTGTAGTACGCGAGCATCAATTCGACGCAGTTCACAGTAGTTAGTTTAGTCTGACACCTCTCGAGTATTGATTTTTCAAACGTACAACTGGCACAAACGATTAAAGTTCTTTAACTTACTTGCAAATTAATCGCGCCTGTATATGATGAAAATTGCGATGTGAATAGAACTAGAACACTTCAATCTATTGTTTCTAACCTAAGAATTTTTGCCAAGCTAGCACTGAATGCAACACAACATAAATATGTTTTGCGTTAACTAATATTACAAAAAAATTCCAAAATTACACGTAAAATATATTATTAACATAATTAAATAAAACTATTTTTGTGTCTAAACACGCTTCTATATCTCTCGCATAATTCGAATTTACAAAAACAATTCTACGCCTCTACATCTTGTGTTCATCAGCACTACTCAATTCAAATACTTTAACTGCAGTTAGTAATAAAAGTGTTCTACAAAAGAATATTATTGAAATTATACAAATATGAAGCGCATATATCGTTCAGAATGGTTTTGCGATGGTTTCAAATGGCCACCCCAAATCACATCCAGACTACAAAATGGCAAATCGAAGCACTTTCAATTGCAAAGGAACACCCTAACGGTTTATTGACTTCCTTCTTTTGAACAGATATACTGAATATGTGTCTTATATAGGGACACGTTTAACCGATATTCTTAAGATTGTTACAAATTTTATTCACAAGTTATTGAAATTTTATTCACTGTTATGGCATTGAAATCTTACCCTAATAACTACAAATCAAAGATTTTGATCTTTTGGAATATTGTTATTGGTATGTGAAATTATTATCGTTAGCTGTTTGCGACTGCCGTGTCGCACAAGCATGTGTAAATTGTGTTAAATGCAAGCTTAAAAAACTCGTTTTAATCTAATTAATTTTGTTTTATTATTATAGTAAACAGTCATACAAACGCCGACAATGTCTGCTAAATGGTTCCAAGGATAAAATAACTGCTCAGTTGAATTTCATGCCATCTGAACAAAGTAGTAGGAATGGGGATATAGCACAGAGCCGCCGCTAATCGCTATATCTAACCTAGATTTTTACATGTAAATTCCCACTATAAAGTCTTATTTTTAAAGAATCTCTTCCCTGTTCCCTGCTTGCTCCTTTCCTTGCTCGGACATCCCCACATCAACCATTTTGATTACGTCACATCAGCCTTCTTTGATTATGTTACAGCACCGTCGACTCAAGTTACTTCACATCCGCCATCTTGTTTCTTTACTTCTAAAGATATTTCAATCGCGTTTGGGGTTCGCTGGAAAAGTCCTGCGCAAAAATTACAGATCCGACAGGCGTACATAATTATTTAGGTACAGTTTTCTGTTTTCGTGGGTGATCTGTTAATTGGATCCGAACCCTAATTTCCCGAGGAATCTAACCCCGTTTGAATTTTTAAAATCAGACTACCCTTAATATATACCAGAATCAGAAACTTGCATACTTTGGAAATTAAAATTTGAATAATTAAAAGTTGAAAATACAAACGTTTTACTTTAAACAAGAAGTTACTAACAACCGAAAAAATGTCAATGCTTGCTTAACGATAATGTACAAATGGTCAATTGATTTCGTTCGATGTTATCATTTTTCCTTACGTCACATCTGTCATTACCACGATAGCGCCACCGCTACCTAAATGCTTGCCACCCACAATACACATATAACTTAGGTAGGACAACCCACAATGCACGGACAGCTCCTTTCAGTACCTAAATCTTTACAACCCAACATACACGCACACTATGTCACTTTTCCACTGGATAATCTGTTAATTGGACAGTTAATTAGTGTTTAAAGTCTAATTTGTTTTCAATGCCTGCAAGCTCAAAATTTAAAACAAATTATTGAATGCGTATTCCCATACATTAACTAGAATTGTGAAAGGTACTTTCACAATTAATAGTCAGACGTCATTGACAAAACAATACAAGGAATCATACATTTCACTGTTATTAAATTAACGATTTCCTATGAAAACCATTTATAAGCTAATTTTACCGTTGTCTACTGATAAAGATATAATTACCAATGCTAGAACAGTTTTGTAAATACTTTGAAAGTGAAACTCGAATATTTTTACGAGATGATTAATTGTAATTACCGGAGTTAAAAATTGCCGACGGCCTTACTGCTCATTTTGAAAAAATTCCCGTACAACTTTCCAAAACTATTAACAGCGTAATCGCTCCAGGCAGCAATTATCGTTTACGTTTCTAGTATATATTCAAAAAGAACGCGTTGTATGACTATAGTGTTTTTTCGTTGTTTGTGCGATAAGTGCTTACGTTTGTGACTTGTGATTACCAGCCGTTTTTCTTCTAATTTAAAAGGGTGAGTTTTCAATTCCTTTTAAATTTTTAGCTGCATTTTCTACCTGCTTGTTTATTACCAATATTTATGTTTTTGTAAAAATTTATATAATTAATCCAAGTAGTCAAAAAAAAATTATTAAACTTAAAATATATTACAATGCATTCTGAATAAGTAAAACATTTTGTTTGGCACATGCTAATTGGTTATCCATATGCATAAGGCAATTACCAAATCCTCCATGATCCATTCATAATGTTTTCAAATTCGGAACGTTAAATTCTTCAATATTTTCAATATGGTTGTGCTGTAAACATTTGGATACGATATTTCGTTTTTGTAAGCCCTTCACGTACACTGTGGCACTTGGCGGGATTATCTCCTCTAAATATGAAGTTAAGTGCAATGACGACAGTCCACTGGTCGACTGGTTTTCCCAACTAAGTCCATGCAGATTATTCAGGAGCCATGCGTTATGTTTCTTAAAATTACCGTTCAAGTGGATAGACTCCAAAGGCATAACCAATATTTCGTGCCACAATTTTTTATTTTTCACATCCCAAATAGCTATCTACTTTATAAAGAACTGGCTGCTTTTGAATTGGAAACCTTAAATATCCAGGATGTACAGACGTCAAAGACCCATCTTCACATGGGGGTAGGCGTTTAACCCCATGCGATGTAGTAGCTTCTTCCTCTAGAAGAAAAGCTTTTTTTAACACCCCTCGATACTACCATACCATGCACGTTACGTCAATGACGCTGAAGAGCATCGGTTCTAGTAAACGTAGGGCAACATATTTTGCACATGAACACCTCACTTTGAGGATGCACTGAAGCGTGCATCCCAGCTACCGGTGCTGCTACCAAACCATGTACTGTACGCCGGTGGGGAAGCATGTTGCTTCGTATAGAGCAGATAGAGCTGCATACGTCTAATTAAAATTTTTTTAAATTCCATTTTCTGTAATTTTGAAAAACGGTATCAAATACTTGAATAACAACGCGTACAGGTTTTTAAACTCGAATTCTTTTGCAAAAGCAAAAACAAAACTAACAATTGCGCGTAGGGTACCGATTTGTATACCTGCAGACTAGTCCATTTAATTAGAGAAGAACTTGCAGTTGGTTTTAATAAAACATACCCTAGGACTATTCGCTTTACTAGCAACGTAAACCTTGAACTAGGTAATTGGGTTGATATACCTTTAGGGCAAATGTTTTCAAAGTGAGACAACTTGTAAAATTTTCTAAAACTTTCCAATACTTTGATTAATTATTGTAATTCGAAAAGGTACGACTAATAGCCTTAACGTATTAATTTTTCTACCTTTGAAAATTACGGCGTATGACAACATTTTCAAACTTGCATGTTTAAACTGCGATTTTGTAGTGTTATTCTGCAACTTTACCTGCAAGACATCTTTTATATTATCCGCCAGTAAACGTTGAAGAAATTAATATTTACATGTATAATGCAAAAACGGTTAATCATTATTTTTTCTAGAATGAACATCTTAAGTATCTCATGCAGTGTGTGTGAAACGTTTTTACTATGAAACTTCGGATTAGAACTAACTATTAACGTCTTCTTCTATATTTATATACTCATCAAAATTTTCCTATATCGTCCCTGAAGCAACTCGGTGTGTACCCATGCACACCTCTGAGCATGCGCACCACTGCCCATGCGCACCCCTGTGCATTCGCACCCCTGCCCATGCGCATTCCTGATGGAAAGATCAAGTTATTCAAATTTAAACCTAATTGAAGTCATGTTATACGAATTTATAAGAACCTATCCATGATTGTTTGAAAACAGTATTTGTAGATAAGTTGAGTATATGGAAGAGTACAACAGGTTTCCATTCCACGCATTTACGTGCGATGTTTAAATTTTAAACCATAAATTTTAGGGAAATTTCTGTCACTATAATCCTGCATATTACAGTTTATTCTACTATATCTTTCTAAATTGTTGTATTTCAACTACAGATATTAGTAGCTGTAAATAAAATTGTTATAGTTTTAAATAAAACGATTCTGATTTATAATTTTGTAAAACGTTTGTAGCGCCCTTTTAATAAATACACATCTTTGTTATAATTCTTTTCATAAGAACTTAGATACCCATTTCAGTTATGTGGGTGTTTGAAGAATGAAACGATACCAATGTATACTTTATATTTTATAACATAAACAAGCTCATATACAAAAATAATTTCTAAATTTACATCATTCATTTCTTGTGATAGTAGTCGAGGTGGTTAAATTTTTGCTTTAAAACTTACAATTTAGTACATATTCCATCTGAATATCTGCCAACAGTTTTATAAACAATGTCCTTGATTATTTCCATAAAATTATGTAAATCTTAGGGCGTTACTGACACAGCAGTACAGTGCTGTGTTGCTTCCTCGTATGACTGACACATAAGATATTTTTCTCCTTCTTTTGAAAACCGTTGCCCACATTCTGCTTTTTTTTTACTCGTAGAGCATAGCGAAATCTTCGAATAACCTTCCCAAAGTCTTTATACATATTTGTTTAATCGTCTCTTTAAACTGCATAATCGACAAATTATAACTTCTACGCGAACAGTACTTTTATATGAGCTACTCTTGTTCGGATATGCCTCGATTGTGCCCGATTTGTGTGCACGCACGAAACAACAGGTAGGGAATGTTTCCTATGAACTAATTTATTACATTCCTTAGGAAAATATCAAGGACTTTAAAAATAATTATAACTTTTGCTAGACTTCTAGTGCCCGGATAAACGCTATTATTTAAGGTTATGTCACTGTTTTCTGGATCAAGTTCCTACACACTTTTTCCCAAACTATGCTTATCAGATTGGGGATTATACTTTACTCCATAAACCGACTTGTATATATTTTCATCTTCATTTTTAAATTTTAATACCTAATAGAATAATCCTGTATACAGATAAAACTTTGGAAGAAGAAGCCCCAGACAACTTTTACTAATTACAGTTTAAATTTTGTAAACCACATTTCTAAATACATATACACAGTTTTTATTCTTAAGATTTCAATATTTGTTTATAAAATTCTTGTTAAGAAGTAGTATATCCTTTTTTGTGTTCCACAAACTAGGTCGGTTCATCATCAAACCTTCAAACCTACACAGTTGCATAAAATGCAGTAAAATACCCCCATTTTATTCCTATTATATGTTAAAACATGCTTACTCATAATAGAGTATCCATACATACAGACCTAACTGTAAATACTCAATATAGTAAGCAATTAATCAATTTGAGGAAAATACTCAACCTATGAAAACTAAATAGTTGTCTTGAAATCTGATCTAAGCGTGTCAACTAAAATAAAAACAAATCATTAAAATGATAAGAACATAGTTAACTATTACAAATGATATTTTTCACTTGGCCAATGTTAGCATAAGTTCTTGGAATTTACTGTGCTATCTAGACCAAAGATAGTTGATTATAAATATGATAATCGCATACAAATAAATACTGTAAGTAAAGCAGGAGCATTGAACATTACAAAATTTTAATATATATAACCGTTTAAGAGTTACAAGCAAAAAACCGAAAGGGCACTAGGTAGTAATTCGGAAATAATTATATGGTTGCACCACGCTCCAATTGAAAACATATGTCTTTGCAAAATTTTGATGTCTATAACAGTTTTCGAGTTAGATGCCTTGGTATAAAATTTCCAATTTTATGTTCAAATTTTTCTAAGTTCGAACTACTAAAAATTTTACCAAGTCCCGTAATATTCAAAATCTAAAGTAGTTACATAAATGCCGAATGCATTCAACAACATTGTGGTATTTAATAAACATCCATAAACAGATGAGAACGCTGTTTGCGATTTATACAGATTTCGAGTCGGTGCTTAAACCAGCTCTGTTGTTTCAGACACTTCAAATTCATTCACTAATAATGTGCAGGAGCATACCCCCGGTAAGAGTTCGGTTTAGAAAGACAACAATTTTTAGGGGTCGTATATATATTTCGATTCGACTTGGTCGCCTGAATCTAACGACATACGACTTTTGTTTAGGAAACGACCCCTTAAAAAGTTATGGTCAATAAACTAACCCATGTTAAGCCTATGGGATTTTTTTTTCTACCAAAAAATTGATTTTTTCATAAAACCTAACCTAACCTAACCTAACCTAACCTAACCTAACCTAACCTAACCTAACCTAGCCTAGCCTAGCCTAGCCTAGCCTAGCCTAACCTTTTTTTTTTTTTTTTCAATTGGGGTTGGAGAAGCTCTTTAATTACCTACCTCCGGCTGGCTTATTCAGCGTCTACTACCGAAGGGTGTGTGGGACTAACACTTTCTTACGGACTACCCACTAAACTCCCTTCCCCTTTCCCTCTTGTGACAAAGTACCCTGGAACCACCGTTAGGTATTACTTCAGGGTACTTGAGGGGCATAGTTGTTTTTTTTTTTAAATATTATTAATCTTCTGAATGCTGAGGGAGGGTATAAATTACTTCCCGTCGGCATTCTGTCTTAATTTTCTAATGTTTCTTCCTATATGATCCTATATAATCCTATATGATCCTATATATATCCTCATCAGCCTCCTTTTGCTTCATGATGGTGCGGAGCATGTCCATAACAATCTTCCGGCAATCACTGCTTTTCACCAACAGTTGCGCGATGTTTGTGTCCACTATGAGGGCTCCACATTTGGCACTAGCTTCAGCTCTGACCCGGTGCCACCTATCACATACAAATACAGTATGAAATGGTGAATCCTCATCATCACAATACCAGCACTGGCTGTCTCGTTGTTTCCTTATTCTATTTAAATAGGTGCCAAATATACCATGTCCCGTCAATGCCATAGTTGTATGATAATCTATGCCCTCCAGCTTTCTTTCCTGCCATTTTCTGATGTCTGTTATAAACACCTTCGACCATCCCTTATATAGTACCCATTGTTCCTGCCATTTCTCTAGGGTTTGGGATTTTGTTAGTTCTTTCTCACTTTTTTGCATACTAATCCTTTCTATGATCTTTAATTTAATGGGTGGTGTTCCTGCTATGGCTAGTACTGCTTCTGTAGGTGACGTTCTGTATGCTGATATAATTCGGATGGCTAGTCTCCTGTTTACTCTTTCCAGAATGTTCTCATAATGTTTATACTTGAGTGCTCGTATAAAAATATGCGAGCCATAGAGAATTATGGATGTCACTACTGTCGATAATATCTTCCCCCTCTGTGCCTTGGGACCATATTTATTCGGTGTTATTCTGACTAATGATCTTTCTACCTTGTTTGCCTTATCGCATACTTCACGTATATGCGTAGTCATCCGTAGCTCTCTATCTAGGTAAA
Organism: Platerodrilus igneus; assembly: GCA_036346225.1. Lineage (NCBI taxonomy): Eukaryota > Metazoa > Arthropoda > Insecta > Coleoptera > Lycidae > Platerodrilus > Platerodrilus igneus. The sequence goes on along the minus strand of JARFIW010001299.1, from coordinate 1,402,708 downwards.
CCCCCATATATTTGATAGCCTTTTGACTTTTTATTTCCACACCATTAACAACGATTGTGATTTCCTTAAGTTTTCTGTTTGCCGTCATTATCATGACTTCAGTTTTCTCAGCTGCTAATTGCAGTTTTATTCTATCTAAACTCCTTACTATGCGTCGGATGGCATTATTGCCTTTTTGTTCGACCGCATTTTTAGTTTTACCGCAAACCACAATTGCGATATCGTCGGCATATGCTATTGATGTTACATCCTCCCCAGGTATATGTTTACAATTTGGTTATATAAAGATTCCATAGTGTGGGCCCCAATACCGATCCTTGGGGTACCCACATGTGACTTGTTTGTTGACTTTATCCTCAACTTGTATGTATCTATTACTAAGGTATGCTTGAATTATTCTAATTAAGTACTTGCTAATCTGGGCCTCTTTCAGAGCTTCTATAATTTTGTTCCATGGTGCTGAGTTAAATGCGTTTTTTATGTCTAAGGTAATAAGTATACAGATTTCTCTATGCTGATATGTCTTGTTTTTTATTGCAATGGTTCTCTCTATGGCTTTATTTAATGCGTCTCCTGTTGAGTATCCCGCCCGGAACCCGTATTGGTTCTCACTGATTATGCTTTTTTGGTTGAGCTCTTCTTCTAAACGGAGTTTAATCAACCCCTCTAGCACCTTACCTATCACGTCCAAGAGGCAGATCGGTCTATACGCAGGCATAATATTAGGTCCTTTTTTAGGCTTTTCTATGAGAACTACTTTCGCAATCTTCCAGGTGTCTGGGAATTCCCCATTTCTCAAACAGATATTCATTATTTTCAGGATTGCTTGCTTGTTATTATGTATGACAATTTTAATGATCTCTGGTGGTATTAAATCTGGTCCAGTCGCTTTTTTATTTCGAATTTTTTTTGTTACTTCCAATAGTTCATTTATAGTGAATAGCTTTATGTTTTCCACGGGAATGTGGATATCTGTCCATATCTGCTTCTCTTGTTCCGGAAATAATAATTGTATTTGACCTTGTATTTCCGTAGTACTAAGAGGAATTCTTCCTTTTGCTTTTAGTTTGTTTGTAATTATTTTATATGCCTTCCCCCAGATATCGTCTTCGAGTTCACCACACAATCTTTCCCACTGCTTTTGTTTCTGCCGCATTATTGCTTTCCTTAACTCTGTTTTAGCAGTTCTGTATTCATATATTGCCCTGTTCTTTTCCTCTAGACGGTCGGGTTTTTTATTTAACCTAGTCATAATTCTTCTTTTTGCCATACAGGTCTTACGCTTGTCGGCAATATCTTGAGTCCACCAGTATACTGGTGGATGACCATGTCTAGGGGATATTTTCTTTTTTAAGTATAAATCGCATTTTTGCCATATATATTGCTTTAGTTTATTAGCTGCCTCATCGCTCGTTATTCCTTGTTCGATTATCAAATCCTTTATGTTATCAGTCAATTCGCAGAGTCCTTCCCTTATTATCCATCCTTTTTGTACATTAGGCCTACCAGGCGTTCTTATTTTGTTTAGGCTATATTTTACATATCTGTGACTACTTAGGCTTTCAGATTGGTCATCTACTCTCCAGTCTCTTATCTTATCAGCTATACTAGGGGTAGCCATAGTGAAGTCTATTATCGATTCTCCATTTGCATTTACGAAGGTAGGCGTATTGCCATTGTTAACTATAGCTAGGTCATTTGTTTCGATCCAATCTTCAAGTATTCGTCCCCTTTGGTTCGTGGTGTTTGAGTAGAACATGTTTGACTTCGCATTTAAATCGCCTCCTATAATACAGGGTTTATTATTATCTCTGATGTAAATTTGTAATGTATCTAGGAGTTCTTCTAATTGTTCATTGGGCTTATTTGGAGAAGAATAACACGAAAAGACTCTGACTTCATCGGTTTCTACTCCCACTATTCCTTTGCCTACATACTTTTTTATTATATTTATGCGTCTATTAATTATTATAAAACTTTCGCTTTCGAGATCACAAAGGTACTTTGCCGACCTTCCTTTATTTGGTTCTTGTCATATGATAATATCAATATTTTCGTCTTGCTCCACTTGGCAGAGTAGATCGTGGGCTGCCTTAGTCCGATCTAAGTTTATTTGAAAGAATTTAAGTGTTTCCATTAATTATATCAATACAAAAGTACACATATAAATTTTTAGCCTCTTAACTCTTACTATATACAAATATCACAGATATGTTTAATTCTCATTATGTTTCTAAGTCTATGAGTGGTCCCTGTCTTGCAGAGTCCCTCTCGTTATTTTTTTCTGCCATCCTATTTTCTAGTCTCATCCGATTCAAGGCTATCTTAAATGATTTGCATTTTCCACTTCCAGTAATATGGTCTGCTTGATTGCATATTACACAGTACTCCATATTACTGCATTCCTTGGCCAGATGACCTCCTTTCCCACACTTGTGACATAGGGATGTTCTGTCGGGTCCTTTACAATTCTTTGCTACATGCCCACACTCCCAACATTTGTAGCATTTATCAATTTCAACCCGTCTTTCCACTAGGCATGAAACCAATCCAACCCGTAGTTTCCCCTCGATCAGCTTGCTGGCATCCTGCTTTGGAAGTGTTACCGATACGGCTGTCGTTCCTCGTGCATTTGGTCTTAAGTCACCTATGTTAATTGTTCCGGTTTTGTTCCCTAGTTTGTCCTCTATCGAGGCCAAGATCTCCTCCTTCTCTATTAACGCGTCCATACCCTTGATATGGACCGTTACCGTCTCCTTTTGTATTCCCAGTTTACATGTCCGTATTCCCGTTGATGCCTCCACCATTTTCTGTAAGGCATTTATGGCAGTAGTGTCTTTTTCGGTAGTTATTAATAATTTACCATCTTTGGTACTTCTAATCTCTTTTATTGCCCTAGCAGCAGTGCTGTCCTTAATTTGACCCTTAACGTCTTTTAGTATTGATCTAAAGTCTGTACCTGTCTTTTCTACCAATAATGCAAAACTATTTCTACTATGCTTTCCTAGTTCCGTGTCTTTATTTTCCAAGGTTTTTCCATATATCGTTATTTTTGTTTCCATACCATGGAAAATGGCTTCCAGCATTTTTCTATAACTTTCCATGCTCATTTCCCTTATATTGCATATCGCAATCCTCTCTACTCCCATCGTCTCTTTTCTTACTTGTTGCATTGTGTCCCATACTTCTTTTTCTGAGCCTTGGTAAACCGCCTTAATTATTTTCCTTGTCATTATTTTTTGTTGTTCGCCCATACGCATCTTCGTAATCTGTTCAATTACCTCCAGATCTTCATCACTATTTCCAAGGTCAGGATATCGTTTTTTATATTCTCGATATATGCCCTTCCCCATATCTTTATTTGTATTGTCCACAAGTATCACTTTTGTGGTTTCATCATTTATACTTAAAAGATCTCCGTCAATTATTTTCGTGTTTGTGTATATATTGTCCGGCCAATACTTTTGTCTAATATTGTAGTAATCGTGGAACGTACATCCTTCTGGAATAGATTGAATCATGTCTTGCCTTGATCGAGTCCATGGGTTAGTCTGCGTTCCAGCCTCCGATTTTAGTACATCTTTTTTTATATTTTCAGAGATACTTTTTGTTTTTTCACGTTTAAGGCTTTCTTCTAATTTTTTGATGCGCTCCTGCATCTGTTCTATTGTTCTGTATTGTTCTTCTTCTACTATTTTCCTCTCCTCATCGGCCTGTCGTTGAGCGAAAATGGCATCTGTCATTAAGTCCTTTATATTCATAATCGCAGTCTTCATGGGAACGTGTACGTTCCTATTTTGTTTGACGAACTGCATGGCTTCCTCCACTTCTCTAACAACCTTTAAGTGGTACTTGTAGGCCTTTGTACTTTGTTCGGGTGAGGCTAGCGCTTTTCTTTTCTTTTCTTTTTTCTTGTTTACCAGAGTTTCGTAATTTCCATCAATTTCGTCACCAACCGATTGACTCCGTTGGTGTTTTTCGGGGGGTGTTCTCATGGTCATACTACTCCTTTGAAATAATATCTCTTTGCTCTCATCCTCCTTTAGCATTTTAACAGTTTTGTCCTTATGCATCCTTTTTATATTGACCTCTAAGCGCTTGCTTCATGCACCCGCACTCTGTTTGTCTTCCTTGAGTTCCAGTAATGTTTCTACATTACTCTTCTTTTTTTTATCTTTTCCCACTTCAGAGGATGGGTCCTCTTTAAAAACATCATCCATGATGTTTCACTCCCTTACCTAGAAGGGCTCTCCGGATTGGGTATACCCACGGTAAAACCGCGGCGAGTTCCCCCGCCTAACCCGGTTATGTCCCGTATGGGAGGAAGAAACATCTCCCTGGGACTCAGGGCCCTACTTACCTTGGCTTTCAAGGCTCCCACGCCTCCGACAGCGTGGGCACCCCTCTAGGCGCTTGCCATCGCAGGGGGCCCAACGGACGCTTGGAGTCTTCATCGGGGCACTATATTCTTTTCTCCCTTCCGACCTTACACGCCGTGGCGCCAGCACTCTTGTCAGTTCCTATGGAACTTTGTGTCCCGCCATGTCCAAAATCGTGTCCGGTTTCGAATAAGTGTCTTTAGAAAAGAAGAAAAGGAAAGGAAAATGGCCCGTCCGCCCTCGGTAAACCTAATAGCCAATCAGGGCCGGAAGAAATAGAGTCGGGGTCGATAGTAAAAGAATAGAAAGTTGACCCCTAATAGGAAAGATAAAAGCTCTACCCAAAGATAGGTACAAGAGCGTACCTATGAATACAGGTAGATGGTAAAATTTAAACCCCCCCTCTTTTATCCGGGCTTGGGACCGGCTGCAGACCTACTGGATGTATGTGCCACATACGTGCATCACCCACCCCGCCACAGGCAGAGTTAGCCTAGCCTAACCTAACCTAACCTAACCTAACCTAACCTAACCTAACCTAACCTAACCTAACCTAACCTAACCTAACATGACTTAACCTAACCTAGCCTAGTCTAGCCTAACCTAACCTAACCTAACCTAACCTAACCTAACCTAACCTAACCTAACCTAACCTAACCTAACCTAACCTAACCTAACCTAACCTAACCTAACCTAACCTAACCTAACCTAACCTAACCTAACCTAACCTAACCTAACCTAACCTAACCTAACCTAACCTAACCTAACCTAACCTAACCTAACCTAACCTAACCTAACCTAACCTAACCTAACCTAACCTAACCTTTTTTTAAGAGGATTAGGAACATGTTACATGCGCCCCCGACTTGGATGTTCTATGTCGGGGGTAGTGTCGGGCTCTCCCTAGTATTTGGGCCTACCGACTAAACCCTTCCCTCTCTTCCCACTAGTGACAGTGGAGTGCGGAACCGCCTTTGAAGCATTACTTCGCACTCCTTGTGGGGTGTCTTAGTTGCATTCTTAGTTCATGACTCTATTCACTGTCTCTCTTTCTCTCTCATCGCTTTCCTTCTGAACCATAATTGTTTTGATATATCTCTCGATAGCAGTCCAGTTTTGTTGGCTCTCAACCATCAGGCTTACAAGGTTTTCTGTGCTTATTTTCTGCGTTACTTTTATCTCTACTGCCAGGCGCTCTCTATGCCATCTCTCGCAATAAAATAGCGTGTGCTCAGCCGTGTCTTCTTCCTCTAGGCAGTACCAACAGTTAGCCGTAGGTTCTTTCCCGATTTTCCTCTTGTATGCGGCAAAGCATCCATGTCCCGTAAACGCTTGAGACAGGTAATAATTGATGTTCCCATGTTTCCTTTCCACCCACCGTTTGATATGTGGAATTAGCCTAGCCGTCCATCTGCCTTTTGATGACCCTGTCCAATCTCTTTGCCATGTTTCCATGAGAGTCTCCCTGCATCTCTGTGCGATGTCGCTTTTCTCCTTTTCTGGGAACGCTTTCAACTCCTTGTATATTTCTGCCCTCTCTTTTGCCATTAAATCCATTGGTGGAAATTCCGATAGCACTAATATCGCATCTGTGGATGCTGTTCTGTATGCACTACATGTGCGTAGTGCCATAATCCTCTGGCACCTCGTGATCCTCTGTCTACACCTCTGTATTTTAAGTGCTTGTATCCATATAGGGGCAGCGTACAGAATGATAGATTGCATGGCCATGCACATAATTTTGCGTTTTGGTGCAGCCGGGCCCTTACATTTGGCATTATGATTGTCAGTGCCTTCATAATCCTGTCTGTTTTATTTGCCGCTTTCTCTACGTGTCTGGCAAAAGTCAGTCCGTAATCTACCACTACGCCCAGATATTCCAAGGATGGTGCTGCCTTGACAGTATGTCGTTCGAATTCGAAGCTGAGCCTTCTTCCTTCTCTTCCAAGTTAAAATTATCGCAGAGGTTTCTCTGGGGCAATTTGGAGCTCATTTCGCTTCATCCATATGCTAATGGCATGCAGGCTGTCTTCGCTACAAGCTTTAACTCTCTTGGCGTTTTGCAGCCACAAAATAGCTAGATCATCCGCATAGCATATTATTTTAACGTGTTCCAGCACGTCAATTTCCATAACATCGTCATAGAGAATGTTTCAAAGCGTCGGTCCTAAAACTGATCCCTGTGGAACACCCCCTTTTAGTTCTCTAAAGGTATCCCTATCTATGTATATTCTCCTATCGCTTAGGTAAGATCCTATCATGTTTACAATTGGTCCAGATATTTCCCAACCTTTCAGTTTTGCCATAATGTGTTTCCACGATGCCGTATTAAATGCATTACGAACATCCACTACTATCATTCCACACCATCTCCTTCCTTCTTTGTCATTTCTTTTAATTAGTTTCTTTATTTCATAGATAGCGTCCGTTGTGCATTTTCCTTTACGGAAGCCATACTGGTTATCATGAAATCCGCCTTTCTCAGCTATTTCCTCCTGGAGTCTCTTGTTCAACATGCTTTCGAATACCTTCCCGAGTATGTCAATCAGACAGATTGGTCGGTATGTTATTGTGTCCTTTCCAGTCTTTTTCGGCTTTTCTATTAGCACGAGCTTAGCCTTCTTCCATTCTGGTGGGAACGTGTTTGCAGCTAAGTATTTGTTAAAGAGGTTTTTGAAGTACTCTGGTCTTCCGTTTATTAACCATTTAATAACTTCTGGACTAATTCCATCCGGTCCAGGTGCCTTTCCAAGTTTTATCGCTATTCCTGCTTCTTTGACCTCCTCCAATGTAAAAGGTTGGAGGGATTCGTTCGCTCCCAGCTCTGTTATTTGCTGTTGGGCTTGCTGGACCCCTGGACCTACCATGAATAGCTCCTCGCATATTTTGATTTTATTTTTTATAGGCAGAATCGTTTTTGGGGGTGTCTCTTTTAACTGCTGGCGGATGATGTTATATGCGTCCCCAAATATATCTGTATTTAAGTTTTCGATGAGCGTCTGCCACTTCTCTTTTTTAAGTCTTGCTATGGTATACTTAACTTCCTTTTTTGCCTGTTTGTATTCTAGTCGTTTATTTTCTTTATCATCCTCATTATCGTCTGATGTTCTTTGGTATCTGCGTCTTTTTCTACGGCATTCCTGTACCAAGCCACCTACTCTATCCTCCCACCAATAGGGCATTTTATAATTTTCATCGGACTTAACCCTCTGTGTTGAACTTTTATAAGCTTTCATGATCATGTTACAGCATTTTTCTACAGTACTATTACCCGGACTCTTCCTTGTTAGGTTAGTAAACTGACTGACCAGCTTTCCTATATCCGTTCCCCCGTATATCCATTTATATCTATGGGTTATCTTTTGACCTATTTCTGCCAAGATGTACCGATGATCGCTACATGTTTCCTCGGATAGCACTTCCCATTTGGGTCTCGGTACCATTAGACCATTGCTGCATAGGGTTATATCAATAAAAGAGAAACCGTTACTGCGTACTAGGGTTGGCTTTTCACCTTCGTTAAGGATGTTCAATTCTAGAGAGTTTGCCCACTCCAGTAAAGTCCTTCCTCTCTCGTTGTTGTCGTGTCCGCCCCAATATGTGCTCTTTGCGTTGAAATCCCCGGCAACGATGATTTCTTTATTATTCTTCCTTATTTCCTGACTTAGTTCGTCTAGTTTACACTCGAACGTCTGTATTTCGCAATTTGGACTGATATATACCGAGAATAACGTGTATGTTCTCGTATGCGCGGCAGCAAAGCAAGTACCGCAGTTGTATTTAGTCACGCCATTTTTTTTGGACTGTTCTTTATTTATTCTCAGGATTGCAGCTGTTTTGGATTCATTGCAGTAATAGTTTGCTTTATTACGGATTTTATCGTTTGGTTCGCTGATCATAACATAATCACACTTATTTTGTATTGCTGTTGCTTCCGCAAGGTCTTGAGCAGTACGGCTTTTGTTTGTGTTTATTTGTAGAATCTTAACCATAAATGTAAAAATAAAATACATCCACAAATAATAGATTATATACTTTCCTTAAAAATATTACAGATTTATCTCGCCATCGCCGTCTTATCACGTGTTTTATCACAGAATATGTTCGCTATATCACATTTGCTTTGCCTTCCAGCCTAGACTTTGCCAGGGCTCTCCTATACACCTCGCACTTTCCTCCACCTGGCCTATGTCCCGCCTTGTTACACAACAGGCAAAACTCATCGTTTCCGCATTTTCGTGCCATGTGACCACTTTTTCCGCATTTGCGGCACATATCATGCCTATCTGGCCCACGACAGGTCTTTGAGGTGTGGCCGTGTTCCCAACACCGATAGCAGGTTTCTACTGTTACTCTTTTTTCAGCATGGCAGGTGGTCAGGCCTATCCGCAGATTTTCGCGTGTAATTTTTTTGATGTCTTTCTTGTTAAGTGTGAGCGTTACAGACTGCGTGTTTCTGTAACTAGGGCGTAGTGCTCCCAGTCTATAGTCCTTATCCTCCAAGTTGCCAATCTTGGCTTCTATTGCAGCCACCACCTCTTTCATGTCTGATATTGCGTCTATCCCCTTGATATTTATTGTTTCCTTGTTACGTTTGTCCTCAATTTGCCTGGTTATGATCGAATCATTTTTTTGTCTTAAAATCTCTTTTATTTGCTTGACGGCCTCCTCGTCTTTCTTAAGCGTTATCAATACCTTGCCATCTCTAGTACTTCGAACATTTTTTATGGCATGTAACGCCTCGCTTTTGGTTAGGTCGCCTTTTATGTTCATCAATAGCGACCTGTAGTCCGTCCCTTTCTTCTCTACAATCAGCGCATATGTATCCCTTCTGTATGTATTCATTTGGTTCTCTCCTATCCCTCCTTCCTTTATATGATCGGGGGTGTATATATCTACTTTGGTTGTGGAGCCCTGAAACATCCAGCCAACCATTTTCTGCATAGCTTCCGTGCTTGTTCCTTTTATTCTATGTATTGCCACCTTTTGATCCTTTTTTGTTTCGTCCCTTATCTGTTGTAGGAGCTTAAAGACCCCAAATTCAGTGCCGTCATAGGTACCCTTTATAATTTTCTTTGTGCTTTTAGCCTCAGGTCCCATAGATTTTATTTTTATACTGGTCTCAAATACCTCTATTTCGCCAGGGGCACTTGCTATTTCCGGGAATCTGTCCCTGAACATTTTTTGTATTCCAGTGGTCATTTCCTTGTCCTCCGGTTCCACCACCACCACCTTCGTAACTTTGTCGTCGGTATCCAGATGATTTCTTGATACAATCTCAGTATTTTTCAATAAGTCTTGGTCCCATGTTATATATCTAATTTTTTCCCAATTATCTCGAGTTATATCCTTCGGCAGTTTCATAAGTGCGCTCTCTGGTATGGTATTATGCCATGGAGAAGTTTGCGTGCTCACCTCCTGTGTAATTTTCTTTTCAGTGTTCATGTCGCTACTTCTGGTGTCCTTTCCTATCTTTTCCATTTCGCAAATTCTTTTTTCTAGTATTCTTTGGTGTTCCATTGCTGCGTTGTATTCCCTTATGACATTTCTTGTAAACTGTTTTATTTCGTCAAGGCCGTTTTTCAGCTCCTTATGCACTGATCTGTGTTGGTTTTTAAACTCTACCAATTGGTCCACCTTAAGTTTCAGGTGCTCCAGATATATGCATTCTTTATCATCCAAGTTGGTCTGTTTAGTTATCGGGCTGTCCATAGTTTTTTGCTTCCTTTTCTTTCTCTTCTTCATTGCCAGTGTCAGTGGTGTGGGTGTTGCACTCCCCTGGTTCTCTTTTGGTCTGGCTCCATTCTCATTAATGCTTAGGGATTTATCATCATCCCCCCACGCACTCTCATTGTTGGTTTCCGTTCCGGACGGTCTAGGACTACCATCCCTGCTCAAGGCAGGAGTGTTCGCTGGGGTTCTAGCAATAGAATTTTTCTTTCGAAACATATATCCCTCTTCTTCTTTGTCCTTCTCTTTCTTTTTCCTTCGCTCTTCTGCTTCTCTTCTCGTTTTCTTTTTCACATCCTCTTCCTCATTTTCTTTGTCTTTCTCTTTCTCTTTCTCCTGCTCTCCAAGTTCATCATCTCTACCTTAACTTCCAGTGGCTTGCCATGTTTTCCCCCGGCCTGGTCACCTACCGGGGGCATGGTTTGCGGGCAGTCGTCGGCTGACGGTCGGGGGTGGCCTGCCCGCTCACCCTCCGCACTGACCGGTACTGGGGGATCCGACGCCCCCTGCACCGTAATCGCTTGGCATAAATGGTCCATTCCATGTTATGCCAGTTGTCGCCCTGGCGAGCGTTCCATGTCCATTGCCCAAAGTCGTTAATCCGTCCGGTTTTTTTTTTTAATTTTTTTTTTAAAAGTAGTTTTTTAAAGTAGGTTTTTTTTTTCTTCTTTTTTTTTTTTTTTTTTTTTGTAGAAGGGTAGAAGGAAATAGGAGAGACGCTCCTGCCCTCGGATAACCTAATAGCCGAGGAGCGTCTGAAAATCAAGAGTCGGGATATTAGAGCATCCCTCGATAGGATAGATAAAAATGCTGAAAGTTACAGCTTGTGTAAATGGCAGGTGTTAGGGCATGCACGTATGCGTGTAGCAGTTAGAGTGTAGGTTGTGTATGTGTGCGTGCTTGGGGTGTGTGTGAGTAGGTGATGTTGAGCTATCCTTGGCTTCCCTTTTGTGTTGGACCTTAAGGAATATGATCCCCCACAGAAAGTACTAGAGCCCCCTCACCACTACAAGGTGGATAGCCCTGAGGGGGAACCTAACCTAACCTAACCTAACCTAACCTAACCTAACCTAACCTAACCTAACCTAACCTAACCTAACCTAACCTAACCTAACCTAACCTAACCTAACCTAACCTAACCTAACCTAACCTAACCTGCCCTGGCCTGACCAGACCTAACCTAACCTAACCTAACCCATCCTAACCTAACGTAGTCTATCCTAACATAACCTAACCTAAGCTAACCTAACCCAACCCAACCTAACCTTTTTTTTTTAGGTTTAGAGAATCTTCACAAGCCCATCCCACAAATTTTACACCCCAACATGTTGAGATTTAACTCTTGTGAGCGGGAAGACACCACATCGAGATCAATGATGCGGTAGTGTTGGATTCGTATACTAAACTATTCGACAGTAATCGTTTAGTTTAGTATTCGCCTACCAACTAAACTCCGTTCCTCGCTTCCCCTTGTGATAAAGTCGCTCTGGAACTACCATTCGGTATAACTTCGGAGCAGCTTGGGGGTTAGGTTTTTAATCGTATTGTCGATCTGCCTTTTGTCTCCTTTCCTCCTCCTCCTTTTTACTCATAATTTTTGTAACATATCTGTCTATGATGCGCCAGTTTTTTGCGTTAGCTAACATGAGATCAGTCATATTTTCTGAGCTTATTGTTGCTCCTACCATAAGGTTTGTCTCTATTCTATTACGTTCCCATCGAATGCACTCGAATAGTGTATGCGATACATCGTCTGCTTCATTGCAGAACCAGCATGTTTCGCTTTCCTGTTTTTTGATCCTTTTCAGATATTTTTTAAAACATCCGTGGCCGGTTAGTACTTGGGATAAGTGATAATTTGGTTCTCCAAATTTCTTGCTAACCCAATTTTCTACGTTTTTTATAAGAATCGCTCTCCAGCGGCCTTTTGTACTATCTTCCCAGGCTTTTTGCCAGCAGTCCATTAATTGTTTTCGGGCCTCGGCCTTTATCTCTATATCCTGTCTGCATGGGTATTTTCTTTTTTCATAGTCTATTCTGGTTCTTTCTTCTATAAGCAGATCTAACGGCGGAACTCCTGCCACGACACAGAGAGCTTCTGTCAATACAGTGCGGTACGCACTGCATATGCGGATGGTCCATATTCGTTGGGACTGCAATAGTCTGTTCCTATTCCTTTGGACCCTTAGTGCACCACTCCATATGGGGGCTCCGTATAGCAAGGTTGCCTGGCATGCTGCCATAAGTGTCTTCCTTTTGCTAGCTTTCGGTCCACTTAGATTCGGTAGGATTGCCTGGAGCGCCTTCGCAGTTTTGTGTGATTTTTTAATTGCCTTCTCTATGTGTTTTGTAAACATCAGTCCGTAGTCAATGCGAATTCCCAAGTAATCCACCCAAGGGCTCGGTGTGATTGGGTGTTCGTCTATCTCAAATCTGACAGTCCGTGCTTTTGGGCTTTGGTTGAATACTACGGCAGTTGTTTTATCTGGTGCTATTTGTAGATGGTTTTTTCTCATCCATAGTGAGATTATATGTAGGCTGTCATCCATACTTCTAATCAGAGTGTTTCTATCTTTGCCCCCCCCTATGACTACTAAATCGTCGGCGTAGCAGACTACCTTGATCCTGTCCGGGTATATTTCTTCCATGACGCTGTCATACAATACATTCCATAAAGCTGGACCCAGGACGGATCCCTGCGGGACACCGCCTCCCAGCTCTCGCTCGTGATGTCTGTCAATTTGTATTTTTCTGTTTGTAAAGTACGATTTGATCATGTTGACTAGGTAAATTGGGATGTTTCTTTCTCGTAGTTTGTCAGTTATCTTTGCCCATTGTGCACTATTGAATGCATTTTTCACGTCTACCAGTACAAGTGCGCACCACATGTTTCCTTCTTTTTGGTAATTTTCCACCGTTTCTAAAACGTGTTGTATTGCGTTTATCGTTGACTTGCCGTTGCAGAAGCCATATTGGTTTTTATGTAAGCCGCCATGGGCGTTTATTTCTTCTAAAAGTCTGTTGTTGATCAGTGTTTCATATACCTTGCCAATAACACTAATTAAGCATATCGGTCGGTATGTTTGTTCCTGATTTTCCTTTGGCTTTGTTATCAGTACCATTCTGGCGACTTTCCATTCTTCAGGAAACATATTTTTGGCTAGCAGATCGTTAAACAATTGTTGATAATGTTCAGCGTTCTGCGCCATTAGGATCCGGACTACCTCGGGTGGTATATTGTCTGGCCCTGGTGCTTTCCCTGTTTTTATGCGTTTTATGGCTATAGCCATTTCTTCCTTGGTGAAAGGACTTACACTCTCTGTGGGTTGCATCCGGAATGTCTCCACATTTTCCGATTTCTGAATAAATAGGTTCTGAAACTGACGGGCTCTTTCTTCCGTGGACATAGCGATTTTGGGGAGTATTATTTTTAATTGATTGGAAATGATTTTATAAGCGTCTCCAAATATATTTCGATCCAGGTCGTTGCACAATGCTTGCCACTTTTCTCGTTTGCTATTCATTATAGCGTGTTTTAACAGCTTTCTTGCCCGCCTATATTCCTCGTGAAGCTCGGCTTTTTCTTGTACCTGCTGTGGTCGCTGGAATTTACGACGCGTCTTCCTGCATTGTGTAATAAGGGTCCCTATTTCATCCGTCCACCAGTATGGTTGATAAAAACCTTGTTGCCTTACTCGTGGGGTAGTCGTTGTATATGCTTTATACATAGTGTTTATGCATTGTTTAGCGTTAGGCTTCTTATTAGTTTCCGCATCTCGTAGTTGCTTGTATTTACGTTTCGGCTTGTCTGGGTCTATTGGTCCACACCTCCATACAGCTTTTGTACCTACATCGAAGGGTATTTCTACCATAATATACTGGTGATCACTGGCGGTTTCGTCTTCCATAACTCGCCACTTAGGCTGTTTTGCTGCTAGGCCGTTACTACACATGGTTATGTCAACATATGAGACACCATTGTGCCTAATCAGAGTAGGACGATTTCCGGTGTTTAGTACATACAATTGAGTGGAATTAACCCACTCTAGCAGATCATGTCCTCTCAGGTCGGTAGTGTTGCCTCCCCAGTATACATTTTTGGCGTTAAAATCGCCAGTTATAATAACTTCTTGCGTTTCATTATTTACAGCCCTGTATAGTTCGTCAAGCGACGCAGTATAAGTTTGCATATTGCAGTTTGGACTTATGTATACCGAGTACAGCGTGAGATATTTTGTTTGAATTTTTACGAAACAGTTTCCTGATGTATAGTTTAGTATATCGCCTAGCTTATTGTTATTTATTATAGCAGCAGATTTGTTGTTGCTCATGTAGGTGTTCTTTTTTATGCAAAGATTACTGCTTGGCTCGCTGACTGCGATGAAATCGCATGATTCTTTGTGCGACATTGCCATAGCTAGATCGCTTGCCGTTCGGCTATTATTCATATTTATTTGTAAAATTTTTATGTATTTTTTACTAGCCATAGTCAATTCTGTAATAGTTAATGATAGACAGTATTTTTGGAGTCCCCTTTTTCCTTAGCTAGTTTCCTGGCTGAAGTATGGGCTGTTTTAAAGTTGGGGCATTTTCCTCCACCCATTTTATGACTGTCGTTGCATAACAGACATTGTGACGTGTCTTGGCATTCCTTGAGCCTATGCCCGTCTTTGCCACAATTACGACATAGTTCCGTCCTGTCTGGACCTTTACAGTCCCTTTCTTCATGATCATATGCCCAGCATCGGCGACATCCTGCGATTTGGAGTCGTTTTTCAACCGAGCATATATTTAGTCCGATCCTTAGCTTATTTGAATTAGTTTTGTTACGTGGTCCTTGTGAATATTAATTGTAATGGGGAGTGTGTTTTTGGCATTGGGCCTTAGTTCACCTAGTTTGTAATCGGTTTCTTGTAAGCTATCTTTTATTCTCTCTTTCAACGCATTTTCGACTTCTTGTTTGTCCGTGCTTGGTTCCAGGCCCCTTACATGTATCGTTTCCATCGCCATCTTCGTCCCTACTTGTTTTACTACGTTGTCTCCATTCTGCGATAGCATATCGCGTATTAAGTTAATCTTCTCGTGGTCCTTTTCGATCATCACAAGTAATTTTCCTTGCCTAGTCTTTCTCACACCAGTTATTGCTTGGGCTGCCTCTTTATCGAGCTTGCTTTTAATTTCCCTCAGGGCCGCCACGTAGTCAGTGTTTTTGTTTTCAACTGTTAAGGCCAGAGTGTTCCTTTCATATTTGAGGCTTGCTTCAGCGTAGCTCCTCTTATTCATCCTATCCGCTGTTGTGTAAATATGTATTTCTGATACTCTGTCCTTAAATACCCACGCCACCATTTTTTTTAGCGCCGAAGTGCTCAGCCGTTTGATGTGGTGTATCGCCACCTGTTCATCGCCTTCAATTTCTGCCTTCAGACGTTCAAGGGTGCCTAGCATGTCCTTGTCTATTCCACTCAATTGCATGCTTATAATTTTTTCGGTCATGAATGCCTTTGCACCTTTTGATCTTAAGTTTGTCGTTATCTGAATGACTTCTACAGCTTCTTTGGTGCACCGGAGTTCTGGGTACCTGTCTCGATAGAGTTTTTGTATGCTGGCATTCATTTCCAGGTCGTCCGCTTCAACAAATACCACTTTGGTACATGTGTGTACTGTGTTTAATGGGTTGCCGACTTTGACCTTGACTTTTTCAAGTAGGTTTGCGTCCCATTCTCTGTTGCGTATGAGTTCCCACGTCTCCCATGTAACTGTATCCGGGAGTACCGTAACCAGCTCCTCTCTATATTGACTTGAATTGACACTCGTATCTTGCCTCCATCTATCGTGCTCTAACTCTAGGCAGCGCTTTTCTAGTTGTGTATACTTATCTTCTAACGCCTTCTGCCTTCGGAGGAACTCCGTCCTAGTAGTCTTTAGCTGGTTTTCCATTTCACGTGTTTTCTCCGCGTCATACTTACATTCACGCTCTATCTGTCCCACCAGTTTCTGTACATCCTCTAAGCTGTCCTTTAGTGTCAAGTGTACGGAGCGGTTTTCATTTTTAAAGTGTACTAACGTATTTACCAGTTTCTTTAACCTGTTTAACCTAACCTAACCTAACCTAACCTTTTTTTTTTTTTTTTTTTTAATATTCGAGGAGCAGAAAATCTTCGCATAGCCAATATATGCTATAATCTACCCCAGTAATTTCTGGTGCAGTGTATAACATTGTGGAAGACATTGTGCGGATTCGGCCAGCAACCACTAAGGTCTCTCGACCTTAGAAATTATTGACGCCTACCAGCTAAAACTGCTCCCGCTTCCTCTTGTGAGACGAAACTCCCCGGAACCGCCGTTAGGCATTACTTCGCGGGAGTTTGAGGGTATTGTTTTTCTTTAGCGTTTATGCTCCATTCTGTAGCCTCCATTCTTCTCTTTCTTTAGTGGACATTATCTTTCGTACATATTTCTTTATTTTCCCCCATTTTTCAGTTGTTTGCAGCATTGTTGGTATCAGGTTCTCTGGTGTCAACACCGTCTCTATGTCCAGTTCTACCATGTGTCTGAGTTGTGTCCAACACTGGCATTCAAATATTGTGTGTCGAGGGTCATCCTCTTCCCCGCACATTATGCACCTATCCGTTGCATACTTTCCAATTCCGTAAAGGAAATTGCCGAAACACCCATGGCCCGTAAAAACCTGTGTCAGGTAATAGTCCGTTTCCCCATGCTTTCTATTGATCCATTTCCTCACATCCGGAATAAGTGTTTTACTCCATTCATGTCTCGAACGTTCCCACCTCCTTTGCCACTTATTTATAGTGCGTTCTCTTGCAGCACGCTTATCTACGTTGAACATATAAATATCCTTTCTTTCTACCGCTAGGATATCCGCCGGGATGATCCCTGCCACCACCATTACCGTTTCGGCGGCCACCGTTTTGTAGGCGCTAGCAATCCTTATCGCCGCCCTACGTTGCACTCTGAGAAGCTTTTGTCTGTAGTTTGCTTTCTCCATAGACTCTCCCCATATCTGAGCTCCATACATTATAACGGAGGTGACAACCGAGCACAAGACCTTCCTTCTACTCGCTCTTGGGCCTGCTAAATTTGGCATCAATCTTGCTATACCGTTCATCGCCTTCTGTGCTCTATCGGATACCCTGCAAATGTGCTCCTTAAAAGATAGATTCGTGTCCAGGGTTATTCCAAGATAACGTAAGTAGTTTGATGTCTTGATTTCGTCCCCGCCAATATGTAGCCCTTTGATTTTAATTTTCCGTCTCCCTACCAACATTATAGCTTCCGTTTTTGCAGTGGCTATTTGAAGACTGTTCTGTTTCATCCAGACATTTACTTGTTCTAGGCAATAGTTTGCCTTGTTAATCAGCTCATCAACCATTTTCCCGGTCACTACTAGCGCCAAGTCATCAGCATATCCAACCATTTTTACTCCCACAGGGAAGTCGAGCCTTAGTACTTGGTCATACATTATATTCCATAATAATGGCCCTAGGACCGATCCTGTGGGACTCCTCTTGTGACTTTCATGCAGTATTTCTCCCTTTATTATTGTACATCTCCACTTGTCTGTTGTTCAAATAGCTTCCCACTAAACTAACCAGGTATGCTGAAATATGTTGTCTCTAAAGCGTCTACTATACACTTCCACCTGGCCGAATTGAAAGCATTTTTAACATCAATAGCAATTACTATACATAGTTCCCTAATACGCCATGAACCTTGCCTCGCATTCTTTGCCATCTGTATTACCTCGTCTATGGCATCGATCGTCGACTTGCCTTCACGAAACCCAAATTGCATTGGTGACAGTCCCCCTTGATTTTCCACTTCTAGCCTGATTCTATTAGCCACGAGATGCTCCAATAGTTTTGCTGCCGAATCAATTAAGCAGATTGGCCTATAGGATGATGACATATCTTGTGGTTTCCCAGGTTTCTTTATCAATACAACTCTAGCTTGCTTCCATTCTTCTGGGAATTCACCTATTTCCATAATGTTGTTCATTACCCTCAATACCTGCCTTGCCATCTTCATGACCTCAGCCGGGATGCCATCTAATCCTGGTGCTTTACCGGCTCTAAGCTTCAGCATAGCTTTACTTAGCTCAACCTCGGTAAATGCTGGTCCTTTTGGTCTTATTCCTGGTCGCTCCCATACCCATCCCCCATCCTGTGGGAATAATTCGCGTAGAATCTCCTTTCTTTTCTGCCAATTAAGCGTATCTGTTTCCTTATGTTTTAATTTTTTAGTGACGATCTTATACCCTAGTCCCCATATGTCTTCGTCAATTTCATCGCACAGTCTGTCCCAACATTGCTTTTGACTTCTGCTGATAGCTTTTTTTGAGCGCATTCTTCTTTTCGCGGGCTGCTTGCATTTCTTCATGGCAGTTACCTGGTGTTATCTTCCTTCTCCGCTGAAGTCTTCTTCTTGCTCTGTTTGACTCCTTTCTTAGTTGACTAATTTCATCAGTCCACCAAAAGACTTGTTTTTTGTTTCTCATCTTTCCATTTTCTTTGGCATTGATTTATCGCACGCCCGCGTTAACAAATGTATCAAGTCCTTGTGCGTATGACTCTCTGCGAGTTGCTCTTCCTCGAGCGCTGATTGAAGTGCTTCTCTGTTAAGCTTCCTCAGTAACCACCCTCCTATTTCAAAATGTGCTACATTCTTTACGCTACTCCTCAAGCAATATGTAATATACATGTGGTCACTGAGTGTTTCTTCTTCTAATACTTGCCAGTCTGTGATCGACTGCGCCACCGTCGGTGTAGCTAACGTAATATCAATTACGGATTCAGAGTTACCTTTTCTGAATGTGGGTGAGTCTCCTTTATTAATCACTACTAAATCCACCGTAGTCATCCAGTCGATCGTGTCTTCCCCTCTAGAATCCGTCCTCGCCGATCCCCAGGCTCGCGCTTTGGCGTTTAGGTCTCCCGCAACCACCGATTCTCCTCTCTTTCTTATCAGGATATCTCCCATCTCATCAAGGAAACGCTGGTACTCTATGTTGCTTCTGTTTGGCGAGAAGTAACAGCTGTAGAAGCTGATTTTGGGATTCTCTAGCTCCACCCACACAACACTTCTACTCTGGCCATGTTCAAGTATCTTGAGCTTATCATTTATAATCCATATGGCCGCTTTACAATCTTTATCTACTAGCCAGTCTTTACTCATTTTTTGATTTGGCTCACTTGCCAACACCACATCTACATTCCCTTCTCTAACTGTCTGTTGCAAAAGTCTATGAGCGTCTTTTGCAGTGTTTAAATTTATTTGCAACACCTTAATCTTGTAAGAACCATGCATAGCCATTGAAAAAGATAAAACAAACTTTTTAACTTTAACACATTTAAAAGTTACCTATTCTAATATCACATTTTAGTTTATCACAGTTTGGATTCTAATCACAGGTTTTTATCACATGTGTCTGCCATTATTCTGGTAGTTTGTTTCTTATCTGTCTGTTTGGCGGCGGCTAGAGCCTTCCTAAAGCTTCCACATTTGGCCCCTCCAGGTCTATGTCCTGCTTGTTCGCAGAGTAAACAGAACTCCTCTCTATCACATTCCTTTTCCCTATGTCCTTCTGTTCCACATTTGCGGCACATCTTTGATCTATCTTGACCCGCACAGGTTCTGGACGTATGTCCGTGTTCCCAGCACCTGTAGCATGTGTCTATCGCAACTCTTTTCGCTACCTGACACTGGGTAAGACCTATTCTAAGATCTCCCCTTCATTAGCTTTACCCCGTCTTCCTTTCTCACCACCAATGTTATCGCCTGCATCCCTCTACCGCAAGGGCGCAGTTCACTCATTCTGTATATTTTCCCAGTCAGGTTACCTAATCTCTCCTCTATAGCTTTTATGACCTCTTGTCGATCTGTAACTGCATCTACGCCTCTAATGTCGAACGTTTCAAGGTCTCGATTTGATCCCAACTGGCGAGTTAAAATTGCTTCATCGCTTTTTCCTATTAGCGTCTTTATCTTGTCCACGGCTTCATTGTCTTTTTTTACAGTGATTAGAAGCTTTCCCTCTCTGGTACTCCGTACCCCTTTTATGACCGATATTACATCGCTGCCTTCTAAATCTTTCCTTACACCTGTCAAGAGAGCCTTATAGTCCATCCCTTTTTTTTCTACAACTAGTGCATAGGAATCTTTCTCACGTTGGGTTTTTTGGTCGTTCTCCTTGTTAGATTTTATGTGTCTACTTGGCATAAAAATTGTGATTTTTGTTTTTAAATCTTGGAAGATCCAGCTACTCATCTTGACGAGCGCTTCATTTGGAAGTCCATTTATATGATGTAATGCCAATTCTTCTCCCTCCTTTATTTCACTTTTAATCTGTGCCAACAATTCTAGCACCTTTTCCTCTGTTTCTTCGCAGATCCCTTTAATTATCTTTTTTCCTATCTGTAAAGGTCCCTTTGACCTAATTGTAGTTTTACTCTCTATCACCTCTAAAATCTCAGAAGTGATACTTAACTCCGGGAATCTATCCCTATATAATCGTTGTATTCCGTGTTCCATCTGCATATCTAGCGGTGACACTATCACTACTTTTACTATTCTGTCGTCTGCTTCTACTGGATTGCCCACTATCTCTTCCGTGTTTTCCAGTAGTTTACTATCCCAGGGACTACCCTTAATCTTCTCCCAAGCTTCGAGAGTTATACTACTAGGAAGTTTGGTAACTATCACCTCCGGTACGCCACCGTTCCACGGAGCTGTTTGAACTTCCTGGTCCTTGGTTTTTGGTTTCTGGGTATAATTCCTATTAGTCCGGTTCAGTTGTTCCTCTTCCATTTTCTTTATTTTAATTTCAAGTTGTGCTTGTCTAACGTCTGTTAGACTTTGTTCGTGCATGACCCTTTTGACATATCGCTGGATGTCATCCATACCAGTTTTTATCTCCCTGTGAACTGACCTGTTGTTATTTTTAAAGTTCACCAGAGAATCCACTATATCCTTTAGGATCTGCAAATTGGGACTCGTTTTCTTCTCCTCCTGCGTCTGAGTCAAAATTGGACTCTCCGTTTCCTTTTGCCTTTTCTTTTTTTTTCTTTTCCGCTTTTTTTGTCCTACCTCTTCCGGTGATTGTGTAGTGGACTCGCTGCGCGAGACTATGGTCATTTGTTCCACCTTAACTATCGGTTGGTCCATTACATTTACCCCCGCCTTTTTTTTAACAGTTTCCTTCTCCATCTCTACTGTCTGGACTTCTGTTAGTTTCTGTATTGGGTTTTTATCTAACTCCTCATCCTGCCATATACCCCTTCGATTCCATGACACTAGCATCTGGTGATGACAAATCAATTAGCGGGATCGGCGAAATCGACAAAGTCTTATTTCCCTCTTTATTCCCTATCCCTCCTGAAGAACCAGGAGGGGTTCTTTTCAATGCGGATCGTCTTATCGTTGGATTGTGACTTTTTTCCCACAAGCATAATTCTGTTTCCTGTAGCTCTTCTTGTTCATTCTTTACATTGTTTCTCTCTTTCTCTTCTCCACATGACTGACTTCTGTTTGGTCGGTTCATATTCATACAGCTCTGTTCCCTGTTCTGGGAAGGGCTACATGATGGGGTACACCCATGACAGCGTCATACCACTGCCACCAGCATGTACTCATGCTGCATCAAGTTATGTCATGTTGGGGGGGACATCGTCAACCCCCTAGGACTCCAGCCTCTTACTCGCCCTTGCGGGTTTTCGGAGTTCCCACGCCTCCGACGACGTGGGCACCCTCCCAAGACGCCTGCCAAAGCAGGGGGCCCATCGGATGCTTGAGGTCTTCATTGGGGCACTTTTTCTTTCTCCCCTCAGACCCTACACACCGTGGCGCCAGCATTGTGCGTCCAAACCTCGGAACTTTATGTTCCACCATGTCCAAACTCTAGTCCGTGTGCATAGCCATTGTCAAATAGAAATGAAAAGGCCCGTCCGCCCTCGGATAACCTAATAGCCAATCGGGGCCGGAAAAGAGAGAGTCGGGGTCAATAGCAAAAGAGTAGAGAGTTGACCCCTAATAGAATAGATGAAAGTAGCTCTACCCAAAGATAGGTACTAGAGCGTACCTACGAAACAAGGTAGAGTTGAGAAAGATAGGCCCCTCCTCTTTCATCCGGGCTTGGGACCGGCTGCAGTACTACTGGGAGCGTGTGTTACATACGTACATCACTCACCCCACCACAGGCAGAGTTAACCTAACCTAACCTAACCTAACCTAACCTAACCTAACCTAACCTAACCTAACCTAACCTAAGCCTAGCCTAGCCTAGCCTAGCCTAGCCTAGCCTAGCCTAACATAACATAACATAACATAACCTAACATAACCTAACCTAACCTAACCTAACCTAACCTAACCTGGCCTAACCTAACCTAACCTAACCTGACCTGACCTGACCTAACCTAACCTAACCTAACCTAACCTAACCTAACCTAACCTTTTTTTTTAAAGAGGATTAGGAATACTTTTACGTACACACCCCAGCTTGCTCTATGCCAGGGGTAGTGTCGGACTCTCCCTATTATTCGGGCCTACCGACTAAACCCTTCCCTCTCTTCCAGCTAGTGAAAAGCAACACTTGGAACCACCAATCCTGGCATATCTTCAAGGTGCTGCTGGGTATTTCCAGTTCTATTTTGTTGCATTCTTGTAGTCATTACTTTTACTTCGTGCGAATTTTGTTCAGTTATAATATCGATATAATAAATAGTATAAATAAAATTTATTAAAATATAAATTTATAAAATATAATAAAATATCACAGATGGGCAGGAAGATATTCCTAATCTTCTATCACGGTTAATTTTAATTAATTAATTAATTAATTAATTGTTCTTTTTCCAATTCTCTTTCATAATCGGCCTTTGTCATCATTATTTTAATCACAAATTTTTCAAAAGCAAACCAACTCTTCTTACATTCTACTATCTCCTCAATTATGTTATCTGGGCTTACCTTTATTCCCAAGGTAGCTTCTAGCGTGTGCCTTTCCACGTGCCATCTCTGGCAACAAAACAGGGTATGCTTCGGATCATCCTCCATGTTTGGGCAATACCAGCAATAAGGATTGTTCTTCTTTTTTATTCTGTGTAGGTATGTTCCAAAGCATCCATGTCCAGTCAACGCTTGGGTGAGGTAGTAATTAACTACGCCATGCTTTCTTTCCATCCATGGTCTTATCATTTTGACAAGCCTAGCGGTCCATCGTCCTTGTGCGGCGGTTTCCCACCGTTCCTGCCACTTCTGCATCGTTTTTTCTCTGGCCTCCCTGTTTATTTGGGCCCTTAGCTCCTCTTCAGCATCTTTACATTTGTAGTAAGTGTCTGACCTCTCCTCTATCAGTAAGTCCATCGGGATTATCCCGGCCACTACTAGGACTGCTTCCAAGGAGACAGTCCTATATGCACTGCATATCTTCACAGCCATTGCTCTTTGACAGCTCATGATTTTTCCCCTGTTCCTTTGTATCTTTACTGCATTGCGCCATATGGGTGCCGCATAAAGCATTATTGACTGTACGGTAGTGTACAAAATTTTCCGCTTTTGCGCACTAGGGCCTCTCACGTTTGGTAGGACCCTGGAGAGTGCTTTTGTCATTGCCAAAGCCTTCCTAGTCACTTTATCTACATGTGAGGAGAACATCAATCCATAGTCGAAGGTCACTCCAAGGTATTCGGCATTCTTACTAGGTGTAAGTTCTTTTCCTTGTATCTCAAAACTAATGCTTCTAATTTTTTTACTCATGTTGAAAATGAGGACTGAAGTTTTTTCAGGTGCCATTTGTAAGTGGTTTGCTCTTAACCACATGTCCACTGCATGAAGGCTGTTGTCTCCAATTAGTTTCATCTCTTGCAGATTTGGCTGATATAAAGATGACCAAGTCATCCGCATAACAGATTAGTTGAGCGCTAACCGGCACTTCTACATCCATTACATCATCGTAGAGGATATTCCACAAGGTAGGGCCTAACACTGACCCTTGTGGAACACCTCCAGCTAGTTCAATAATTCTCTCCTTATCTATACTAATCTGCCTATCGCTCAGATAGGAATGAATCATATTCTGCATGTATCTAGAGACCTTTCTATTTCTAAGCTTCTTTAGTATGATTTCCCAGGAGGCAGTATTGAACGCGTTTTTAACGTCAACCAAGATCATCCCGCAGCAACTATTTACTGTTTGTTGACTCTCTTTTATGAGCATTAATATTCTTTCCATGGCATGGACTGTTGACCTTCCTTTCCGAAAGCCATATTGGTTTATATGCAATCCCTCTTTTGCTTCTATTTCTCTCACTAGCCTGACATTTATCAAGCTTTCAAATACCTTTCCAACCACGTTGATCAGGCAGATTGGTCGGTATTTAACATCTCCTCCGGGTTCTTTTTTAGGCTTTTCAATGAGTACAATTTTTGCAATTTTCCACTCTTGCGGGAACTCATTTTTCCTCAGATATTTATTGAATAATTCTAGAAAGAAGGACAAGTCAGATAGCACCACTGCCTTCACTACTTCAGGTAATATCCCGTCAGGCCCAGGTGCTTTACCACCTTTAATTCTTTTCCCAGCCTCCTGAAGCTCCACTTCCGTGAACGGATCTGCGGGGGCCATCTCTTCGTTTGTTTCGTCTATGCGGTACCCTGTTTTCTCTATGTGCAATTCTCTGACAATCTCTACCTTTCTTTCTACGGTTAAATCTACTCTTGGAGAGGGTAATTGCAATTGATGTTTCACTATTTTGTACGCATCTCCGTAGACGTCTTCATCTAAGAGGCTGCATAACTCTTGCCATTTTCGTTCTTTTTTAGCTAAGATTATTTTTCTGAGATACCTCCTTGTCTCGTGATATTCATTTTTACGTGCCACTCTTTCATTACTTCTTGCCCTTTGATATCGCCTTCGTTTCCGTTTCGTCTCGTGTATTATTGGGAGTACTTCTTCATCCCACCAATAGGGCGGGCTTTGTACATGTAGCTTCATCCTTGGCGTTGTCGCTCTATACGCCTTGCGCATCTCTTTCTCGCACGCCTTTGCCCAATTGTCCCCTTTTTTAATTTGCTGTATTCTTCTTCCAAAGAATTCCACTAACTTTTCTGGTCTGATTTTTCGTACACCCACCTGAAATTTTGTTTTCTTTGGGTGTCCCACTCTATGTAAACGTATCTGTGATCGCTATAAGTTTCGTCACTCAACACATCCCATCTGGGGTTTCTTTCCATGATACCTTCGCTTACCAACGTGAGATCTATATACGATACTCCATTTGATCTAACTAAAGTGGGCCTTTCTCCGTCATTTATTATGGACAACTGGAGGCTATTTGCCCAATCGAATAGATACGTTCCTCGTTCATTCACTACTTCTCCTCCCCAGTAGGTGTGTTTTGAGTTGAAATCCCCAGCTAACACTACATCTTTTTGCATTGCCATAATGACATTCCTCAGTTCATCCATGCATGAGTTGAACGCTTCCATGCCACTGTTAGGACTAATATAAACAGATAATATATGACATTCACTAGTTTCTACACAAACAAAGCATTTACCATATGTATAGTTTATCACAGGTATTTTATTAATATTAATTATCATGGCCGAGTTTTCAGGATTTGTATAATAGTTCCGCTTCTTGTTGATTTTCGTATTTGGCTCACTGACTAGTATAAAATCACATGCTCTTTGCACGGCGACTACCTCAGCTAAATCGTGTGCAGTGCGGCTTCTATTAACATTAATTTGTAAAACTCTACCCATGATGTTTTAATGTTAGCTATAAGGATCTGTTTCAGTCCTTTGCTTTACCTGCTCTCTTGCCTTTGTTAGAGCTTTTTGAATTGCGGGCATCTACTTTGCCCCGCAATATGTCCATCTTCGTCACATAAAGGGCAACATTCCCTGCTTTCACAGTCTTTTACATCATGCCCCTCTCTTCCGCATTTGTAGCAAGCTCGCCTTCTATCGGGTCCCTGGCAGTCTTTTAGCTTGTGGTCGTAGTCCCAACATCGATAACATCTTTTAACAATTACCCTTTTTTCCGTATAGCAAGGCACTATTCCTATTCTGAGTCTGGTATTACAGATTTTTTTTGCGTCTTCTGTATTGATTGTAACTGAGACCGCAAGCGTGTTTCTAGCATTTGGCCTCAACTCCCCTATTCTACAGTATTTTTCCTTTAGGCTTCCAACCGCTTTTTCAATTGCTTCTTTGACATCTTCTCTTTCTGTTGTTGCGTCAAGGCCTCTTATATGTATAGTCTCCATGTTCTCGCGGCCTCCTATCTGCCGAATACTTGTCCCTTCGCTTGTTTTAATGATATTCCTTAAGCTCTGCAATGCCAAAGGATCCTTTTTGGTCGTAATAAGTAGTTTTCCATCCCTGGTGCTTCTCACCCCACTTATTGCTTGCGCGGCCACCTCATCCCTTAATTTTCCCTTGACCTCCTTTAGTAGAGACTTATAGTCTGCTCCAGGTTTTTCGACGACCAAAGCGTACGATCCGTTCCTCCCTTTCCGAGCCTCATCTGTTCCAGTCGTATTGGTCTGAGTATTCTTTCTTGTGGTATATATTATAATTTTATTCTTTGTGCCATGGAAAATATATTCCACCATTCTGCATAGGGCTGACTCCCCCATGCATTTGACCCTGTGCATTGCTATTAGCTCATCTTCTTTTACCTCGTTTTTAAGTTTTTGCAAAGCTCTATAAGTGTCTTCCTCCGTTCCCTCGAGTATTATCTTAATAATTTTACTCGTAACTGAGTATTGTGACCCCCTGGTTTTAGTCAGAGTGGTATTTTCTAGGTGGTCAAAATCGTCCAAGTTCACCAGTTCTGGATATCGTGCCCGGAATAGTTTTGGATAGCCAAAGTCCATATCCTTATCTTCTACTAACACCACCTTAGTCATAATGGCCTCCGCATCCAGTGGGTTACCTTCATTTATGTCCGTGTTTGTGTATAGTTGAGAATCCCATGCTTGTTCCTTGACCCTTTGCCATAATTGCCAAGTAATTTCTTCCGGTAATCTTGTGAGTATCTGCTCATGGGGTACCCCTTTCCAAGCCATTGTTTGTGTCTCACAGTCTTTCCTTCCCACTGGCCTCTCAGGTTCCCCTTTCTTTACAGTTGCGGCTTTATATTTTTCCTCCATTGATTGGTGTTGTTTTTCCAAGGCTTTAAATTTTTGTTCCAAAGTTTCTTGGCGCTTTTCAAACATCATTTTTGTTTTTTGAAGTTCGGCTTCCAGATCCAGCCTTTTCTCATGCTCATAGTAACTTTCTCTAACTGCCATCTGTACTAGGTTTTGTAATTCATCTAAACCGGTCTTTAGGTCTCTATGCACTTCTCTTCGTTTGTTTTTAAATTCAACCATTTTTTCAACTTTTTCTTTAAGTGTTTTTAGAGTCAAGCTTGTGTAGTCAGTCTCTACACGAGTCGTGATGGGACTGTCAAATGTTTTCCGTTTTTTGGTTACATGCGTGACCGTTCTAACACTACCGTTGTCACTTAGTTCGTCCATCTCAGATTCCGATTCGGTTTGTATTGTGGAACTCTGCGGTGACAGTCTTGGGTCGTATTCCTTGGTAGTACATTTTTTTATTATTACCACTGGTTGTCTTTTGGTTGATTCCCCAACAGAGTTACACATCTGCCAATGGCTTTGGAAGTTGAGCCTACTATGCCTAGGCCCTCTAGACTCCATCTGTTTGTTATGATCCTCATCCGTCTTTCCAATTACTCCCTTAGAAGGGGTTCTCTGTTTAAATGCTTCATTTTCTGTCGGTTTGGTTTCTAGCATTGAGTGATCCATTTTCCTATAAACCTCCTCTTCTGCGTCTTTTAGTGACTTGCCATGTGTTCCCCTGGCCTGGTCACCTACCGGGGACATGTCTTGGTTGCCTACCAAGGCCGTGTCTGTTGCTTCTCCAACCTTCGTTGGAGGAGTTCTGCGAATTTTTCCTCTCTTATCTGCCTCATCTACCTTCTTATCGTCTATCTCTGAGCTATCGGTGTCCGGTATGTGTCGCACCCTATGTGGTTTTATTGACTCTCCAACCGAGTTACATCTTTGTAGTTCGCTAGTGAAATTTAGTCTGCTATGTCCTAGTACTTTGCTTCTTTCCAACATAACTCTAGCTTGCTTCTTTTCTTCTTCTGGTGGGGTTCTCTCTTTCCTCCTGCTTTTCTTTCTCTGTTCTGTTTCTCATTATGTCTTCCTGTAACTGACCGATCTGTCTCCGCTCCCTATCCGTTTGCATATACTCTGTTTCTGTCTTGTTTGCTTGCACTTTTTTTCCAGATTCCATTTAGATCTTAATCCCATCCTGGGGAGGCTCTTTGAGCGGGGTACACCCATGGCAGAAAACTTCTGCCACCAGCATGAACTCATGCTGCGCTCCAATATGCCCGTGTGGGGGGAATTTTCAACCCCCGGGGGGCTCCAGCCTCTTACTTGCAAAGCTTCGGAGGTCCCACGCCTCCGACGACGTGGGCACCCCCCCAGGTGCCTGCCAGGCCGGGGGCCCAACGGACGCTTGGGGTCTTCATTGGGGCACTTTTTCTTTCTCCCCCCTCCGACCTTACACGCCGTGGCGCCAGCATCTTCATCTAGTCCTTTAGAACGTTGGGTTCTATACCATATCAAAATCTTGTCCGTTTCCATTGCCATGTCGAAAGAAAAGAAAGGAAAGGCCCGTCCGCCCTCGGATAACCTAATAGCCAATCGGGGCCCTGAAATATTAGAGTCGGGGTCGATAGTAAGAGAGTAGAAAATGACCCTAATAGAAAAGAATAGAAATAGAGTTCAACCCATAGCTTGGTACAAGAGAGTACCAAGGAAGCAGAGTGTAAACTAGGAAAGACCCTCCTCCTTTGTCCGGGCTTGGGACCGGCTACAGCGATTACGGATGCGTGTGCCACATACGTGCATCACTCACCCCACCGCAGGCGGAGTTAACCTAACCTAACCTAACCTAACCTAACCTAACCTAACCTAACCTAACCTAACCTAACCTAACCTAACCTAACCTAACCTAACCTAACCTAACCTAACCTAACCTAACCTAACCTAACCTAACCTAACCTAACCTAACCTAACCTAACCTAACCTAACCTAACCTAACCTAACCTAACCTAACCTAACCTAACCTAACCTAACCTAACCTAACCTAACCTAACCTAACCTAACCTAACCTAACCTAACCTAACCTAACCTAAGCTAACCTAACCTAACCTAACCTAACCTAACCTAACCTAACCTAACCTAACCTAACCGGCCCTAACCCAACCTAACCTAACCTAACCTAACCTAGCCTAGCCTAACCTAACGTAACCTAACGTAACGTAACCTAACCAAACCAAACCTAACCTAACCTAACCTAACCCAACCCAACCCCTAAAAACAACGAGAGAATCACAATTTTTTATTTACTCAAGAATGTAATTTGAATGAAGCAAAAGAATAAATGTAAAATTAATTAAGCACGTAAAGCTTTGAAAGGATCTCTAGCATATTTATAATTCCAACGGCGCCAGTGGTATTCGCATAAGTTATCAGCAAACTGGTCCTCCGGAACATGGCGGCTTTTAAAAAAAGTTATTTAAAAAGTCATTAAAAATTTTTCCCATAAACTTAACATGAGACAGTTTATTGACCATAACTTTTTAAGGGGTCATTTCCTAAACAAAAGTCGTATGTCTTTAAACTCATAGGACCAAAACTAATCTAAATATATATACGACCCATAAAAATATTTGTCTTTCTAAACCGAACTCCAGCCCATACCCCTTATAGCTTCGGATACCACATTAAATGCAGTTATGATGACAGCACATATGTCAGACAAATGTCGGACATATGTCGGACACCGCCATATCGCTTACATTCTCTTGTTTAGGTACAGTTTTGCTATCCAACCTAGGTCGGATTAAAATCCGATCTAGGTCGGATTGAAATCCAATCTAGGTCGGATTAAATCCGCCCTAGGTCGGATTGGTTGGAATTAATCCGACCTAGTTCAGACTGGACAGGGGTGTGCATCGACATTTGTTCGGATATATGTCGGATGTGTGTAGGATGTATACTGAACATATATCGGGTGTATATCAGATATAGTTTGGATGTATGTCGATGTATGTCGTACGGGTGCGAGAGGAGAGAAGGACAGAGTAGGGTAGAGGGAGGAGCGTTTAGGTTAGTTTACGTTGTTTAGAGTTAGGTTACTAGGTGTTGTCTAAAGTTAGGTTAGGTTAGTTGGACTTGTTATGTGTTAGGTTAGCTAGTGTTGTCTGGAGTTAGGTTAGGTTAGTTGGACTTGTGCGGACTTAGGTTAGATAGCAGGAAAAATTGAAAGGTTAGGTCAGCGCCGCGGCGTTGACCTAACCTATCAATTTGTACATTATCGTTAAGCAAGCATTGGAATTTTTTCGGTTGTTGATAATTTCTTGGTTAAAGTAAAATGTTTGTATTTTCAACTTTTAATTATTCAAAATTTTAATTTTTAAAACATGCAAGTTTCTGGTATATTAGGGATAGTCCAATTTTAAAAATTCGAATGGGATTAGATTCCTCGGGAAATTAGGGTTCAGATCCAATTAACAGATCACAACGAAAAACGGAAAAATGTACCTAAATAATTATGTACGCCTGTCGGATATGTAATTCTCGCACAAGACATTTCCAGCGAACCCCAAACGCGGTGGAAATACCTTTAGAAGTAAAGAAACAAGATGGCGGATGTGAAGTAATTTGAGACGGCGGTGCTGTAACGTAATCAAAGAAGGCTGGTGTAACGTAATCAAAATGGCTGATGTGGGGGGTGTCCGAGCAAGGAGGGTAGTAAAGAGGGAGCAAGGAGGAAATTCCTTAAAAATAAGACTTTATAGTGGGAATTTACATGTAGAAACCTAGGTTAGATATAGCGATTAGCGGCGGCGCTGTGCTCTGATTTCCCATTCCTACTACTAACATAAATGAAAAAAAGTGATAAATACTCCTTTGTGTTTTATTAATGCGTGCCACAAAAGGTTCCTGAAAACCATCAATAAGTTGAATGAAATTGATTTTTATTTCAGTGAAAATAGTTAATAAGCATTTCTCAAGTCCTCAAATTAATTACAGCATTCTATAGATTGTAATTATGAAAGAACTTGCTATATAAAGATTTATACAACAAGAGATATATAATCAAGGGTGATCCAGTTACATCCACTCCCACAAAAGTCAGACATGAGGTCGAGAATTAAGCTACACGACGTTTGGAGACGTCTGGACTAACTCTGAACTTAACTTCATTATAATTTGAATTAGGGCCGCTATACTTGCGGCCATGTCCCCAATGCTCCACCCGGAGGTACTACATTGGGTTTAAACGCGAAAAATAGTCGTGCTCCTAATTTATTCTTACTTCATAGTTGAACTTAACTTCAGCAGTTTACAGAGATTAACAGGGGGGGTTGTCAGAATACGGATTTTTGTCAGGCGCCCCTACACCTAAAAATTACACTTTAACAGGAGAACAGCTGGATTAACGTGTAGATACCTTTTTGATAAAAAAGCGTAAATAAAACACAACTCTCAGTTCTATAAAACTTTAATGCTAGTCTGTAAAACCGTAAAATACACATGAGACTGCTATATGCGTCTCTAAATAAATTATTTAATAAGCTAAATTATATAATAATTGTAAGTACCTAAATATTCGGGGTTTAACTTACGCTCTTAGGTAACACCTATTTATATAGTTTTTAGATGCTGTTGACTGAATAATTTAGAAATCATATGCTCATTGTTATCCGAATTGACCTTTTATTAAATTTGGATCTAGCAAATTTTTGTGATAATTATAAGAGCGAATAAAGAACATGAGTAGGACGAAGACAGAATCAGCACAATTTTAATTGATGCTCCCGTAATTCGGTTCTTGGAAGTTTTATAGGTAAGCTGTTAAACGCATCTAAACCAAAATTTCCCGGGAATCTAAATCCGTTGGAATTGTTTAAATCGGACCACCCCTTCTCAAGTTACATCCTTTGATTTCATATCTAACCTAAATAAAGTTGTCAAATTTTCTTATCTGATTTTGCACACCAACTTCCATAGTGCGTATAATATGTGGAAGATTTGATATAAACTTCTTGAATACTTTGAGGGATACATCAAGTACGGTCTGCGATAATTTCAAGAAATCTGAAAGTTATTTTATAATCGGCGAACGGGTCCAGGCATACAATTATGATTTTGGAAGAAGATGTTGTTATGGCGTAAGGTTTTCAAATAACAACTTGGTTCGCTCTAACTGAATTGCTGCGTTTATACATTCTTCATGCGTTGGGGTCGACTGCTTTTCCAAATCCAAAATTTGTTCCCACTCATTGTCTGTAATTTTTAGTTTTTCCTGGAAATAGGCCATCTCGATGTGCTTCTCGTTGTGTTTGTTCACGACGTCACTTCCAGTAAAAACGCTTTCGCACACACTGCATGAGATACTTAAGAAGTTTATTCTAGAAAAATTAATGATTAACAGTTTTTGAATTATATATGTAAATATTCATTTCTTCTGCGTTTACAGGTTAAAATTCAAACCAAGACTTACTTTTCTTTGTCGATAGTCCTCACACAGTGAATATTTCGGGAAAAAATATTATTAAAATGTTGACTTAATAAAAACGTAAACCGTAAACTTTAAGCGGATAATATAACAAAACAATGCAATGCTAAGGATCATACATTGGCGTTGGTGGTTAAATACAAACAGATAAAACCTACTATAAAACAATTATAAATGTCACTTTTCCCGTCAAAACTTGCATATAACACCAATTAACATAATAAGGACTGCGCATGCTTGGCAGTCAGCATAAAAGACGACGGAACTATGTTCCAGAGCATTAGTTGTCAAAGTATCGTCGAGTTGATCAAAATTACAAGTTAAGGGTGGATTTTTCTAGTGTTGACGCTACAAGTGATGTAAGAGTGCCATTTGGTATCGACAACCTAGTAGATAAGACCATCTATGTGCTAGGTAAATTTACATCAAATTTTCACCACCATAACGTGAAAGTTGGTTTTAATTTATACGGTGGTCTGCAACCAGTCGTACAAATTATTTGCAATAGTAGAATGTGCCAAAATTATACTATAAAAATGGACTACTTTAAAAAGGAGAGGGTTTTGCAATTTTCAATTGAAATTTAGAACCATACAATTTACCCAAGAAGCAGCAAACGTAAGATTGAATGGTTTTTCTGGCGGAGATATTTTAGAATTACAACTGGATCGTAAATTGAAATTGAGACTGATTGCCGAAACATCTAATAGAAGTGTATGGGTGGTGAATAAATTTCAAGAAGAAAATTTATATAATATGGAAATTACGAAAGATCGGAATGTTATTGTGTTGCCGGAGTACGAGTGCATCAAGCTATTAAATCTGCGAGAATTAATCTGTTATAAAATGGAGGAGTAGAGGTGTAGAAACTTTCCAGAATTTTACGTAATATTTTTAGGTGATATAAAAAATGTATGTGGAAAGGTTCAAACGTTATTAGAGGAGGAGAGCCGTGCGAGTTTATCTTTGTTTAATGATTGCAGTAATTTAAATTACTTGACAGTGTTGGAAATTATTAAATACCACCCCATCCAGTAATTAGAAGATGCGACTGCCAGGCGATCGCTTACATAAATGTTTAGAGATTTAGCTATCCCAGATTCGCCAGACTCTGGTTTTCATAGCGGTTTATAGATGTTATCAACACATGTATATATTTTATTAAAAAGGTAATATTTCTTGATAAAGTTTGTTCTACTTATTTGTATCGCCTACATCAACAAAAATTATTAATAAATGTATTAAACTATCTTGTTTCTTATTCTTAGGTTTAAGGTGGTAGCACTCCTAAGTTTTTATTCACTAGATTTAAAGTAAATGTCCGAAGGAGGTTTTAAAAAGGGAGTTAAATATGGATGAGCAGAAATATTGAAGGTTTAGCGCATTAAGAAGTTTAACCCGGTAAGGGATGGTTCGATTTTAAAGATTCTTACAGTATGAGACCATCCGGGAAGTGCTTGATTAAATTATGCATCTCGGGTAACCAAAAAGGATATAAGGATCGAATGTACTTTCGCTGTTCATTTATCTAATTGGAATGTAGTCGTCTCGAAGAAGCGTATTTAAAATTTAATTGTTTATTAGTAAAATTTAAACCGTTACAAAATGTTTATAATACATTAGCTAAAATTTGGGTCGAGGGTTGGCTCTTTAGAAAGAATTAGGTGAGGAGTGGAATCCCAATTAAAAGAGCTTTAATTTGAATCCCAACACATCGAAAAAATTCTGGGGTAGAATTTTTCCCCAATTTAAGAGGTTATGAGGGGGTGTTTATCAGCATAGTTAAAGAAAACTTTTAAAAAGGAGCTATGATGTCAAAGTGAACGGTAGTGGGGTTTTAAAAGTCTTTTATTCTCTAGATTAAATGTCCGAGGAGGTTCGGGGTTTTAAAAGGGCGTTACTCGACAGGGGGTGATCTGATTTGAAAAATTGCAACAGTTTTAGATTGTTCAAGAAATTCTGGTTTAGGTTAATGTGGCTGGTTGAAGAAAACTTTTATCTAGGTTAGATATGAAATCAAAGAGCAAAAAATTGAGGTTTGGGGTTTTTAAAGGGCGTAACTCGACAGGGGGTGGTCCGATTTAAACAATTCCAACGTATTTGGATCCCCCGGAAAATTGTGATTTAGATACGTTTAACAGCTCACCTAAAAAACTTCCAGGAACCGAATTACGGGAGCATCAGCAAGAAGTGTGCTGATTCTGACTTCGTCGTTCTACTAACATGTATACATCTAGTTCAACTGAAACGATATTGTAACATGAAATTTAAGATATTAACAAGGAGAATATACAAACAAGTATTTTAGATTATATTAGAAATTATGTTAGTCCTTAAAATGGAAGCGGAACATCAATTTATATTTACGTAGTACTTGATTACAAATACCATTCAAACAGATCTGTACTGATAATTTACTTGTCATAATCATCATTTTGCATTTGACCCTACTTAAGGTTGGTTTGTCTAACTTCTTTTCTATTCTGTGCTAATCTAGAAAGTTCTGCATAGCCTTCACAACCTAAATTTCTAATACTTTGACTAATATAACTTGGTCTAGGTTTTCCTATACTCTTCTATCTTTTTCCTATCTACCTGGCTCTACATAGATATTAGCAACCTGATGGTTGTTAAAGAACTCCAACATGTTTACATGATTCTCCTTTATAAAGAAATGAAATATTACCTAGTTATTCCGTCCAAAAAAGAAAAAGTGTTAAATTATATGTTATGGTAGGGCTTAAGCAACGAATCGCTGCCAACATGCCAGACCGCTAACTAATTATGAGTTATGTTATGGTGACGTTTACTAAATTATATGTTATGTTAAAACTTAAGCAGCGAATCGCTGCCAACATGCCAGACCGCTAACTAGTCATGAGTTATGTTATGGTGACGTCTATTAAATTATATGTTATTGTAAGGCTTAAGTAACGAATCGCTACCAACACGCTATCGCTAACTAATTGTGAGTTATGTGATGGAAACGTTTATTAAGTTATATGTTATGACAAAGCGACCTTACTAAATAGTCCCTCATGTCTTAACTGATGCCCTATCATTCTATCTCTCCTGACCTTTAAATGTTTCCACATATAGGGTTCCTCACCTATCCTTCTATAAACTTTCTCATTTGTTACTCTATCTGTCCAACTAATCTTTAACATTCTCCTGTAACACCAAGTTTCAAAATTTTCTATCTTTTTCTTATCTAACTCTTTAATTATCCTAGTCTGACTACCGTAATTTACTTGTAAAAACATCGTTCTAAAACTTTAATATTTCAGTTCTAAATTTTAGCTTAGACTACTGCGACATTTTAACTTTCATTTCTTTTAAATTTTAATAAAAAAAAGAACATGTAGTGACTATAGCTTGATATCGAACTAAATACAATATCAATTTTACTAAATCCAAAACTTAGGATGACAATATTATATTATGATTATTATATCATTATTTTCAGGTAACATGGAATGATTAATTTCCAAGTATAAAAGAAAATATAGAACGATAATGATGTTTTAAATAATGATGAAGGGCGGCATTTTAAAATTAACCAGATGTATCTAAACGTCACTGGTGTAATATGCATATTTCTGCAAACCTTGTTACTGGAATGAAACGAACCCAAAAGGCCTCTCTTCAAGTGTTTGAAGTAAGAACAAAAAATGACGGAATTGGGCACATTGCCATCGCTTTGCATGAAACTGGATAACCACCTTATAAAGGATTTTAATAACACTTAAATTCCATACGGAAGATGTTTTTCACTTAGATATTTCTCAAAGGTTTCTACATTTTAATAATTGAATGCAATAATTGTACACAAATCAGTTGCATTAAAATTAAAGTTAGTTGTGACAACCTTTTTTGCGCTGTAAAAACAAGGGAAAATAAGAAATAAAGTATTAAAAATAATTTTACGAACTATTGTTGATTCACCACTAGAACGATATGGTCTAACTGCAATTCATAAAGATTTAATGGCATCGGGCCTGTCGCTCTTCGGTGTCTTCGATCATGTCTTTTTTAAATAAGGGCTTGAAAGCGACAGCCTTGTACCTTTTTAACACTGATATATCAGTTTTTAATAAGACAATACGCCAGCTGCGCTCCTCCGTTGAAGTGTTTTGTGTGGCATATCATACAATAACAGGGTTTAATGTGGGTTTTGAAACCTTTTTAATAACGCAAGAAAAGAAATTCTACAACGAACATTTTTAACACTTGTAGATCAATTTATATAGGGTGATGGTTCTTAATCATATCACACGGGACAGTAGTTTTAAAAAAAGGAGAATGAAAGCATACAACCAAAAATACAGGGCGAATCATTACTAAATATAATCTTCATAATATTTATGCAAGTTTTGAACTTTGGGTAATTAAAAATGTGAGAAGATGTCAAAACACCTGAACCTTCGTATCATAGAAGTGCGTTTGTACAATCTTGTTAGACATATACAGGAGTATTAAAAGGGAAATATTCGTCGCATTCAAAATATTACTGAGACGAGTATTTATAAGCAATTGCAGAGTGCAAATAAAGTACACCATGATTCAGTTAACTAGAAAGAGGATGTCGAAGGTTGGTGGAAGAGAATCACACTGCTGCTTGAGTTCACAGAAAGCACATAACATAAAAGTTACAAGTGAAGTTCAAACAGTTTATAGTATTACGATAGTAGTTTTTTACACAATATCCTATTTTTCTGCATAACTATCCCCACGCCCAAATTTCTTTCCTTTGCCCCTGTATGAATTACCCTGAAATCTGCACTCCAAAAATCTCCCGCCTCTGGCCACCGAACTTCGCTGATTCCTTCCGTGTCTAATGCTAAACTATTCATTTCTATTTTTAGGTTCTCTAGCTTACCTACTTGCTTCATACCTCTAACATTCCACGCTCCGAGTTGCAAAATGTTTCCGACTTTTGTTCTGAACTTTCGTATCACATTCTCCGAAGTAGTCCCCTCCCGGAGATCCGAATGGGGGACTATTTTAAGTCCGGAATCTTTTACCCCAGAGAATGCGATCATTTTATTACAATTTAGGTACGCTGTGTACTTGGGAGGTAATGTGGTGGTTTCCCGTTGGCTTCCACATCGCGGTAGCGTGTCTTAGACTGCCATACTGCCAATCTAAGTACCAAAAGAGCCGCTGCCCTCTTTTGGGGGCTTGTCTTAGTCTAGTTCCTCACTAACAACCCTACTACTTTGGTTGGACCTGTAGTTTGGCTTTTTAGCTTATTAGAACATGCAAGCCATTTCACCTGTTCTAGTAATCTAGAACTTCGGCAAGGTGCAGGTCCATTCGAAATGGCCATAATAGTCATTCAATTATAAAATTGTAAAAGTCAAAAATGTCTTATATCTCTGAACCCTAAAAATCGTTGAAATCAAATTTTCCAGTAGTTTCCTCCTTTTCGTTTCCAAGTTATTTTAATTTATCCGACTTTTAATTTTGAGAAAACTACAATGATTGCCTTACTGACAATTGTCTGACTGACTGCCTAACTGGCTGATTAAAGGATTGACTGTCTACCTGACTCACTAAAAGCAGGAAAGCAAAGCTCATGTTAATGAGATAGCGAACTAAAACTATTAAGCAAAGTTAGTAAATACAATCTATTTCCTGTAAGTAATATTAGATATGCAAACTTCCTTAATACTAATACATAATTACCAAGTATTGCTATTTTATGACTTTCGTCAAGATACTAAAACGTATTCTGTTAGTGGAAAGCACAAAACTACTCTAATAATTTTTTCCTTTTGAGTAATATTAGATATAAAAGCATTTTTAGTGCTAACATACATCATATTTACGTGAAATACATAATACCAAATTTATAATTTTACGACTTTCGATAACAAACTAAAACATATACTACCATTGTAAAGTACGAGACTTTCTAATAATTCGAGGAATACAACTGTCTGAACTTTGCGATGAGAGATGCTCGAAATTTACTCTTACCTTTATTTAATGGCTTAACTGTTATAGGGTTATACGGAACATGATTTCCCCATTAAATTGTTCGCCCTACTTTCCACCTACAAGTTACAGCAGCAAAACTTTTGCGCTGGTAAGGAGTTTTTGTCCAACTTCTTAAAATGGAATGAGCGTTATGAAATATCAAGGTAGTAATAAGAACAAAGCCTGCATGGAGAAAAGCGCGAGGAGAAGGATTCTTATGAAATTCAAACATCAGAGGTCTTTATGTTTTAAAGGTTAGGATTTAATTTACTTCTAAGTTATAAAGCGATTACTTTCAAAGTTAATCTAAATTACACTCGGTGGTATTCCCTTTTAAGTAATCATTGTCTTTATTGCCTTGAGTTATGAGAGAGTGTCCATATTCAGTTACATGAAAATGACAGAATGACACGCAGCATTCTTCTAAACGTCGTCATTGAATCAACCTCCTGAAACATTTGTTTGTACGCAAGTTTAGAGGTGCCCACTGTTTAAAACCGAGGTGTATAGTGTATTTTGTTCTAATGCTCATATTGAAATCCAAATGTTTTCCATATATCGAGGTTGATATATCAGAAGGGCGTAAGCGCTATTTTCTGTAAAATTGAGTTTTTCCGCAATACTACACAAAAAGATGGTGTGGTGTGTACAACATATCAAAAGTGCGTACAAAACTAATTAAAAAAGCAAGTACCTTAGAGGAGTATGCCTCAATTTTTACATTTTCTAGATGTATTATTAGGATGTACATGCTCTTAAGCCTAAACAAAATTTTAAAGTAAATCAATATTAAGAATCATAAGGGTGTATGGTTTTGTAGATGTCCGTGGCGTAATACGGCCTCATGATTCTTGGTTATCGAATAGTGATTAATCGTGTTTAAACAGGCAAAGTGAGATCATTACACGCGTTCTTAAATAGCAGAAATAAACAACTTTGTAAGCCTTTGTGCAAACATAATATTCAACGCTTTTTCTGGAATATTTACTATTACAATTGTTGGTTGTTTGGTGTTTACTATTAGTTGTTGTAGTAAGTGCATTTTGTGAGTTTCCAAAAGTTGAAGACATGTATTTTGATGATGAAGATTCGTTTGATAGGCTAATTTCACATTGTGTGCATTAATTGATAATTTGCTGAACAATAAAACAATTACGGGTAATTCTTCTATTTTAGCTTACACTACTTTAACAATTGTGGTTTGTGATAATGGATTGATCAGTGGAAACAATCTAACATCAGAAAAGAAAAGTAAAAAGCGGTATTTATCGGAATAATCGGTAGATGCATCTACTGCAAGTGCACTTTTAGTTAAGTACAAAAACTACAATAGTATATTGTGTATTAGTAGCAAAAGCAATACATTTCCGGACGACAATGCAAATTGTTGGCTGAAGCGCTAACAGAGGCAAACAAGCATAGAGAGTCCGGGAATGTGCTTTTACTACGGGGTTCACATACTATTTTTGATGAAATCGCATTAAATATTTTTGAAAATTTAAGAACTGTTAGTGCATCAGCAAATAAACTATTTAAAGAAAACATACACCTACAAGTGTGCAGAAGATTTATTGACAATAGACATAACTAATGCCTCCAGCTTTTCTGGAAAAGTTCAGCCACTAATTCATGGTTGTACAAATTACAGCATTACTGTAAATATAAATAAATCATAGTTGTTGTACTATGCCTGTAAGTAACATAGGTGTAATATTTTTTAAAGAAATCACTTATGTATACTTTGTGAGATTGCTTGTTGGAGTGCATTATATTGTTTAAAATTAAGATAAAAGCTGTACGGGAAAAAGGACGGGAAAATAATTTCCAGTACCGTTTTTTGACATATACTGGACTGAAGTATACTTTGACACTTGATTTTGAGCTGACAAAGTAAACATTCTTGCTCGATTTCAGAAAAAAATACGGTAAAATGTTCTGCTTTTGTGTCAATTTAAACTCAACCTTTAAATATACAAAATTTTGGCGTATTTATTGAGAAAAAATATTTCACCGATGTTTTTGTTTATTCTAGGTTATCAAAATGCTTGGTATGGCCAAAGAGTAGTACTTTCTGACTGTGATTCAGACAGCGATGAAGGCGGAAAGTACATACATAATAAACCATGTAAAGATGTATGTGCTAAATCAAGCCATGATGAAGAAATTATGGAACGAAATGAAGATATTAACGCTACATTGATTATTGAGAACAATAATTTTTCTCATTGCGACTAGGAATTAAATGCGACTGTAGATTTAGGTGTCATCATTTCATCATCATTTTGTGTTCGGCCTTACTTAAGTTCGGTTTGACGCAGCTCTAACTTCTTTTCTATTCTGTGCTAAACTAAAAAGTTCTACATTCTCTTCACAACCTACATTTCTAATAATTTGACTAATATAGTTTGGTCTAGGTCTTCCTATATCCTTCTATCTTTTTCCTATCCAGCTGGCTCTACATAGATATTAGCAACCTGATGGTTGTTAAAGAACTCTAACATGTTTACATGATTCCCATTTATAAGTAAATGAAATATTACCTGGTTATCCCTCCAAAAAAGGAAAAGTTTTAAATTATATGTTATGGTAAGGTTTAAGCAACGAATCGCTACCAACATGCCAGACGTTCGGGTATCGCAATTGATTAAAGCATCAGTAGTCTACACAGAGATGCAACTTCAAATCCTGACTGAGACTTCATAGTTTCTACCTTTCAATTACTAGCTAGATTTGAAATGATAATTTACGCTTTGCATAAAAAAACACAAAGTTTAAGTTATTGTTTTACCTTAAAAATAAATATTATAAGACTACAATCAATTTTCCTTATGCAATCACTCAATACCTGTATTCAATGGTTGGCTTAGAGCTGTGAATTTGAACATCACTTCCTATCTATATCTAACACAAGTTAAAAATTTGACACTGTCAGATATTGTGATAAATGCAAAAATAATCAAAATTTATGTTGATGTATGGTTGCGTACAGGATTTAGATCTGTATATTTATGGATTATAATCACCCCTCCGAGTAGCAGAGACAAAATAAACAACAGAATCTTGAACTTTGCCAACAAACCTATACACGACCAACAAAAAAACGAATTCAGATCACAATTCTACAAAACAAAAAGATTCTTATCTGATAACCCTAATTTAATTGTAACTAAAGCTGATAAAGGTGCTGTCACTGTCATCATAGACAAGCAACAATATATCGATAAATCCTTAGAATTGTTATCTGATACTTCAACTTATAAACTCTTACGTTAAGATCCAACCTTCACCACCCAAAAACGTGTCAACGACATATAAAATTACTCCACAATAAAGGCATGTTAAACGATATTGAAAAGGAACAACTGTACATCTGCAATGCAATCCCAGGCAAATACTACGGACTACCAAAAATTCACAAACTTTTACTTACACTCAGACCTATCATTTTATCTGTAAAATACTCCCACGTATTTGGTAGCTACCTTCATTTCAAAAATACTTCAAACTGCTTTTCCACCTAAAAACTACAACATCAAAGATAGTTTCACATTCGTAGACAAATTCAAAAACTTTAAACTTCCCAAAAATCACATTCTCATCTCTCTAGATGTCACATCGTTATTTACTAGCATTCCACTAACCTTAATCCTCAATATCATCAAAGAAACATGGTCAACTATGGAACCTCACTGCAAAATTTCAGTAGATTATTTCCTAAGTACTGTTAACCTTATCTTCAATAATACCTATTTCGCTTTTCAAGATTGTTATTATCTCCAGTTATTGGGCACACCTATGGGCTCCCCAATATCACCTGTCATTAGCCAGATTGTTATGGACTCCCTTCTAGACTCTGTGCTTCCACGACTACCTTATGAAATAACATTCCTCGTCAAGTACGTCGATGACATCATATGTTCAGCCCCACCCGACAATATTGAAGAAACCATAGCCACATTCAACAGCTTTAATGAACATCTACAATTCACAAGTGAAATAGAAATAAATGGAAGATTACCTTTCCTCGATACCATAGTCATCAGAGAACCTAACAACTCTTTAATCTTTGACTGGTATACCAAACCTACCAATTCAGTTAGATATCTAAATTTCTTCTCTAACCATTCATTCAAACATAAAGTCGGCACAATCAATGCCATGAAACAACGCATACAGAAGATCTCTGACCCACAATTTTTAAACAAAAACAAAAAAATTCTCTTCAATACTTTATTAAATAATGGCTACCCCAAACAACTCTTACGTAAACCCATTTACACCAATACTCTGACAATCAACAACAATCCTAAAAACTTATCAACAGAACATAACAACATTATGCACAAGAAATTGCCATTCATACAAAGACTAACTCCACTGTTGGTTAAGGTACTCGAACAACCAGACAGTACCATTTCCTTCGAATACAACAACTTAACCTTCCATACCAAGTACACTTTATGCATACTATTTAAGCTTTAGGATTTGCTTACCCAAGTACCATCCCTTCATTCACCAGAGTCGTTGTAGTAACGGCACCTTTTATCTAGACCTTAGCAACCACTCGTGCAATATCACTTTTACTACTTTTGCGGTGCGTTACTACAGCTTTACCTATTTTCAAACAGGATTTTGCATGCTACTTTACCGAATACACAATAATTAATACACGTAAAAGCATATACTATTATTTACGTTTAAGATCTAAGCGAAATCTCAGATCTAAAAGGAAAAAGAGCTTTAATATCTTTGTCCGAGTATTTATACGCTTTTCACACCCCTCAAGGAACCTCTCTTCATTAAAAAGCTTATTTTTAAAATCACTTCTACAAATTTTGTACGTAACGTCTGAAAAATCCCGAGATCATTATAATGTTACACTGAATTTCGTTTAACATCTCAACGGACGCGCTTCTCATACTGCCTAACCTTAAACCAATGATATAGTTTTCCCTCGATATTGTTGTTCATATTTCCCCGTGTAGTTTAGACGTGACTTGTAACCAACGTTTTCTTATACGTTTTTCTGTCTGTTTTACATTCTAGATCGTTCATTTTACTTAAGTCTTTAAAGCACTTGCTATTATTAGCAGTTTGTCAAATCTACCGTTGCAACAATTCCATAGAAATTCTGTCTCAATGTATATTCCAGTTCTATGTACCTGACATTTAACCACAGGTGTTTCTTCAAAGCCATTTGTTGTTTAAAATAACAATTCCGAGTTTTTCTCCTTCTTAGTATTTGTAAACGAACGTTTGCTTTTATGTAAATGGAAAGATGCATTTAAATTATTGATTTTCTATACTTGAAAACTCCGTTTCTGCTTCGATGCGCTTGATTTAAAATTATTACAATTTATTTGCGTATCCTTGAGTTTTTATGTACACTAAAGCTTCTTCCCTTTATGCAATTTTAACATTCTAATTTAGAATTACAAAATCTGTTAACAACCACCCGTCTTCACTATCTAAACTGATTAATTTGGCTCGTAAATAAATTGTTCCTGTTTTCTATATACACAGTTGATAAAATTTTATTGTGTGGACCTATTTAACCTATAATTCCACGACAATATATATATACAGGGTGAATGGTATCGTTCGTGCAAAAATGAAATGTGAGATAGTACACTTAATTTGCAACAAAAATTGTTAATATGACCCCTGTCCTATCTTGATTGGTTTAGGAGATATGGTTTTTTTTTAGTCTGTTTCTTAATAACGCGACTTCTTGCAGTAAAAGTTAAATTTTTTGACTTCTGCTGCAAATAACTAGATAAACAATTCGATTTTCATAAACTACATTAAATTTCCTATAAAAAACAACTATTGCGATTTTTTTAATTTTAAAAGAAACATTTATTATAAAGCCTTAAAAGGTAAAAAATTACAAAGGAAATTTTTTAACAAAGTT
This sequence comes from Platerodrilus igneus, assembly GCA_036346225.1. Taxonomy (NCBI): domain Eukaryota; kingdom Metazoa; phylum Arthropoda; class Insecta; order Coleoptera; family Lycidae; genus Platerodrilus; species Platerodrilus igneus. The sequence continues at coordinate 1,358,070 of JARFIW010001299.1, read as the reverse complement.
TAAAGTAATATTACAGCGAAATTATTTTCTCTGCAAATGAGCAAATGTCACAAAAGCAACCCCACTTCATAAGGTTTCCAGCAGTGCGAAACCCTTTCTATTTGATTTTTAATTTATTAAATTATTGCCTTCGTAATGCCGGAAAAACCTTGTTCGATTATAAGATAATCAAGGCAGTGCAAATTGAAAACAAAAATGTACAGTAATTTTAAGAGCACAGATACGTTCATAGCATGTAGTTGTCACATTGACAGTGTGAAGCATTGTCACTAATTAGACAGTTGTATTCGTATAAATTTTTGATATCTAAGATGCCTGCTCGTTATAGCAATAGAGAATATGCAGATATGCATTTCATTTATAGTTTTTGTAATGGTGATGCTACAAGAGCACGGGAGGAATATCAACGTCGGTTCCCAAATCGTCCGATTCCCAGTCGCAACGTGTTTGCAAGAACGCACCAATGGCTCCTTGATGGAGGAGCATTTCAAGTACCTAATGAAAGGAGGCAAGATCTGGACGTAGAAATTGACGAGTTTGTCTTGGATCGAGTGGAACGAGACCCTACAACTTCTACACGTCACATTGCAAGAGATGTTGTAGGTTAGCAATAGAAAGTAGTAGATGTTCTGCACAAGAATAATATTCGTCCTTTTCACTTTACACCTGTTCAATCTCTGGAAGGCGGAGGCGAAGATTTCCAACGAAGGTTGATGTTCTACCGTTGGTTATTAGCACGGGATATTGAGGAGCGCCATTTCTTTCGAAAAATACTGTGGTCTGATGAGTCCCTCTTTACGCACGCTGGCGTTCTAAATCTCCACAATTACCACTATTATGCCGATGAAAACGCTCATGCAATAAGACAGAAATCGTTCCAACGCAGATTCAGCCTAAATATGTGGGCGGCTGTGATAGGAAACTCCTTATTGGCCCCTATATTTTCGAAAGAAACCTCAATGGAAAAGTGTATTTGGACTTTCTTCAAAATCAACTACCCTATTGTTGGAAGATGTCCCTTTAGAAGTTCGTAGAGATATTATTTTTAAACATGACGGGGCTCCTCCTCATTACACACGTGGTGTCCGCCAGTTTTAAATGAACAGTACGCAAGGTGGATTGGTAGAGGAGGACCAATTCCGTGGCCAGCAAATCGCCTGACTTGAATCCCATGGATTACTTTGTATGGGACTTTTAAAAGAATACGTATACAGCACGGTGCTAGTCAGTTTGGAAAATTTGAGACAAAGGCTCTTAAGAGAGAAGCTATCTATGAGCGTGACCGTGGTAGGTATGCGGAAAGAGCAAGAACCTGTATCAGGTGCGGTGGTCAGCATTTTGAACAATACAAATAAAATTTAATTTATCAAATTATTGCCTCCGTAATACCGGAAAAACGTTGTGGGATCATTAGATAATCAAGGCAGTGGGCGAATTTTAATGTGAAGTGGGAACAAATTATTTGTTTCCATATTTCCATACTTGATAAATTAAAATCAAATAGAAAGTGTTTCGCACTGCTGGAAACCTTATGAAGTGAGGTTGTTTTTGTGACATTTGCTCATTTGTAGATAAAATAATTTCGCTGTAATATTACTTTAAACTTTGTTAAAAAAATTTCCTTTGTAATTTTTTACCTTTTAATGCTTTATAATAAATGTTTCTTTTAAAATTAAAATAATCGAAATAGTTGTTTTTTATAGGAAATTTAATGTAGTTTATGAAATTCGGATTGTTTATCTAGTTATTTGCAGCAGAAGCCGAGAAATTTAATTTTTACTGCAAGAAGTCGCGTTATTAAGAAACAGACTAAAAAAAACCGTATCTCCTAAACCAATCGAGATAGGACAGGGGTCATATTAACATTTTTTGTTGCAAAGTAAGTGTACTATCTCCCAGTTCATTTTTGCACGAACGATACCATTCACCCTGTATATATATATATATATATATATATATATATATATATATATAATAAGTAAATTTAATGAGTCCTAAAATAATATCAAAGAATAAAATGTAATGGCAAGTGACTCAATATCAGCCACAAGGGCATCTTGACGACGCGTTTCGCCCTTAATGGAGCTCATCAAGACAGGAGTAGCAAAGATGTAATATTTAACACGAACACATGGGAAGTACAGCATCACCTAGCCCACAAGTTGTGCCTTCCTGCTGTTTCACCTGAAACTGCAACTACACCTTTATGTATGTTTTGCCCTTTTATTTCTTTTTGCAGTATAGCTTTAGTTCATAATTATGTATTACTCTGTTTAAAAGACAGTTATTTATCGGAACGCGTTTATACAAATTACAACAAGTTTAAATCATCAAGTCCGTGGTTTGATGCCGCACTAAAATCTCGTAGCTAAGCTTTTTTAAGGTTGTTACACAATACTGAATTTATTTAAGTATGAGAGAATACGATATAAATCAAGACCTGCTTCATATCCAAATTCTACGGGCTGTAGCACAAAAACCTCTACATTAGCAAATGGATGTAATGTGGAATAGGACAGCCTACAAAGCAGTCATTGCAAAGCGATCTCATTAACGCAAAACCACATTTTAACTACCATCTGTAAATTTAGTTGTCGGAACTGACAGTTGGTTAGCAGCACTTCGCAGTTATAAAATTTCGCGGCAGTTTGCTATGAAAACTGTAGATAACGCAATCAATTTGTAGTATGTTTAGAAGACTTAGAATAGAATATTAATTTAAATTACTTTTACATATACTAACACTGACTCCAATACTTATTGCACGAAATGTGAGAAAAACAAAACATTAGGCCGCATACTATTGAAAAAAGTATCTTGTAATTCTGGTATATTTGGACAAGACCCACTGCCAATTATTATAGTTAAAACAATATACCGGTTTTTATCTGCATGCTAGGTTGGATCTAAACTACTAAATGCAGGCAGGCACACAACAAATGCATATTCTATATTTTACAGAAAAAGTATCTGCAATCTTTCAAAAATTTAGTATTCAAAATGAAATATATATATTCGAGTACTAAAAACATATACAAGGTGTAATGGAACTACATGTAAATATTTTATGAGCGCATACTTCAGCTAAAAATATAACTTTTTATTCTCATAAACATGGGGTGAAAAGTCCTTATAACGAGGATACGGGCCGAAAAGAGTATAATGAGAATACATTCTTTGATATTATTGTTGGGTTCATTATTGTACACAATCTCTTTTACATATCCCCAAATATATGTACATATATATTACTGTGATATTCGCCCCACGGCTTGGGCGTACTATTTATGTCGTGTTATCTTCCTGTAGGAAAAATAAAACCCTTGTTATTCTCGCCCCACGGTTGGGCAGATATCTTTATGCTATGATAATCGAGCCCCACGATTTGGGCTTGTCATATTTATGCTGTTAACCCCTGTTAGCCCCTACGCTTGGGCAAATATATTTATGTCGTGATTTATTCTTTTATTACTCAAGCACTTGTAGAAATGTTAATTTATAATTTTCTTTGCCTCGACTACAACCTATAAGAGACTTAGGGTAGGCCATTACAAATATACCCTTATAAAAAATTGTTATATAATTAAGACCTAGTTTACTTTAGATTTAAATGTCAAATACTCAAATATTTAAAAAAAAAAATTGTACTTGCAAAAATCCACAAACGGCTTTTCCAATTTGTAATCAACGGTATTAAATATCTTCAGCTTTTATTCTTTAATTGACGTCAAATACCAGTTTACAAAATCGTGCATAAAATCTCCATTTAGAAACATTAGTTTTCAAAGTGCATCTTCAATTTAATTATTTAAAGTAATTCCTAAGTAGCGTTGTATTGAAGAAGTTTTCATTTTCATTGTACCGGGTGATCCAAAAGTCAATTTACCGAGTAAGTGTATATTCAGTATCTCTCGGTAAACTGACTCTTGGATCACCCTGTATATTACGAAATCAAATAACTGTATTTAACAATTTTCATATTTCTGTGCAGGTTAGGTTTAACTTTATCACTTCTGTATTCATTGTGACATCGTAATTATTAAATTATTGTATGCATACTGCATACTTCATATGTCTTCGCGTCTTACATGATTCGAATTTTTTACTTGCTTGGTTGACGCGGATTAATTAATCATTGAATTTTAATATAATTTCTCGTTTATGTACAATTATCTATATTCCAGTACGTTCGGGCTGCGTGTGGAGTTCCATTCCAAATACTACACGCCTATCTGATGTAATTTTCCGAAAATTCCTCGTTTTATTACCTCATTAGGGCGATTCACTTATTAGTGACGTGCACGTCCGTCTTACTTTAACACATATAAGGTTATTGTGGCGTCGCATACTAATGCGAAAGATAATCAATAACTCTTATTTATTTTATGGAATTTTTAATATTCCGGCCGCTTCGTAGAACAAACGTTTATTTATTAACAAGTTCAACGAAATTTACATATTCTCCCAATACTTCTTTCTTAATCTCGTCTATCGCAGAAAGTTATCTATTTAAAATGAATTTATGTAATAAAAAGTCAATTGATATGATTAATTTAAAGTTTTATAATGCAAATGAGTTGCCTTTTATAGGAAATATTTGCTTTCATGCTAAACTGTGTCTTAATACACATTAAGATTAAAAAATTGCAGTTTTAAATACACAAAATTATTTCTTTTTATGCACAGAAAGGGCATGTTTTATTACAAATGAATGGCATTGTATTTATTTTAGAGTGATTAATTTGCATTCGCATTTAATGCGTTTTAAGGTATCCAAAATTAATAATTTTTACTTATACTGCTTACATTATTTGCTATGTATTTACAATACGTTTATACCATACTGGGTGATTATTTATACATACGGAACTTGCGTTTTCGATTGGCACTTTAATGAATAAAAGTACACTTGTATTGTACAGGTTGTAACCGTGAATTTACGGAATTTACTTTTTTTCTGCTTTTTTTATATTTTAGTAGGCTGTATTTGTAGAATTTGGGTTTCAATGACATTTCGTGACCCCTTATCACGTCAATTATAGATCTTGACGAATTATCAAGAAACGTTAGATAACAGATTTCTGTAAACCCACCCGTTTCCATTATGCAGAGTGATGAAGTGGTATTGAAAAATAAATATTTTATAGAATATTTCCATTTAGTGTAGAGACTTTAACTTGAAAATAAGTTCACGTTGGTTATTTATTAATACGAATTATTACACTTCATTTCGACAAAATAGGAAAATCCATTGGCGTAGAATAAGGGGGTTATCAAACAATTTTGACCTATACTTTTTGCACACTCTGTATTTCACAACAATTAAAACTCTAATTATTCTTCATACAAATTGCCACAAAAATAGTAGTGTTAGTTAATCTCTGTAGAGCTTTTCATTTTAAATTTTAAATTAATTCATTCTCAGCTCATGCATGAAAACAACATATTATTAAGTCTTTCAAAAATGCAAAAGTTTATTTTATGAATTTCGAACTGATATCTGATTTAAATCAAATACAGTAAATTGACAAACATGTACATATTTCATAGAAATAATGTTTCATTCATATTACTTTTACTACAATTAAAATACAAATAATTACAAACTGTTGCTGAATCTAGTAGGCTTCTCTTACTAGGTGTAGTTGTCATAAGTTATACTCATTCAATATGTAACTACGGCTTGCTTATTTCTTATTATATTGTTAATAATCAAACACAAAAATGTTAACATACACATTCTCTGAATATGCTGACATGCTTTTGGTACTAGGAGAATGCCAAGGCAATTCTGAAAATGCCGTAAGAAGATATGAAGGGAAATATCCAGGACGCATATTTCCCAATAGAAAAACTTTTGTGGTAGTAGATAGACGGATAAGAGAAACTGGAACTGTTTTACCTGCTGCTCAACATCGTGGAAGTAAAAGAGTAAAACGCACGTCGAGAAATGAAAAAAATGTTTTAAATTTAGTAGAAGAGAACCCAGGAATAAGCACCAGAAGACTTTCGCTACAAACGGGAGTTTCTCAGGTAACGTGTTGGAGAATTCTAAAAGATCAACAGCTGTATCCCTATCACCTGCAACAAGTTCAGAACTTTTTAGAAACCAACTACCAACCTAGAGTCGAGTTTTGCGACTGGCTGCTAAGACAAATTAGAAGAGATAATGAATTTGTTAACAAAACGTAAATATATCACTTAAAGAAAAATTGTAACGGTGGATTCTTTCAAGTCTTGTTTATTGACATATTGTGCCCAAAAGCTGAACCTTAATGTGTCCTGAAATTCAAATTTAAAGCATAAAAGAGCAATTAGGAAATCTGACCTAATAAATATTTCTAAACATGGATAGGTTTCAGATCCATGAATAATGGAATGTTTTTTTTTCACGAACGAGATCATATTCGAGTGCACATTATATTACGTTTCTACACGCCCTACAATATCCCGCTGTCCCATAGTGGTTCGTAGTTTTAGTAAAACGTAGAACACTTGATTTTTAACTTGATGCTAGAGGCACATGTCCAAAATGCAAAACAATCAATAGAGAAGTACTTTTCCCATCTTGCAAAGACATTTAATGCCTTTACTAAACAATACACAAAAGAAAACTACACAAATATATCTGCAAGTAAATTAGTCAGAAATAAACAGGCTCTCAGTAATTAAAAAAATAATATATTCATGTAGTTTGAAAATTAATGTCAGTTGAAATTTGTAATGTTCGGACACTAATTGTTTCCTGTTACGATTATTTTGCATTAGTAAAATTGATCAGAATATTCCATACACATTAAAATAATATAAACTGATAGACAGGGTATGGACGCTTCCAACGACGGAAATCTTTTTAAAAATTTATGATATCTTCATCAACATGAATTATTTGGAATGTGGAAGTGTGGAAATATCTCTTACAGTAATTAAACGTATCCCTTGTCATTCCCAATTTCTGAACAGATTCTGCTTAAACTTTAACGCTTGACACAAATTTTATTCTCCGTTATTGTTTTATTTTCGTAAACTCGGGTCTTGCACAACTTGTCTCCAAGACAAATATTCTCCTGTAACCACAACGAAACCTATTTAGGTGTGAACGAACATAGACACCTCTAAATTGCGTATGGGTAAAAAGGAAAGCAAAGAAAGTAATTTTTTCTCCAATGTTTACTAAAGAGTTCAACTTGATCGTTGGTTTTTCATAATTAAAAATGAGTGGTTCGTGTAGTAGCATGTTCATCCATAGCGGTGTTTTTATATATGTACGTCAATTTAATGTTTCCAGTTTTGAGTAAAAAAGTCTTAACTGATTCTGACATGTAATCACTTCAATGTCAGCGTTTGCGGTGTACGAACTTTGCGCTTAATTATAGCTAGATATTCAGTTTAGATTGGATTTTTTAAATGTTATTACCAGTTCTGAATATTTTATGTTTTAAATTGACATGGCGGAGTGTACGTATATATAGTATTAACTGTTGACGAACATTGATCTTATAAAAGCAAGGTATAGTTTTGAGGAAACAAATAAGATCTGTCAGCGCTACGTATGCAAAATTCGAATACTTTCGGTGTATGTTAATACTGCTCTTGCAAGAATGCGGATTAAGAGAACAAACGTCTTTTGATTTAAGGAAAATAAGATTTGTTAGAGTCAACGTGCAGGAATTCTGACCCTCGTGGTCTTGCAAAAAAATGTTGAGCAAAGATTTCTAAATGTCGCGCATACTTCATGCACCTGATTCAGCACCAGCAATCTTATACTATAAAATGCTAAATACCAAACTAACTATTATCCAATAATATATTTGATTGAAATATTTAACTATTGTAGAAGCAATATATGCAAATATTGGCAATACAAAAATAGTACCTGTAGAGTTCTACTAGTAGATCGAAAATACATGTGTAGTGCAAAGTGTAGACAATCAATGGTTCTCAACGTGGCAGCATATTTACTATATTAACTGAAATTGTATTTAAGTTTTAAAAAACTGTGAATGAATGTAGCAGTCTGTAATTGTACGTAATAAAACCATTAAAAGAACAACAATATGATTGATAGCTACAAGGGTGTAATTATAGTATCAAAGCAAACAAAGGAGCTGAAACTTGAATCGCCTCATAATTTCTTGTAAAATCTGATAATTTTTAGAATTAGATATAAAAACCGTACGATCGGATGGTCAGTTCAACATGAGTATGAAACGGCAATTATTATAATATAAATCATTCAATCAAATGTTACAATAAATACGGTTAATTTGTATATTTCTTGCTTGCGCCAATAAATTGCGCAGTCAAATTTAGTAATAGATGTGATGTAGGAAGCAATCTAGTGTTAGTAAAAATTGTTAGTAATTACTATCAGTAATCGCTGTAGCGAGATCTTAGGACATTAAAGATTCAGACAGCAGCAGACTAAGACATAGAAACTGGTAGAAGATCAGCTGCAATCGGATTTGCTTCCTTGCCAACAGCAGATACACGTACAAGAGCGGGTACAACCTTCACAATAACTGCAACAAGCACCATCGATCCGGGTTCACTAACTGTAAACCGAAACTTTTCTTTCAGCATTACACCTTGCCATCATTTTAGCTACATCTACCGTGTAAGACACGACTAAAATTCCTTTGGAAGAATCATGTTGGGCGGCAGTAACAAGTTTTTTAGTGGTTATGGTGAAGATCCAAAGGGGCCTATGACTAAGGACAGATCAGATTATGACGAAGAGCTAAAAAAGAAAACCTCGCTAGTATGATTCAATGTTCCGGTAATTACCAATGTATCCAGCAAGATCTTCTTGTTCGTGAAACCGCAAAATGGGTGCATTGCTCCTGAAGACAAGAATGCTGTCAACCCTGTACAGGGTGTGTCTTTCACTGCCGAGAGTAGGATTGAAAATGAATGAAATTCGGGACCACGAAAAGATAGGCAATACTCATATTTTATTAACATGTGTTATCAAAACACTTTTAAATGTAGTTGTTAGATAACCAAACCGTCAAATTTTACTACAATTGCGCTTATTAAGTACTTTTGAAGGAATCTTATGTTATTCAAACGCGTATTCTTGTTTAAAAATAGAACGAATGCATTCTTTAGAAATCACCAATTATAGATAATCCAACATATTTGCTACAATAATATTTCTGAGAACCACGTTTTTGATAAATAAACTGTTGTTCCATTACAAGAGTAATGGTTATATTTACAAGATAATAGTTTTACAAATTAAAATACACAGGATGTTGAATAAGTATTTATTTTCAGCGTTTTAGAATGCGCTTTAAAGGAATAGATTGATAGGTTTAATTAGCAGATACAGTCAGCGTCGTTTCTTATGACAGATAGTTACGGAATATCGAAACGAAAGCGCGGGAGTATTTATAAGGAACCTTAAAATAAGCAAAACCATTCGGCAGGGTGTAATTAAACGTAACATCCTTTATCTCAAAAAACTCAGCGTTAACGCAAATGTGAACGTCAAAAAAAGGAGCTCTGCGATATTTGGTGAAGTTCACCAACTTCGCTTCATTTGGCGGAGTTCGCTCCCTTCGTTACATTTTGTGCGGGCGCCGTTTATGTAACATTTGGTACGTCCGCCATCTTCGTTTTATTTTGCGAAGGCTTGCCTCTATATCTTTATAAATAAGATAAGTTTTTTAGTATACATCTAAATAATCATTGTTACAGACGGAAAAGCTACTAAGTATATATTTTCCAGTAAAATTATAAAATGGGGGCGGCCTGTAAAACAAAAATTAAAGGGAGGTCACCGGCACTAGCTAGCGGATCATATAGAGGGTTAAAATTTTGCAGAAAGGGTTAAATTAATCTATAATATACTACAACAAATTTGGCACTTACCTTTCATAAATATTGTGGCTTAATGACAATTACCAAGGGCGCCAGACAAGTCGAGAATGTCCAAATGTTCGTGCAAAACCTTGAGAGACTTGTCATCCCAAGGAGGACAATTGTTTCTTTTAATCAACTCTTATCTTTTTAAATACTTATGCAACTTTCATGATCACAAAAATAAAAAACTATTGACTTAATCAGCGGCAAACAAAACTATTTAATTAACAGAGCAATAAACATAAACCTCTTACATTCATTGATTTTAATTTAGAAATTTAATTGAATAGGTGAATATGGAATTATGATAATTTTGCGTACATAAGTAATTCCCAAACATTGTATATGAAAGGAAACTTATACTATAAATTTTACCCTAAATTAATCCTGCAGTTTATGGCCAAAATGTCCTAACAAATAAATTAACTAAAAATTGGTCATGCTACTTAATTATAAAAACTTACTACAAATCGTCCATTGTTTGGTGGCTTGCCTTCCAACGTAGAACAGCTCTTAAATTGGGGGAGAGAATCTCGCTTGTTGCTCTTGTTGCTTGTAATTTTTAAATAATTGAATAGCACACGAACCCGGCAGGATCTTGTTGACAATATAACTTAACTTGTGCGTCACACGCCTACAAGCTTTTTATTATTTACCTTAAACCACTATAAATCCTCGAACATACGGGCGTAACCCTCGCGAACTGGAAAAGTTAATTACTCCTTTCTAATTTCACTATCATGATACTAAGTGAAATATCATATCTGTGATGCCGGAGAACGCTACCCGCGAACTACGGTTCTTTCTACCTCTTGACCACGGACAGCCCCATTGAAATATCTGTCTTTTGGCTAAAGCCTTAAGTTATATAGATTAATTCCTACTCTAACAATTTTTTACGTCATATTTCTGTTATCCAATGACTTAACAGAACCTCCTACAAAACAAGATTTCAGAAACCAAATCCAACCCCTTTGGAGATGAGGGTCACGGAAGCCATTATTTTTCTAAGGGTTTAAATATATTGTATCTTCTAGGAAACTTAATTATTGAATTGTGGACCATACCTATGGCGACAGTTGTCTGCCATTAACAAAAAACCGGTTAACCCACTTGAGCCGAAATGGATTCTAAATACAATAGATGTCTCCAGACTTCTTAAAATTACTTGCAATCTTTGAACAAATCAAATTGGAAAAGTAGTTTGGCTATTTTCAATGTTTCGTTTTCTATAACGCTTGTCAATCAAAGAAATTATTAAGAAAATTAAGCTTTTCAACAGAAAATTGCTTTTCGTTATTTACGTTAAAAAGTACTATTCAATTTTAATTTTATCAAATTCGTCAATCTGTAACCGACCTAAGCTTTAAGAGGGTTATTGTATTTGATTTGCAAGGGTAGAGCTTTAAATTATGATGACCGCCGCTGGAATTTCAAATAGTTTAGCCCTAATCTATTTGTAAACCTGGTCTTTTATGAGGGATGCTAACTAAAATATGAAAGTAATTTATTGTGGAATTTTTGTTTATAAGTTATGGAAGTTAATGAATTTTAATTAATTAATTAATCTGTTTATTAGTTAACATTGCAAAATTATGTTACACCATCTTACTGTTAGGTTTAAATTACTTTATTGGTTCATTTATCTCCATATGCTGAATCATAGGCCACACGAACAACACACAGCTATGTAATTTTCAGTTGTATGAATGTATTATTATTCATATCTTAGAAATTATTCAATCAATTGAATTCTTTTGAGATGATTATCGTACAATTTATGTTTAATTTTTTTTAAATAGCAGCAAGTACGAGTTTATAATACCCGACTGACAAGTTTTAAACCGCCTAAATTAAGCAATATATTTAATTCAGTACCAACAGAACGCAATTTATTTACGCCTGCGCGTAGTTTGACAATATAGATATGGTTTGCGTCTATTAATACTTTCGTATTAACTCGCGATAATCCGCATCACATCGTTAACCGCATGCTAGAATGACAACGACTGTCTTTTGTGACGATACTAATTTAGTAAAGTGTTAGTCTATCGCTTACAATCGGTAAAAATCTTCTCAGGTTACGTCTGTGTAAAGTGGTTAGTACAAGCAATAACTTCTACTTTCCTTTCCTTAATATTGCTTAATTTTCAGCGTCAACATGGACTAACAGAGCCTAAGTGATTATATCTGTTTTCATTTGTTGTATGATATGCACTTTAGTATTGTATTTAAACCGAATCTACTAACAAACCATGCGCCTAGCTCCAAAATAGTTTTGATGCGAATACAGATATCGTGTTGAATTTAAATAACACTCAGTAAATTTCAGAAATTTTACATAACCTGCAAGTGACTATGCCTAATCAAACAATTACATAAGTAGAAAAGTAACGCTTTTACCTATTTTACAAAATAGAATCATTCACACTCGGACAAACGAATTGTATTTCCTCCTTTCAGGATTATAAAAGGCGCAGCTTGTGCAATAACTAGTACAACAGTACGCTCATTCAACAATTTTCTTGTTTTTAAAGGGGCCGACACATTATTGAAATAGCGATTACAGACCAAAACCCGAAAACAAAAACAAACTTTGGAAACGTATAAAATTAAATTTCTTATGTTACTTTGGTGGTCCAAATATTTTTCATAAACTACGGGTAAAATAACGCAATCGCTAACAAATGCCGGACTAATCTGCTATAATTTATTATTTTGATTTATTGAATATTTCAAGCCATATTACACCTGCGTTAGACAAACGAATTCAGAGAATTTTTTGAAACAGGATTATTTTCACAACTCGGAAATAATTTTGTAACGTTAACCGTAAATGTATCAGTCAGTAATAAAAAAATTAAAGGACATAATTTACCATTTGTTTAAAATACAAAACAACTATGTGCAGGGTTTATTCACCTTACAAGATTCTCTACAACACTTTCTCAGAATGGTAAACCAACCACATAACATAATAAAAACAACATTAATTCCAATTCAAATAAATATCGTAACAACTTTAATCCCAACTCAAATAATTACAATGATAACAATTTTTACTCTAACTATAACAGGAATAAACAATAGTCCAATAGATGCCAAAGATTCAACAACCAAGGTTTCAATAGAAGTAGAAGCCCAGTTAGAAACAGTAACGCAAATTGAACAACAAACTTTATTTAAGATTAAGGGATACTTTAACAGTGCATTCATTCCAAAAATGTTGCAGTTCATTTTTTACATTTATTTTTGCATTTGTTTGTTTAGACTTTTTGTGTACATAACAACCCACAATTACCAAAAATAGTAACTTTAACCAAGTAACTATTAATTTTGGAGTATATATACAAAGATTACCTATTGCAGCTTTTTATCCTGCTACACGTCAAATTTTGTTTAAGTTTCTCAATTCATATAACTTACTAACTACCGACTAATGTACAATTTAATTTTGCAAGACTTATCCTATATATTGTGAAAATATTAAAACTATTCGTACTTATTTTAGTAATATATACTCTACTATTAATCACTTTTCGAAAAATGAGTTAATATTTATAGATAATGGAGAAGTGTATGGCTTCCAATGTGCAACTCGAACTTATGTACAAAGATTATTTACAAACCCTTATGAAGTTATACTATTGACAAACAGAACTATACAGAACTATACCTACGCATGATTTATTTTTTCATAATTCATTTTCAAATTTATATAGTAATTTAAATTGTTTTGACCCATTGATTTTACATGCAGTCATCGCAGAATTAGTCTGGACACACTCAATCACCAAAATGCGCCAAAATAAGAAACCTAAGTTAGATATAGTACCTATTGTTGAGCTCAATTAAGCTCTTATAGTATACTCGATTCATCGAATCAAGACCATGACGTCATGAATAGTAATTTAGACAGCCAAACTATTATTGCTAATGCATGTAAACAGAAAAGTATTTTGACATTACACTTTAGAGCTTATAGTTTTTGTTATTGCTATTCCATTGCACTATTGTCAAGCCTATTTTGTTTGGTTTGAAGTTAACGCATATCTTATACATAAATTACTATTCTATAATGGTGTATGTTTAAATTTTAATTTATTTAGCAATGATTCAGACATTTATTATGATTCATTTATGGATATTGAGAAACGGTTGAATTGAGTATTTTTTATATCTTTTTAGCGCCCGTCTCCTTTTTCCATTTATACTATTATTTATCTTTTTGTAGATTAATGAGTAAAAACCGTACTTTACGTATATACATATATGTATAATATATCAAACAATGTTAATTATTTCATATAATTGGATATATTCCTGTTGGAAATAAAGTTATTATTATTATTATTATAAATACTGAAAACATTTTCAACATTTGGCAACGTAGCCGACAGCTAATCTATGACGTCATGATCCTGATTCAACGGATCAAGTATAATTAGAAATAACGCAATTACTTATAATTTTACTCTCCTCTAGATTCCACAGCCTTCAACTATTCCGGCCGATAACGGAATGCACTATATCCAAAGAGATTACTAGGAGTTCGTGTTTCGCTGATACAACGAACACTGAGTGATCTTTCAATAATGAAACTTCTTACGCCTCCCTTTGCATGGGGCTTATATACATGCCCAGTAAATGTTCTCACAGATGATATAGCGATAGTACAAACATCAGGAGGCTGGACATTATTCATCCCTAAATGTGATACATTTCTTGAGGACGTGTACTTATTAAATCAACAATCTCGTACGCCAAACAGTTACTACACGAGTGCATACCATCGCAGCTATCCAAAGTCTGTCAATTCCATTATAGAGATACTGGTAAGGAAACAGAATTCATCACACGTATAGAAGCTGAAAAATATTAGATAACACATGCACATGCACTTACAGCTGTCGTGTAACAAAAAATCATTTACAATTAGAGGGCTTATTACAATCAGAACTCTCTCAATACAACTATATTGCAATTGCAAAATTTATGGAGAATGTACAACAATCAATGCAATCGAAGTTGCTTTCCTAAATCTAGGTGTGTCAACAACAATAACTCATATCTACCGGCAGAATGGACACGATTTAGAGTCTTAATATTCTTATCCAAGACCCAACATTAAAATTTAGTTGCCTAGATGAATGCATAAATTACAAATGGACAGCGCAAACAACGCCAACTGCTTTATTTACCTTATATCCTTCATATTGATCCCCCAACAATTTATTTTCTGCATAATTCTTTTCACTGATAAGTAAAATTATCAGCAATTGTTATTTCCACCAATACCGACAAATCAAGGCAACCTCAATTTTCACAAAATATCCATTTTCTCCGATCCACCATACACCAGTCACATCGGAAGTAACTTTAGTGAACAAAATACCATCGAAGATTACTTACTACCATTGACCAGCCCTGACAGCCATGCCTATGATGTTGCAAAACAATCTAATTCTGAAGTTTCACGAGCACAAAGCTTGTTGCCAAAAGAAACGAGCAACCAACAACAACAAAATCGACAACAACTTCAACAACGAATGCTACCAACAAATCCAAAAGATAAGAAATATAATATCTACCAATGAGCAATAACACATCAGTCCGACTACATTCAAATGCATACGCCCAAATGGATTCTAGTGGAAAGCCAGTTTAGTTCTACGAACACCAAATAGTATCTTGCATCAATTAGTGCTTTCCAAAAACAATTACCAATGCGACGAGGACACTTGTGTTACATGTAATTTTTTTATTGTTCTTTTGGGTACACATCAAGTTAACTTCATAATCTAGACTTAAGATGATTAACTTAAAAATTTTCAATCCCTTTAATGTTTGTTTCTGCTTAGACACTACATGTGATTTTCCAATACTCCACCCGAAAGTACTACATTGGCCAGAAAGCAAGTTTTTTTTGTTACCTGAAAAATTTTGAATTTTGTCGAATCCTTGCTGTTCCAAGCAAGGTAGGGTTCCTTAACGTGCGTGACAACACTCACACACGGGATCTCCATTATACCTCTCATCCGAACGAGGACGTATTTTTGTGAAAAATGTTCGCTTAGCATTTTTCAAGCGGACTGTGTCGAGATTTGAACCCGAGACCTTTTCTGCTTAGATAGAAACATTCAAACTTGTAACTTATTTAAAGTGACTTCTTCACATTTTCGATTCTTTCAAATTTGTCGATTGGTATCGTAGTAGTGATTTCATAGTTTGCATTATTTTCTATTTTTTTTCCTCTTCATTCTTTTAAATCTTGGAGACCAAGTGCCATCACGCCGAGGAAAAATGTTACCTTAAGAATTTAGACTCAAAAGGTCCTTAGACAATACCTAAAATACCGTAGTCGTAATCATTAATCATCCCACGAATTATTCACTATTAGATCGCGGTAAACTAAAAAAAATTACATGAGTAGACTAAAATTAGTTTTCGTTTAATGGTAAGTGCTTGATCACAAGAGTAGAATGATTAGAATTCCAATCGTAATACCTTCCTTAAGATATTAGTAAGTAATTCCCATTTATGATAAGGGAACACATATAAAAGCAAAAAGCACACTTGTTCAGGGACCAAGTAGTAGAAGCAGCAGTAGTAGCGAGATCATTATGCAGAATCGATTGTTATAGCAGTGATAGCGCACAAAACTTAACTACCAAGTTATGTTGAAATGTATATATATTTTTAATTTTACATTAATATACATATTCGCGGTGCGCTATGTTGGATGTCAGTGAAATGTAAGTAGATGCTCTATGTTAGGGGGCTCCAGAGAAACAAAATTTAGCGCAAGTGTTATTATTACCTACCCACATACTTACTGTACCAATGACTAGCTAAATGTTCAATTCACAAATGAGCACAAGTTTGGGCATGGGTTAAATATAGTGACTCAAAATCTTTAAGCATAAATAAAATTAATTTGACTAAGAAGCGGCGCAGAAACCATTCAACAATTAACCCAAGATCTATAAATAAGTTCTCAACAAATTGCCACAAATATTTTTTAAATGAGTCTGATTGCTAACCTACCAGAACTTGTTGTCAGCGTTAACCGTGAAAAGAAAGTCGCATAATTAAATTTATATTTGGACACACTTTGTATGCCTTTAAAAATACCACGAGTTATAATTTTTAAATACATTTCTTATAACATAAAGTATATAAAGTGACTGGAAATCTTATTACTGTTACTTTAAACAAGTAATGAGCTGATCAAAATATTTCATGTATCCTTTTTCAATATAAATAAAATATCAATTCAATTAAACATTATAATCCTAAAGACAACGTTCTTATTTGCAAGTAAACGATTTAATTAATCAAGGTCACTCCTTAACTCTGAGATCAAAATTCATTAAAAATTTACTTTCACTTACAACAATTTCAATTTTTTAATAAAAGTAAAAGGCCAAACATCCGTACTGGTATTTGTTCACATATGTTCACTTTCTAAAAAATGTGTTAACCAAACGACAAATTCCCCAAATAGAATTATTGACATAAAGTTTTATAAAAAAACAATTTGTAGTATAAAAGTAACATAGGGGAAATTGTGACTTGAAATGCGAATGTGTTTCTGAACAAATAATATATGTTTTCACTTATGACAATTTGAAATAAGTCATGTGTTTGCAGTGTCTCTAAGTACAAAAGAATTTCTATTAAAAGCAAGAGCCATAATTTCAACTTTATAGTTAAATTGCAACAACGATTATTAAATGATACATTTAAACTATTAATTTTTCATCATCTCTGAAGACCAAAATTTAAAAACAGCACATTAGATTGCAGTATTATGACACCTTGAAAAATGCTTTTCATAACCCCCACAGAGGTTGAGATACCTTATCGGAATTCGGCAGAACTAGTTCAATAAGCCTTCCACTACTTATTCAAGCCTAACATCAAACAATATCCAATTTTAAAGAGATGTTATCTTCGAATAAAATATATCACACGATTTTATAAGAGTTTCTGGTATCGCAGTATTGGTTTTATCTTTGCATATTGAACTTAACAAATTTTCAATTGTACGATTAACCACATTAAATCCAAATCTCCATGACTAATTTAATTTTGTTTCATTACCAAAATAGTAGTCGGTTTCTCCAAATACTTATTCAAATTATTTTCTCTTCATAATAATTCATACCATTTCCCCCAAATAATACTTCCTATTATTTCCGCCGAAAAATAATTTATGTTCTTTTCCAAATATAATTCCTCTTTGTTTTCTCCTACTTATAATTCTGGCTGTTCTCTCCTAATAATGATTCTCGTTGTTTGCGCACTAATAAAATCAGACATCTTCAAATGTCTATGAGCAGCTTTATTATATATCTGACGTCGAACCACTGCGCCCATTTTGATAGACTTGGACGTCAAATCACCATCATCATTATTAAGTTTTCAGTCCTGGAACTAGTTAGACGCGCACCCCCCATTGTTTCCTATTCTGACCTAACCTACACAATTCCCTGAAATTTGCACAGTCTGCATCTACCACTATTAGCGTGCCATAGTCTGATCTAGGTCTATCTCTACCTCCTTTTTACTTTCTTTGCTTGTATTATCTCCAGTACTATTAACCAAAAATGCCTTATAACGTATCCTGCCCTTCCATTTCTTCTTTTTTTTTCCACAGATATCTATATTCCCCTATTATTTCTGTAACCTATTTGTTATTAGCTTTGGCTGTCCATGGCGTCATCCTCATACCTCTGAAACACAACATTCCAGAAGACTTCTATCACTTTCTATCTGCTTTTCCTATTGCCCCTATTTCATAGACATACTGTGCTGTGCTCCACACATATGCTTTTAACAATTTTCTTCTTGTTCCATGTTTGTTGTCTTTGAACATAGCCGCTGTTCTTTCCTGTTAGATGCAGTTCGGTCCCCATGTATTCCTTTACAATTATATACCCTAGTTCCACGATATTCAGTGGTATGTGAAGGGAAGTAAACAGTCTGTGGCTGCCAAGTTCCCTCAGCACTTGAACATTTGCCGAATTTAAAGATTTTCCAATAAATCCTTTCGCACAATCAACATTGTAGATGTAAATGTAAATGTTTATAATTATCATCAAATTTAACTGCACTTATTTTTTCGTCATTAGGTTTTTCGTCTTGAAACTGGTTGAGCGCGTACCTGCACTTATTTATATTCTGAGCTAGCCTACACAGTTCCCTGAAATTACCACAACAGCCTATATACAACTCGGTTTCCCTTCCATTGTTTTCTAGTTATATGCCCTATTTCACCGAGATTCAGTGGTATGTGTAGGAGACGGCGGCTTCGTGCCGTAGTTGGTATGCGTGTGACTACTACGCCCAAGGTCACAGGTTAAAATCCCGACACGGTCCGCTTGAAAAATGTTAGACGAGCATTTTTCATAAAAAATACGTCCTCGGTCGGAGGAAAAGTAAAATGGAAGTCCCGTGTGTAAGTGTTGTCACGCACGTTAAAGATACCTTGCTCGGAACAGCAAGGGTTCGGAAAATTCAAAAATTCTTCAGGTAAAAAAATTCGCTTCCTGGCCAAAGCAGTACCTTCGGATGGACCATTGAAAAATCACATGTTGGGTATGTGAAAGGGGTTGAGCAGCCTGTGGCTGCCAAGATCCCTCAACGCTTAGACATTTGCCGAATTAATAGTTTTCCAGTATTATTCGAGAATATTGCACAACCAATATCTATAGTTACTTGTAATAATCATCATATTTAAGAACAGTTATTTTTGCGACATTATGTTACAGTATTCCACGCAAATACGAAAGAAAACAGTAAGAGTAAGTAAAGAAATCGTTTACGCCGAATACCGCAACAAAACGGGGACAGAATAGTAGAACTCGGGCTAGC
Source organism: Platerodrilus igneus (assembly GCA_036346225.1). Classification (NCBI taxonomy): domain Eukaryota; kingdom Metazoa; phylum Arthropoda; class Insecta; order Coleoptera; family Lycidae; genus Platerodrilus; species Platerodrilus igneus. Next base: position 1,338,324 of record JARFIW010001299.1, on the reverse strand, counting down.
TCAAAAACGTCGTGCAAAGGCGTGGGTGAAGTAGAAAGAACACATTGGTAACCTCAGTAAACTATATTATCAACATACAATCTCGAAAGACTATTTACAAAACAAGAAAATCCAATAATTTGCGTAATTGTTTGCTACATCGCGATGGTAAACAAAACGTCATAACATAAAAATATAAAATTGGTAAGCAAATATAACATCAGAGTCTAAATACTTACTTAATGGTTCACCTTAAATACATATAAAAATACATTAAATATAAACTGTAAAGTAATTCTAGGAAACGAAATGTACATAAATTATACCTTCTTCATTTGTGAAGTGCACTTCCTCAAGAAATAGTATAACATTAAAATTATACACCCTAACTTAGATTAAGCAAGTGTCAACTACTTTTAAATTTATAAGTAAGTTGTTTACGTTAAAAAGACAAAAGAAATGGTTAAAAACGGTCTCTAACATAAACGTTGATTAACTAATTTTTAATTTATACACTAATTACATAGTCGCTCGTGCATTGTCAATGTGAGTTCTGCAAGTGGTGTTGATAATTTACTGGATAATCAAAAGCAATAACGGCAAATAAAAAGTCTATTCTTCACAGCAGCATAAAAAAATACGAAAACAGATAATTGTAGTTTGAGCTATCGGTTTCGTGTTGGTATCATCTTAGGACTGGGAAAATGCGGCTGCATTTCTCTATTGGCTGGATGCTGAAACCACCAACTAACTCATACTGGCACAGAAAGCATCTTTAGTAGCGCGACTTTACCACATGTATCTTCGGTAAGAAGATGTTGTATTCAGTCTTCCTTTCAAAAAACAGTTCCTATTTTATAAGGACAGAATCATGTATGGGGGTAGGTATTTGGCTTTCAAAGATATCGCCGAAGAATCAAGCGTGCAAAATTCTCAAACAACAGCTGCCGAAATACAAACTGTAACAGATTTCCAACAAGCAGATAACGCAACTAACAAATGATTTTTAGACAAAGGAAAGCAATCTTGTTACTTTGTAACAACTTAACAGCTGCAGAATAATAGTATATTTGTAGATAACAAACCCCTTGAAAGCAGATTGAAACGGTACAAGGCAACGTCACACAAAAGAAATGTGGCTGTTGGGACAAGCAGAGTGGAAAAAGAGGAAAAAGAGGACTCGGTCAAAGGTTGTAGAAGAAACCGCACGTATAATAAATACGTTAGTACGTGTAATTTATGTGATTAACCTTAACTTAAAAATTTGGTTTGACGATATGGAATGCTTATCCAGTATGGAGTGATAATAAGACTAAGTGATGCTCAAGCAGAAATTACAACTATAAAAAAGAAATTAATTGGTACCAGAAGATGGGGCAAAGAACGCAGCAAACGCAAAGGGTATGTGCGAACGTATTTTATATTTGAAAGTGTTATGCCTGAGGTTATTTCATTAGTTATAAGATTTCTTAAAATACGAATTTCTAGATTATTTTGAAAGTGCTGACAGAGGCAGGTGTTTCCTGTTGTAGTGTAGTCATATTAATAAAACTATTAATTAGAAACCTGTTTCTATGAGTATTTTTCGTCCTTAAAGTTTTATCCCCTTAAGTAACAGAACGGTTACAAAATGTAGGCAGATGGGAAGTGGGCTTATCTTTTAGAAGAAAGCTGTGCATTTACGTGCAGCTTTTAATTAAAATGTACTCACTGCAGGTGGTAGGAAATATTGCAACTACTTTGTAACGTAACGTTTCCTAAGCAGCTGTTTGATTTCATAAGACCAAATTTTATAGAACAATTACTTGAGAAATTTTACTAAATAACATTAATTTCAAATGGTAGGAAATCGAGCTTGTTGAGAAATTTTAGGGTGGTTTATATATGAATGGAGAAAAAATTATTTACAGGGTTTTGAACGTAACAATTATTTTTTCCACCTTGGGACTGGTTGGACGCTTACCTCCATTGATTTCTATTCTGAGCTAGCCTACACATTTCCCTGAAATTTCTACAGCCTGTAACATACTGTTTTAATACGCCCTAATAGTTCTATTATTTCTAAAAATAGTTATTTTCTAGTTTAATTTTAGCATTCTAATTATTAGAATGAAGGTCTTGTAGCATAAATATGTCTGCAATTGTAAGGGGCTGCAAGATCACCCAAGAGCGTCCTAGCGAAGTTCCAGGAAGATATAATCCAAGAGTTAATTAATTTTTCTAAAGGCACTTTACTTCAAAGGCACTAAATATGTCAGATTAGTTGCTATCTATGATTAGATGTCAATCATGTTTTAGGATCCTATTTATGTCAGGGTGGTCGGAAGCAATTTTTCAATTAGCGGAGTACTCAACTAAAAATTAGTTCCTAGATCTACTTGTGTGGCTATCTTATTGCAATTGGCAGTTTAATTGATCTTAAAGATTTACGACCGGCGTATCCTAAGTCGAGTATGAGAGCCAAGAAAGGGGTTATTTTTCAATTAACTTAAATGTATATAAGGATGCCAGCCGGTGGTAATCGGGGTTGTTTATTTCCAGACGCGTTAGAGGTTAAAGCTGGTTGTTATTTGCCAGATTGAGTGAAGTGTTTTATTTCTCTGAAGTCAAGTGCGTGCCGTTATGTTCTAAGTTAATTATTTCTCTGAGTAAGTAATTAGTATATGTGGTATTACCATGAACTCAAGGCTGTGTTATGCAGCATAAGTCAGTTATTTGTTTAAATACAGTATTTGTCGACTTCCATAAAATACAACTCCGGGTTAAAGCTCAGTTCAAGTAAATTGATCCGTTAGATTATTGTTTTGGAGACCGCATCGTTTTAGAAGGGTCTACTATTATATTGTGTTTCGACGGTGTCAGAGGCCGTTAATCACTAAGCCACGAGACTACCTGAGTATGCAAAGCTCAGGTCAGGAGTCACGTTACTGTACTATTTGACCCTTGAGAAGGTCGTATTTTTCCTGGTGTTGATGACCCCGTGGTTAAAGGAGGGTCGTCGCCATAAGCAAGTTAAGTAGACTACGGTAGAATTAATTAATTATTGTATTGGGGTGGTTTTACCCAGAACTGTTATTAATATTCATAATATAAGGATCTTAGTTTAGTTTAGTTAAGTTGTGTTTGTGCTAGCCGGAGACTTTAAAAAATTAGCCCCTGTGAAGTGATTTATTTTCTGTCCTGCAATCTTGGTTCATCGCCCACGAACAAAGTGCGACGAGAGCTATTACCGCGATTGGTCCATGGGCCGATTAATTCCCATGGTGGCGCCCTATTGTAAATAATGTTATTTACTGTATATTTTTGTTATGCATATGTAATTAGTTGAAGTTTTAGTTAGTAGCCCATTTAATAAAACAATCGGAATTTCGTCTCAGTGTGTTTGTTTAATGACCCCCTCCCCCCTCTCACCGACTGCTGCAGCTTGCGAGGCAACGTCCCGAAACGTGAGGGTACGATAGTGCTAGAGGTCCTGCCATTTATTATTTATTGTTAATTGGATACCCTCACGCGGTAGGTGAATATTTAAATCACAAGCCTACATTTTTTACTCTCAGTGTGCAATAGGTAATCTAGGTCTACTTCTACTTCTCCTTTTTCCCATCTCTGCTTCTAATATATACCGCACTATTTCCTCATGCCTTAGTATGTGGCCTATCATCCTATCTCTCATATTTTTTACAGTGAAAATTTAAGACACTGCTTTTATTACTTGAAAAAGTTTAATTATGCAACTCGAGCTGCATTGCTATCAGAATTGACTACCGTACAGAAAGAATGTATTTTAAAAATAACCTTACAATTTAAAATATGTCAACCTTAAATAATTATTTAGTAATAAACAAAGATCATAGAAGTCAGGTTATTAAAGACGCATTTATTTGAATTGTGACCTCATACTATATTTATCTCGAATAGGGTACAGTACTTTGAAACGTATAACGATATGAAAGCGCCAGCTGCTTACGCAATAGAAATACTAAATAATAATATTAAGGTATTTATATAGAAACTTCCTAACTCGGTCTTGATTTAGCAGCATGAACTATTTACGAGCGGATAATTACAGGAATGTAACAACCAATCAGAAGTGCTAGCATCTGACATATTTAAAACTATAAAACATAACAGAGTTCTCTGAAGCTGGTGATGACGAGCATGCTAATTATAATACTCTTTTTCACATAAATTACACCGGTGAACTTTATTTTACTCATGACAAATATAATAGAATTATATAAAAACAAGGATAAAAAAATTACATAAGGTGTCGAACTTCAATTTTAAAGGTTAGGAGCAACCAAACAACCTATTGCAAGACCCTGAATAGAGTGTATCACTTCTGATTGGTTGTTACATTCTTCTTTTTATCCGCCCGTGAACTATTTCATCTCCAGCTTCAATAATCATGCGTTAACGCGTTGTGCAACTAACGACACAATACATTCAATGGCCCCTTCACACGAAACCATTTTAGCAGCGCCATTGAAACGCGTCAGTGGTGCTGCAGGTAGTTGTAGAAGCACTTCTGACGTATTTCGTTTTGCAATCTTGTTACTATCATCATCATGTTGAAAGTCCCATATAACGGAAAAATACTCTACGTCACTAATAAAATCGTTGGCATTTAAGTTTGCAAAATCGGACTCCATCATTTTAAAACACGACACAACAACAACACTTTTTAATGAAGACTATAATTAATAACTAATGTCATGCGTTTGAAGCACCAATCACGCGCCAACGTCAGCTACTTAAATAGTCGCCACATTAGTTATTCATCAGTAGTTGTTGCCCAGACGCCGACGAGGCAGCAACTCGCGTACACCTACCACCGCCTTCGGGCGATCAAAGGTGGGCAGCGGAACGGTGACGTCCTGAGGGAGTTCTCCAGCTATGCGGGGTGCCGAGGAATGGGTACACAAGTGAAGTCGTCGGGGATGCACATCCGTCAGTCCTGTTTAGACGAGCTACCTGACGATGGAGCGGCCTGTGGCGAGTAGCCATCCTGTCGGTCGAAAACCACAGGCCAGTGGACCCAGGATCCGGAATACTGTGTAGTTGGAGGACAACCAAGGGAAAGATCCGGGAAACTGCTCACTGCACCAAAACAAGAGGATTCCAGGAGCAGGCTCTTGGAATCCTGTCCTACATATATATTTATTTATTTAATTAAGAAGATCAACCTGATAGAAACACCACAACAACTCAAGAAACAACAACATCTACAAGCCGAAAAACTCTAGAGTTAAAAGGCATTATAGCGACGCTGAGAGCGTCGCGTCCAGCAAATGTACGGATTATTCATCAGTCTTCATTAAGCAAGGTTTCTGTTGTGTCATGTTTTAAAATGATGGGATCCGATTACGCAAACTTAAATACTGACGATTTTATTAGGGAAGTAGGGAATTTTTACGCTACATGGAACCTTTGGATGATGATTATAGTAACAAGAATGCAAAATATATGGAGTAAAGCTCGATTTGGTTCAAAAGTAATAGATACAGCCAAAATCCTCCTAGTTTAATTCTACGGTTTTTTTTTTCACTAATAGCAAGGCCAACAATAAGTCTTCCTCCGGGGCTATTTTGAGACTGGCGTATGAAATTGGGAAACTACAATGTTAGCCGCACGTTTGCAGCGCCACTGAAACGCCGTTAAACGCCACTGAAGCGCTTCTAAAAATTCCTGCAGCACTACTGACGCACGTCAGTGGCGTAGCTAAAGTGGCTTCGAGCGAAGGGGCCCTAAAACCTACATTTCTCATAAAATGACACATCCCAGGTTTTATATTCGCAACGACAACATGCTTTTAGTTTATCAACAAATAATTCTGGAGGGTTTATAGCGAACTCACTATGAACTGTTTTCAAATGTTATTTAACTTTCTTGGGTTTCATGCTGCCTTTCGCTAAATTTGTGGATTGTCAGAGTCCACGTAGATCTAAAATTCTTCAAGATGTTTGCGTAATTTTGATTTTTAAACTAACTTTTTCTTGACAATCATCAATGCTTGCATTCAATTAAAAATTGATCTATGTAACTACACTTGTAAACAATAATACAGTGTACACGGCCACATTAATTACACAATACATCGTACGTCATACGATATTGTCTTACAGATCGATTTGATCTAATCGTGATGCGTCTCGTTCACGTAAATGGAGCAGTCGCAGCATATTTTGATATATTCTGAACTGTTCGGTATTTTTCATAAAATTACCGGATATCGTTATACGAACGATTGGACATCAACGCGACGGTCAGTGAAATCTGAAACTTGTAATGACAGCAGCGACAGAGCAAAATAGAATTATATACGTATCCAATGTCGGTATGCTATTAGTACTCAAATAAAATGGATGGAAGGGGAGAGATGGTATCTCTTAATTTAAAAAACGTGTATCAAATGCCAAAAGGTTAAGAAACAGTGGGAAAATAGTGTTCACGTTCTAATTAAAATAAGCTATTAAATTGTTTATTTAACCCATACGCAAAGCTGTACTAATGAACTTGTTTTCTCACAGCTTCTTAACATGAAACTCATTTTTCTAAATTTGAATGAAAAAGATAGGAGATTCCCTACTTTATGCTTCCTTGCAAACTGTTTGAAAGGTAAACATAAGCTAGCTGCTCCTTAAATTTAATCAGAGTTCCAATTACTACCTCGCTCGGCTGTGAATGCTATATAAAAAAATAATGTAATCGTCAAGTTATCTAAATAAACAACCTGTAAAATTCCTGAATACACGTAAAATCCGCGTAAAAGCAAAAGGAAGAAGATTTAGGTGTTTTTGCATATCTGTGGTAACTTAGGTTTCTTGATTAGCATACACTTATTTTAACATTTCATAGTTATCAGAGATATTTTAAGTCTACCTTACTGATGGAGCTGCTTGCAGAATGATGTACGTGCTTTGGATTTATATCCACACTAACGTAGAGGTTAGCCTATGTTAAACTTTAAAATTCGATCACCCATGATATTTTTCTAGTTTGTTTTTTGATTTCTCGTATTATTTACATTAGTTCGCAGGCACTGTAGTTAATGCATAGAAAACTGTATTTATCATAAGATCACATAATACTGTAGCGAGTTTTTTAATTGCTCTTTGATTACAATTTCCAATAAATATAAGCCTAAGCATTTTTCTTCACAATTACAATAATTTAGAGTCTTGCTTACATTAGCACAAGCTTAATAGCTATTTTCGGCACTAATTTAATCGTATACATATGACGAATTAAACCCTATTATAGCACTAATCTTACTGGCAATTCATTTATCTAACACATTTATATCACGTAAGCGAATTCATATTCACATTAATTTAGGTACATCGAACGTTTGTTAGGACGGAGTTTAAACTGATTCCGGTCTATCAGAAAGGGGTTCGCTTCTACATACAATAATCTTTTGCTCATAAAAACTACAGAAGAAACTAGAATGTCAATGACATACTTTCGAGAACAACCTTGTTGTATCACAACATTAATTATTTATCCTTACCGCTAGACAGATATGATTGTATTACGATACCCATGAATTACCATTTCTTATCGCTAAACAGATATGAGACCGCTATAGCAAAATCTAAATCAGTGTAATTTCCAGAGCGTTCTAAATACCTATTAATTACTTTTACTTTGCTCCCCCTATTAAAACTGTTCTATCCCAAAACACACTTTGCGGGTTGAAAGCTGGATATCCCTCTAACGATAAAAACAACCAAAAGCATTCTTACATTTCCCAAGTGATGGACACTTAGTAGTAGGTGATGTCTCATATAATTTAAATCCGCATACCAAGATTTGAACCTGCTTTTCAGATTAGTACCTCCAACACGTTTTGCACTACCCTTCAGTCCAATATGTCGACCCCACAACCAACCATAGGTATATGCAACTTCTTTTTTCCAAACTCTGTCACTTGGTTTTTACTATCAACGAATGTCCTCCATATGTACTGGTATCTAGGTTTACCGGAGTCATCACTGTTGTAAAATGCCAATCGGTTAATTTGCACTACTATTTTCCTGTTTTTTGAAAGCTTACGAATTTAATATGCATCGTTGATTCGTTTCATTACTTTGTAAGGACCCCCCAACCCCATTTCCTTTGTATCTTTAGCGATCCAACAGTACGTCTGGGGTTGTTCAACCATACGCGATCTCACGTTTGAAAACCAGACTCTTGCGCCTCGATGTTATATCTACTTTTGTCCGGTTGCTGGCAATCTGAATATTCTTTTATACCTTTCCAAGGATATAATGCACTTCCCGCTTGAGTCTTTCAATATAATTTTTGCCCACGTCTTCTCCAGGTTTACTACCGAACTCAAGATCACATGGCAAACGTATCTCGCGTCACAGCATAACACATGCAGGACTCTCTCCAGTACTCTTTTGAACGGTAGATCGGTAGGCTAATAGAAATAGGTGTATGTTTTGATCTCAGCCTATTTGATGTTGGAGAGCTACAGTTCATGCGTTATATCATACCATCCGATTAAGGGTGCAACGGTGTTGTTCTGATCATTCTCATTACCAGAAATCGGCAAACGTTTTTGAAATAGCGCGGGCTCAAAACTTCTGCTCTGGTCAGGTATCCCAATCAGCAATAGCTCGTTAACTAATACGTTGGCGACGGTTGTTGCTTTCTGGTTGGGCATGCCATACACCCTGAGTCCATTTTGTTAAGTATTCCGTGATAAGCAAAATATATTTATTTCAAGAGTCGCTTTCGGGAAATGTAATTGCGATTTCTATTACCACTCTCTCAAACGAACTTTCTACGTTGTATTGCCTCATGGGCGCTTTCCAGTTGGCCAACGGCACATGTAACTGATATTTTCTGCACTATGCCCTGGCATCTTCCTCGGACACCCGGCTCTTGGAAACCACGACCTGAAGCGTACTTACAAATCCATTTTCTTTTTTTAAAGATGGACTAACTACTCAAAAAATCCAACTGTGTACGCTACAACTTAAGAGTGTTATGTAGCAGGTTTACATTCTGCCATGGAAGACGCTTTTCCCTGATTTTTTAACCCATAATGACGCCTAGATATGGGTCACTCTCACCTGTTGTGGCTGCCAGTCGTCGTTAATTACGGTTTTCCGGCAAAGAAGATCACATTGCCTGAACAATGGCCACAATCGTCAAGACAAAGTCGTGGGGACGACGCATTTGCGTTACGTGGACTTGAACCCGCTCGTTGTTCAGTGTCGAAATCTTCTTCTTTAGCCTTTCTATCCATCGCCTGGCCCATCCTTTCGACTTTTCCTTTACTCCCTTGGGTTGCTTGCACTGCAGCTGGATATGCCAAAATTCTCCAAAATTGCAGCTGCTTCTGGTCACGTAGAACGCATAGAATCATTTCCTTCATGCCCTCTTATCCCTGTCCTTCCACGGTGCATCTAACTTTGACACTGTTACGCTGCACATGATCCAGGGTGTTAGGTCGAACCAGTAGTAATGTTTGCCGAATCTCCTTATCCCGCATTCGTTCGAGAAAGGTCTGTACTGCTAGCTGCTCCAAGAAACTTTCCGGTGCTGATGAATATGCAAGCGTCACCAACCGAGAAATATATGCGTTAAACCCTTGTAAATTTTTGTTGATTTTGGTAACAATTTCTTGCTTGAGTCTGATACTCTTGTTACGGTAAATTTCTGAAATAGAGAGATTCTGCACTAAATTACAAGGACCTTAATTAAAACCGCTAATCTAAACCTTTTCTTATGTTATTTTCCCAAATAATCCAAACTTAACAAATATTCAAATATTAAAACCGTCCTGCATAAAAATGTTCCTCCGTACGTGGAATATATCCTATAACTATTTATCAATTCGTTAAAAACAAACAAGCATTGGCTTCTCTTAAATACTCTTCTTTGAAATACGTACTACTTAGTTTATTATTTCACATAGTTATTTGACGAAAAATTAAAGCTTTGTTATATTGACTGATCGTAAAACCACTTCTAAAACCTAGAAGCTCGCCTTAGCAATTCTTCGTAAATAGTTATTCGTCAAAAGATTAAATTCTTAAATGTGTTGTTATTTGCTCGTGTTCCGTGAAATTCTACTTTATTATATCTACACGTACACGTTGCTCAAATTTTATGAGCCATAAAATTCGTTTTCCTGATTGGCTTATTTCGTGGTATACTGGTAGCGTGGATAGATAATGATACAAACCTCTATTCTTTTCTACAAATTCAGGCAACCTACTTCTCTAGCCGTGTTTCTGGTGGTTTAACTCGCAGGAATGCTTTAAAATGTATTTTGCTTTCCCATGGAATTAATTATCATATTTTGCATTCTTTAATTGTTTGTATTCTACGAACGGTTTTCGCCGTTGTCGTCTAAAATATATATTTTTGATTGGCTTCTCAGAATATTCTACACCAATATCGGTGGGAATGGTTTTATGTTTTCCTTCCATGGTTTCAAACCTCTATAAATACAAGTCCAACTTTGAAAATGCTCTCTAACTTGTTCGACTTCGCTCTTTTCGATACTCCTATTATACAACGCCCTGTGAGCGTTGTAATGTCGCGCTTTTAAAATACGTTGTGCTAGTACAGTACAAATGAATAATTTTTCCTGGCATGGAGAAAGTAATTCGAGCATAGGGAACGAAATCAATATATAAATTGTTGTTTACTTTGCAAAAATAAAAGCCCGTGACCGATTTCACTGTTCTTGCAGATCATCAGACGGACGCATCTCTTTTGCAAAACAACCAACTAAGTTCTAAAATAATACACAAATTAAAGTGTATTTATAGTGCAAATGTATCTCATGCGCCTTCTATACTTGAGAATAAGCAACTAACTATCGAAGACTGTTTTCAGTCTACGACGTGATAGTGTAGATGGAATTGCCAGACAAAAGTTAAATAGCTAGTTAAAAGACAAGATGAAAATAATTTGTTTTCTTGACATTCATAAATTCTAAGGCGTACTATTGTATCACAGTGGTTGGTGTGTGTACTGTTTGGGAATTTTATCCGTTTCTCCAATTTCAACACCTTTTCTTTAATTTTTCGCAAGTTTTCGAAAAAATTTTTAATAAAAATTCTTCACAGTCACAACTATTTACAGAGTCTTTTTTACATTAGCAGTAGCTTAGTCACTAATTATAGCAACAATCTTACCTATAATTTATTTATCTAACACATTTATGTCACACAAGCGAATTTATATTTACATTACTTTATGTACATTGAACATTTATTAGTACGAAATTCAAACTAATACTGATGTATCGTAACGGGGTCCGCACTTATATACAAGAATCGTTTGTTCAAAAAAAAATACAGAGAAATCTAGAATATGAGTTATCAACCTTTCAAAAACAACCCTATTGCATTACAATATGAATCATTCATTTTTGTCGCTAGACAGAATTGATTGTATTACGATACCTATAAATCATCCTTTTTTATCGCTAAACAGAATTGAGACCGCTTTAGTAAAAACCGAATAAGCGCAATTTCAAGTGATCTATATACTTATAAGTTGCTGTTACAATATCATCTTCTATATTTGTGAAAACACAACTAATATGTTCAGTCGCAAGTTGCATCTGTCAATTAGTTTTGTTTTTACTAAACACGCATTCAGTTGTATAGGTGATCTTGACATACAAAAACGAACACGCGCCGCCGGATTCGTTAGGTTCGCAGCTGACTACCAATTGCAAGGTACAGGGTTCCGTTCTCTATACGAATTATTTAAAAAACGTTTAACAAGCAATTTACTATAAAATATCTCCTTGTTAGGACCAGACGCTAAATGTAGGTCTTTGTGAGCTATGTTGCAGACATTAAGGTCCCTGACTTAGATAGCATGGCAAGGATTCGGTGGAATTTTAGATTTTTCAGGTAAAAAAATCGCCTTTTGGCCAATATAGCATTTTCGAGTGAATTCAAACATATAATAGTATTTAACGATGAGAGATGTTGCGTAGATTAGTTATGTTTGCGTGTGACAACTAACACTTCGGTCCCGAGTTTGCTTTCAAACATCGATTACTTGTAAAAATATTGCGACTTTTTTTAAAAAATACCTTCGTTTGATAAAACATAATCGTAAGTCCGATGTGTGAGTGCACGTTAAAGATCTTCGTCTTGTTTGGTATGGTAAGGGTTAGACTGAATTCTAAATTTGCGAAAAAGGGTGCATTTTGAGCAGTGCAAGGCCTTTGGGATCGAGTATAGGATAAATCATGCATTTGGTATACCATGACGGGTAGCTCAGTGTTTTAGTTAAATTTTATACTTCTCCAAGTTACCAACTTTGATTCCCGACACGGAGTGTTAGAAAAATATTAGACGAGCATATTTCAAGAAAATATATCATTGTACAGTTCCAAGATTAAATGCAGATCCCGCGCGTGAGTGATGTAAGGCACTAGAAGTTCCGTACTTTTGTTGATATGGCAAGAGTGCGGCTGATTTTTAAATCTCTATATAACAAAAATCGCTTCATTGAAAATGACGTAATTTTAGGGTGAAACATCTGTTAAATTTAAATAATCAGCATACAATGATGATCGGGATTCGTGGTTCAGTTACGTTTACATGTGGCTACTACTATCGGGATCAAGGGCTCGAATAATGATACTGGTTGTGTTAAATTCTAAATTCCCAAGACAAATAAAGTAGCTATCTTGTCTTCATAGTACCTGCAGGTAAAATATTGAAGAATTCAATTTTACGATATACAGCGACGTCCAAGGTCAGGGGTTTGATTCTTAGAACGAACCACTTGGGAAATATTAGACAAACATTTTTCAGAAAAGGCAGCCTCATCCTTGGTAAAATGAGTAGCTTGTAGGTCTATGTGTTTGCTGTCACGCATGTTATTGAACCCCGTTTTGCTTGGTATGGCAACGGTGCGGACAAATTTTAAATTTCAAGCTACAAATGATTATCGCCTACTGTCCAATGTAGAATCTTCTCGTAAAGCATAGAGTAATTCAAATATTCGATATACAATGACGCTACAAATCTCAATTTGTGGGTTTCATTTCTGATACGAACCCTGAGAAATAGTAGACAAAAGTTGTAACGCCTTAATTGGTTTTGCAACGATTTTATTTAATAATTAATCGTAGGGGAATATTTTGCATAATTAAGTAGGGTATTTAAGCATAAGAATGCGGTTTTAAATTCCACCAATATCTTGGAGATCTTCTAAATTAGTCTTTATAATTACATTTTTGCGGTGTAGAAGTTTCCCAGCGACTCAAAATGATATGCGCTATTGTTTCAACCACCGCGTAGCGAAGAGGAGAGGCAGTTTTGACAAGTAAATAAGCAGTCACCATTATCATTCTATACGTAACTGTCGTACTTTGAAGTTTGGAGTTAGTGTTCCATTTTTAAAAAAATGGAGAAAGTTACAGTTGTTCTGTGTGTGACACCGTGTGTGTGCCAGAATTATTTTAAATAGTGGGGTTCCTGCATATAAACATATTTAACCATTTTCTCTATCTGCTATCTTCAAAATGTAATCTTATATCTTCGGCCACCCCGTTTAGCGGTGTCATTCCGAGAAGTGCGGATATATTGATATAATTTGCACCTCTCAATATGCAATGCTGTTTGATTGTAAAACCTGCAGTTATTTTAAAATCTATGGATAAGTATCAAATTTTCCTAAAAATTATATATTGAACTTAAAGTTATTAAAATTGTCGTTTAATATAACAGTGTTACTTCAAAATTTATTTTAATAGCTAATGAAGTACGTATAAAAAAATTACTTTTCGAAAAAAGTAAAGTTTACTCGTGACGGAATTTTTACACGGTAATTGATTGAGCCTGCACTCCTAAAATAAGAGAAAGCTATTCCAAGAAGTTCCAAACTTCTAGAGTTTTTTTTTTTGGCGGAATTATTAATCTGAGCTCAACTTTGCAACTCCCAAAATCAAACATCTCCCCTTGGGAAGTTCCAAGCATGTGATATTGCAAGAACAGAGATTGCATTTTTGGCAAACATTTTAATTATGATTAATCTTTTACTCGGCGTGTTAGTACGATAACCATTGTTACGGTATTTCGCGCACGAGAAAGAAAAAGTAAAGTACGCAAAGAAATCAGTCCGCACCGAGTACTACGACAAAAGAAAATAGCAATGGATCCAAATAATTAACGTCGTGCTATCAAAAACGTCGTAGAGTGCGGTGGGGCAGAAAGAAAGAAACAGAAAACCTCATTAAGGGAATTTTATTTACAAAACCTCTAGTTACAAAAACATGATCCAAAAAATATATATATACAAAATCTCCAGTTACAAATATGATACCGAAAAGAACATTTACAAAACCTCCAGTTAAATAACATAGTACAAAAAGAACGTCAACTCACGTAGGAAATAATATTGACCCAAAACATATCCCGAAAGATTTACACAGTATAAAAAAAAAATTTTTATGCAAATAATAATTTATCGCAAAAAATAATGTATATCCTTCTAAAACTAAATTTTTCACTTCAACTTTAGCATGTACATATAGCAAAAAAATTAAACAAAGTCTATAGTAGACTGTTCTTAGCCCTTTTATTACCAAAATTTTAAATATTAATACAAGAAAAAAATATTTACTTACATAGTTACAGCAATAGCGAAAACCATCTACAAACCGAAATTATATGGAAAAATTGTTTTAGAGTTAATCAGTGGAAATAACTTATTTCTAAATGTATACACAAATCATCACAGATAACGTTTTAAGCACACTCCGACAATTCCAGTGAGGCAAGTCTAATCTCAACACCTTTAGTTGTGCGATGAGTAACCTGAAAAATTTAGACCCAATTCTTCCCGGAGAAGACCATCAAAGCGACACAAAGAAGAAATAGCAATCCAACAGCTAGGCATAACATTCGTTTACCATAATTTAGTTGTGGGAGAAATTCCATCTCTCAAAAGAACAACTTCGTACAAACGAATTTTTAAAACACCGTGTTATAAATATATTAACTGTAGGCATTTCTAATTTCGCAGACCTTTGCGCATTTTTTCAGCATTTATTTACCTGCAATTACTGATAAAGCTAGGAAAACATTATTACACAAATGTATTTATCTCCAGTCAAAATTGCAAATTTTGCCACTGTTCTCGTTAAGTAAAAGTTCATACAAACAACAAAAATTAGTAAAAACGTCATTATCGTCGTATAAAAATACTGCATCTTTGACACACTTCATATCCGTGTCGTAAGCAAGTCGTGGAAATATTTCGTCTTATAAGATAAACAAAATATTTATTTCGTAAATTTTCATAATGGCATAAAGTCATTAGAGAGAAGCTGTTAAAATAAAGAAATAAACAATTGCAAAATTATTAATAGCCATGTTCGATATCATAATTATTTCAGATATAGGAGAGCCGCTTACAAATTTTAGTAGGCTAAATTAAAATTTATGATACATAGTTGCAATATAAAGAAAACTTTTGGCACACTGCCACCCCTTTTCCGATCTCCCAGAGAAAAGGCAGTCGCCAGACACAGTAGAATAAAGTAAGGTTTCCCCGCTAACTCGATTTGGCTGGGTCGTGGGTCATGGAGACCAAAAACTGGTGTTAAGATAATTTTGGGAGCCAGAAGACTGCCTGGAAACCCTAAAGCTCAAAATACTCAAAGTGACGTTTTCAATCACTCTCATACAAAAAAATGCCTAGCAACGACGACTCATAGGTATTCAGGGAGCAATAATTATTAAAGCTCAAAATAACACTATGTAGATTATCCTCTAAATTTTTAACAGTTTCAGAACTTACTAACCGTCCTACCAATCCCTGTATATGTATTGGATCAATAACCCTTTATACCAATTAATAATATTAATTCACGCAAGGTAAAATCTTAGAGAACTTGTTTAAAAATTTACCTTTACCTTTGCTTTTGCAGGTAATAGTTTTTACAAAAGAAATGCTATTCGTGACCTGCTTTTTGTGTACACAGAAACCAGTAAATTATATTAGAAGCGAACCCGATCTTGGAACAACTCTCCAATATAAACCTTTTACAAAAAGGGAAAAGACTTTACAAAACTGCAAAATTAAGTATTTGCATAACTTACTACCTCTAGATTACCATTTATAAAAGATATAAAAATACGAAATCCTTCCAAATTAAAATGCCTGCACGGATAACGCCAAATAACCATTAAATTCCGTAATGTTCATAACCGAATATGATTCATCCATTTAAATTAAAGGTTGAAAACTCCAAGTTTAATCGCTCATACGATAATCAACGTGTGATACGGTACTCTTCAAGTACAACAACCGGAAATCCTAAACATCTGTCCAGCATAAAATAAATTTATCCATAAAGATGCGACAAAACTAATAACGAGAATAAGAGCAAAGAGAAAAAGCCCTAAATGAATAAAACTTTGTTAAATGTATTTAATATGTTAACTTACGATTCGTGTTTACTCAACAAACACGACTATCAGTTTCCTTAAAAATTACAGCAAAACCAATTTGCTAAACGACCATATGCCTATTTTTATCAATCCAGACCAGATATCTGTTTAACAGTGAAAACCCATGCACCAGCCAAAATTCTATATGAATATTTTCACCGTAAATAAAGTGTACGGAGATCCACCAAAAGTCTAGGATTATAAATTGTACGGCCGCTATGCCAAATCCATTATTCCGTAGCACCTTGCAAAAATGGCGTATGTATTTTCAACTTACGTTGTTCAAAGACAAAGTCCTGTCGTGTCGCCGATAATGTAAAGAGTAGGGACTACAACCGGTACCACTCTTTAATTAGTAACCAATCAATTTAAATCATTTAATAAATAATAGACAAATGCTTGACAACTTAAATTAATATAGATTTGTACAAGAGGAAAATTTATATACAGAGCGTTTATTAAAGATGCGCTCGACAATACAAAAATAGTAAGTGTTGAAAGGAAAGAAAATCAACACGCTACAACACTTTAAACATTTTCATACACTGTAAAAACCTACTTGTCAAATGGGGGAAACTCACTAATATCAGATAGTAGATAATTTAATCAGTTTAATATAATACAATGCTATTGCTGAAAACTGATGGAAGTACGAACGTTAACCTAAGTAAATCACATAATATCATAAGTACTTTCCCAGGATTTATTCCATAAATGCAATAGAAAAACTGTACCATAACTAAACCTCACCTCTGAATGTAGGAAAGAAGAATTAAATCACAATAAATACATTCGACGAAAAATTAAAATTAATTATCCGCGAACTTTTAATAAAACATGTGCGTGCGAACGTGACAGGCTAGTAGTAGATACCCAGATTGTTATGAAGTAAACATAGGGCGTAACGTGGTGTGATATCGCTTATCTTTGATAGACCCGCAACGTTCACAAATTGGAATAAATAAATTCCCAGCATTAGCTTGGAAATGAGCACAAAAAGGCAAATGAACTAAGTCCATTTATGCATGATGTTTTGTTCTATAATTTGATTAATGAATTTATACAACGTCCACTTTAGGTAAAGTTTTTATCAAGTAATTAATTGTATAAAGCTTGGATATTGCGAGCTTTAGTTGCCAATTGGATAGGTTGCTAATTATTTATTATAATCATAGTTATACAGTTATATATTATATTCTTCTTAATCTTCTTTGGGAATGAAACCACTCATAGTTTTTAAAATCTATTTTATTTACGTTTCGATCCATGACCTAGGATCGTTGTCAAAATAATAAAAACTTCAAGTTTGACGTTTATGACATAAATTGAAGGTTACTTTGATTTATTGATGTTTGAAATATTTGGTTTGAGTACACTAAGCAAAAATTTTTAAAGTTTAAAAGAATGATTGCCTTCAATTTGTGTTGCGACCTGGGATCGACTTTTCTATGGTAGCCAATACGCTTAACGTGAAATCAGCTGATTAATTTTTATTGGTGAATTTTATATAAATTCAATAATTTGGAAAACATTTTTTAACATGTTTCTATTTATACAATTATACAAAGTAACCTTCAATTTATGTCATAAACGTCAAACTTGAAGTTTTTATTATTTTGACAACGATCCTAGGTCATGGATCGAAACGTAAATAAAATAGATTTTAAAAACTATGAGTGGTTTCATTCCCAAAGAAGATTAAGAAGAATGCTAAACAAACCACAACAAACATACAGGGAGTATTTATATATTATAGTTGTCAAGGTTATGATTTACCGAGAATGTACTCAAAACAACATTTTATTTTTCAGTGTGTGTATTTGTTTACAGGAATATCGCTATGTGGTGATATAAGTTAATCTGAAATTGTTGTATGTACATCTGTTTACAAGAAAATGAAATAATGTTATGGTAAAAAGGTTTGGATGGCGTAGGAAGTAGAAATTTGTTATTTTATTTAGCTAAACATGTAGGTACCATTTTGTAAAAACGAACTCCATTTCATTAGGAAAATAACGTAATTAAAATCCCCACAGAAGTACTCGTCGTCTAGAGGACTCTCGCAAACTTAATTAGACTAGACGAGTTGGCGCCCATGAATATGACAGAGTCAAAAGCCTTTCAAGAAAAGTGTTATTAAGAATGTAGAATTGACATTGCGTTCAGTGAATTATTATATTGTTTTCTAATTTTTGTATTGCTCTCCATAGGGACCCATTGTCGCACCACTGTAGTTAGCTGAAGCACCCTTATTTTGTTACGGAATTTATGCCCCTTCCGCCAATTGCAAATTTAAGAATTTAGCGCTTCATTCACCCGTATCAAAATGTGAAATGTTCCATTAGCACGCTGATTAAGTAACTAGATAAGTGGCGCAGATAGTGACATTATAATTGCTATATCAACGAAAAAACAAATGGTAAGTCCAGTATACTACTTTTTTTTAAATAACTCAACTTTAAACTGTGGATGATAATCCGCCGCACTGGTTACAATAAAGTATTAAATCAAGTAAGGTGCAGTGGGGTAAGATCGTAAACGGCCTATATTTATTCATACATAAATGCGAATATTATAACTCATAGTTAGAAACCTGCATTAAATTAATATGAAGCGATTCCTAGAGATGTCTCCCATTTATGCGGGGAATTACCTTATTATATATTCATCAAAAAGTACATCTTCTGGTGCAGTGTACATCTAAGTTCGTGTTGTCCAACAAAGTGTCGTGATTTTTAAGGAAATTTTGTGTTTTTTTAGTCTATTTTTGGTAAGTATGGAAAATATTGTGTAAAGTTTACATTAAATAAATAAATTAGATCAGTTGTCCGAAATTTACTGAGAAAACCAGTATTTCGGTCTTGCCCCGAAAATATTAGTGCACGGGGTAAGACCGAAGTATGCAGCGGGGCAAGATCGCAGTAGTTTGTGCTGTTCATATATTTTGGTTATTTCCTCTGATATTTTCTTTCAACACTTATTTATAAAAAATTTTAGTTACGAAATGATTCGAAATTACGTTAGGAAGACAAGTCGAAGATCGTATACAACTGAGACGTTTGAAGAAGTCTTAGCAGAAATTAGAGCTGGTCGTACAAATGCATTTAACGCCAGCAAAAAATATAAAATTCCGATCAGCACCATAATGGATCGCTTAAAAGGTAAACATGGCATAAGTGACTTGGCAGATCAACTGCCATTTCGAAAGAACACGAACAACAGCTTGCTGATTGCCTCTTGACAATGGAAAAGTATGGGCTCGGGTTGTCTAGAAAAGAGGTGTTTGAATTAGTTAGGCAGTTTATTAAAGAAAACAAACTAAAAACCCCATTCAAAGACGATCTCCCTGGAGAAAATTGGTTTCTAGGTTTTTGAAAGAGACATAATTTAAGCAAAAAAACAGCAAGCGGTAGAAGTGGACCGTAAACGAGGTTGTAATCCGTTTACAGTCCAACAATATTTTACATTATTGGAGAACATCATACAAGAACTAGGGTTAGAAAACACTCCTTTCAGTATTTGGAATTTAGATGAGTCTAGTTTTTGCACTGACCCTTCTAAAACTAAAGTAGTTGGTGGTAAAAACGTGCCTTGCACGCGAGTAATAAGTGCTTCTGGAAGAAATAACATAACAGTACTACTAGCAGCATCTGCTTCGGGTGAAAAAGTCCCACCACTTATTATTTTTAAAGGAAAAAATATCTGGGACCAATGGGTTGCCCCCAAGAATACTGGCTTTTCTGGAACCACCTATGCTGCGACTGCCAATGGTTGGATGGAATCAACTGTTTTTGAAAAATATTTTGAAATGTATTGATTCAAACCGTCCAACCTTATTAATATGTGATGGGCATGCTACCCATATTAGCGTCAAATTAACAGAAAAAGCTTGTGAATCAAATGTACCATTCTAAAACTTTCACCACATACAAGTCACATACTCTAACCTTTAGACCTAAGTGTCTTTAAACCATTAAAGTCAACCTGGGACCAAAAATTAGTCACGTGGCAGAGAAGAAATATTGGAGTAAAGCTCCCAAAACAACAGTTTACAGTAATGATTGGAGATATTTGGCGCGATTTAAACCCAGAAATAATTATGAATGGTTTCAAGAAAGGGGGGATTTATCCATTTTCAAGGAATGTCGTTCCAGACTCCATGTTCTCTGCCATTACCCTGAAAGAATGGCAAGAAGCAAACACCAAAGATCCTCCTAAAATGAACAAGGAACTATCCATTATTGAAGAAGCCCTTTGTCATCCACCTATAATCATTGATTTCCTTTTCGGCAACGTAGATAGTCTAGTTAAGGAAATTGTTAGCTTTATTAAAGAAAGAAGTGTTGAAATGCTTCAAGAAACAGTTCTCCTTTTGTCTGTGATAGTCCTCAACTATCAACATCAGCCACATTTGAAAATCTATTATTGGAAACTGTAAAGACAAACGTTAAATCAAACATTCAAAAGAAGAAAAGAGTGGGAACAGGAGCCGAATGATTACTTCAGAAGAAGTAATGAATAGGTTAAGTACGGACAAGCGGCCCACAAAAAAATCCGTAAGTGTATTAAAAAATAATCACAGTTCTGACAACTTATGTACAATATGTGATTACCAATATTACACTGATAGAAGATCATGGATTCAATGCATAACTTGCATGGAATGGGTTTGTGGCATGTGCAATAAAGGATCAAAGAAAATGCGATATGAATGTGAAAGATGCGTTGATGAAGATTAAATTTGAAAATTCTTATTGATGGAATTACCAAAATTAACTGTTTAAAATATGTTTTGTGAGTTGAATTTTGAAACTTTTAGCGTTTGCTGCAAAAATGTTAAAATGTTATGATGCTTTGTATAGTTTTTCTTTTTAAATAAACTTCTTTCTCTAAGGAATTTCTTTAAAAGTGTGTAATTTTTAAACAATTCAACTAATTTTAATGCGGTAAATAGAATTCGGTAAATAATTTATGAATAATTCCGAATTTGCCTCAGAACACAGCAAGATACATTTCAATAGATTGTAAATAGCCATTTACGAACTTGCCCCGCGTTCGGGGCAAGTTCGTAGTGGGTGCAGCTTGTTACAATTTTCTGTGTAATTAAAAATTTCCAAGGAAAAATTGTGTTTTCCTCATAACAAATTATAGAGTATTAACTCTATTTTACTCTACCTTACCATTTTTAATTTTAAGTATTTACTTTACTAATAGACACTTTTGAATTTGATAGTACAAATGGGTATGCTCATCTAGAATTAACCTTCTTTGCAACAGACGCTTATCGGGTTAATTGGACGTGTGAATCTGACATGCATGTTTAGAAATAGATACCCACGTTTTGTTCTAATGATACCGTTTACTAAAATGCCAGAAAATATACTTCATTAGCATTTAATATGACATGGTACAAACCGGTAAAATGTATTGTTATTCATGATTCCGGCTGTGAAAAGCTTCGACAATACTGTAGTTAAAATACAAATCAATTTTAGAGTCATTAATATTAATTAGAACTTACCTATAATTTTTATAACTGCAAGGAGTTGTTATTCAACCGACAATTAGGAAAACTAAACTCAACAGCATTATGGCAACTAAAACGTGGTTTCATACTAATGAGACCGCTTTGCAAATGCCGCTTTGTATGCGGTCTATTTCGCATCACACCTATTCAGTATGTAAAGGCCTTTACACAACCACAAGTAGAATTTGGTCGTGATACACGCTTGAATTTAAATTCAGGTCTTTTGTATTATTAAGATTCAGCATGATATGAGACAGTTCATAGATGGTATCTATATCCAGCCAGTTATCCAACTAAAACATTAAGTAAAGAGAACAATCATGGAACTTCGTAACTATCGATCGGCAAAGCTGTTCTATAGCAAAAGTTCTTAATTTAACCACGTTATAGTTTTGAACAAACTTACTTAAGAGAATAGTTGCATGGTATTTTTCTAGATGATAATTAATTTTCTTTCATATGTGGTTCAATCAGACGGTATTTTCTTCAGTTACGTTTGAGTAATTGTATATGCACTCAAATGTTTAGAGCTATGTATTTAATCTGACATATCGTAGTATTCCAAGGACATTTGGTACAATGAATTTGAAACACTATCAGAGACCGATATGCAGAAATATAATTTGATCCTCAACCTCCTTATTATGAAGGTCTCTAAATAAACTACAAATTAGTGCTTGTATGGAAATAAATAAAACTATAAGTCAAACACAAACGTAGTAATGAATATCAAATATTACAGAATGTTTACATTGCATAAAATATAAGAAAAACCAATTATAAGATCAAAAACAAGTATAAAATTATGCATTTCACATCAATCTCTAATACATACAAAAAAGTAAATCAACAATCACACAAAATTTAGAATATTTTCTCTCCGGCTTAACTGACTGCAAACCCTTCCAGAGATTTCTTTACTACCCATTGCTTTCTGCCAAACTATTAAAATTGAAAAAGTGTGTATCCAGTTGTGATTTGTAAAACTTTCTATGCTATTTTTGATTTTTTTGGTAATTTACCAAAGGTCTCTGGGTTGTAGTAACAGTTACGGAAAGTTGTAAGAATATAAGCGTGTTATGGTATACGGTGCGGACAAGGAAGATAGCAACGAAAGTAACATAAGTAACATAAGTAACATAAGAAGGAAGAATTCCGTACTAACTAACCAGTCGTAGAGTAGAGAGGCTGTAAAAAACAGAAAAAAAATCACGATCCATTCGCACCCTAGAAATAGAGAAAAAATTAATGGTCAGTAAGTAACATGAAAATATAATAAATAAGGACAGCATATTTGGTCATTAAAACACTATAAATTAATCCAGTAGGATAAATAAACATCAATAACAATAATAAAAAAATTACTTAAATAAAGACACACAGTAATAGTACAGTGGGGTTCTTTATTAAACAAAACAAATAAATTTAAAATAAGTTATTTTGAACGTCCGTTATAGTAAATTATAGTGACGCAAACACATTTAGGGACCCAAAAAAAATTCAATTTGTAACGAATCAACACAGAGACCTAAAATACCAATCTTCATCCTGCAGGACACTAACAATATATTTAAATACTTTTGTATTTATCATGAAACCTCCATAAAAATTTACTTTTATGATTGAACTCAACAATCTATATGGAAATTTCATGTTATTATCCGATATTCTTGTTCCGATACATAATATAATTAAATAACAAATGCCCGAATTTACACGAATAATAAAATCGTACGTATAGAATATTGGCTCATACAAAAACCAATGTATCAACACATGGAGGAACCTTTATACTAATCTACCCGATACACACATTGGTGGTTTGCTTATAAATAACTAGTAAAGAGGAATCATCCACACTAGGACCATGAATTAGTAAGAGTCTAGTGGAAATTTTTAATACAGTCTAACCATCAAAACCAAACCCAACGGAAAAGAGAATATACAACGTAGACACACAACTCTAACTAAAAGCGAAGCCTAGAATAAACTAGCTGAAAATAAAGTTCATATTAGTTACGCAAGAAACTTAAACCGTCTTACCAATTTCCTTAAGAAAACACTGAAAAGGGGGTGAAAATTGCTGGTTTTAATTCAAAACATAAGAAACTTGCTCATTCTGGAACGTCATATATAATGGAATGTAAAATTCAGTTTTAAAAATAAATTACTTCAATACCAAAAATTACCTATCAAAATCCATTGCAAACCTTAGAAATGCAATCAAACATAATAACAACGCTAATAAATAATATCTATTTGACCATGCCAAAATAGATTAGAACCAAATTTATAATAAAAAGAATAACAATTACGTCTCCTATCCGTTTAAATTAAATTATCCAAAAACAAAACCAGCAAAATTCAGGACAGCCTTAATTAATAAAAATTACGTATGTAGATATGGAATATGATTACAGACAAATGAACTCCCGACTTTAATGAAGAACGAGCAAAGTTGGTTGCTTATCTACACGTTTTAAAATTATAAGAATATAGCAAATGTAATCCTAAATGATTGGAAACTGAATGATTTTAACGTAATGAAGTAAATTTTTAAGTATGAAATAAACCCTATCACCTGCCCTCCCTCCTTCTATAGCACAATTAAGGAATCTGGGTAGGAGGCAGAAGCAACGGCCCAAGTTATACACTAGCAAGGAAAGCCACAAGAAAGTTCGCTTCAAAAAACAAAAGGAAATAAATTAATCAGGCTTGAAAGTCCAATATACCGAACAAAGCCAAAAAAATGTAGTAACCTATAGGAAATGGAAAGGTATAGGGAAATAATCAACGAGGATAAAGATGGAGTGACATTAACACTGCAAAAGTCGTCAAGGGACAGATATTCCTAATACACAAACATTAAAGTTTCCGAACCTCAGCAAAGGATTTGGTTTCTCGCGAAAAACGAAAAAATAAGAAAGAATTGAGGAAGAAAACCAACAGCAAAAGTTAAAACGCGGCCATAGCTTGTTGAGCCTCAAAATATGCTAAAGAACGTCAAGAACGCTGTATAAAAAAATTGATATACTTCAAGCTGCGGTAACAAGGAATCGTATCAAACAGACAATTGAAAGAAAAATAGCTAAATAGAACGAAGAATCTACTAAGTCGAAGTATACGAAGATAAAAAGAAAAGTCTAGGAAACACATACCGTTCATTTACATTTCCAATGCTCCACCCGAAGGTACTACATTGGCCAGGAGGCGAGTTTTTTGTTGCCTGGAAATTTAGAATTTTTCCGAACCCTTGCCGTTACAGGCAAGGTAGGGATCTTTAACGTGCGTGACAACACTCACACACGGGACCTCCATTTTACCTCTCATCCGAACGAGGGCGTAATATTTGTGAAAAATGCTCACCTGCCATTTTTCAAGCAGTCGACCGTGTCAGGAAGCACATACCGCAGGAAGAGTATCGAAGGTTAGATAAAGTCAGTGAGAGGACTGATAGTAAAAAAAACTAGCCAAGGGCAAAGGAAAGAAATATGGAACAAAGGGAACAAAAAAGAAAAATAAAATTACAAAATACTAAAGAAACAGCACAAAATCCGAAGGAAGAAGGCAAAAACGAAACCGAGTTTAGTTATGGTGGAGCATGCGTATGTGCGTGTTTGGGTCTACAAATGTGTGTGTGTATGTGTGTATGTGTGTGTGTGTGTGTGTGTGTGTGTGTGTGTTTGTTGGACCGTTTTAGTCGTCTCTAACAACAGGTAGGATGTATCGTGTGGTTATTCTAGTTCGGACACACTTGGGATGGGTACGAGGAGCGAAACAAAAAAGTCAATAAACGGGCACAAAATCCGAGATTCAAATATTAAAATAAGGCAAAATTAGTATATGAATTTGAGACACAAGAACTAAGGACAGGTTTACGACGTTTGTGTTACTAGAAGGAAAACAAAGCGAAATCGGCCATATTAAGATTGTTTGGATGGACAGGTTTGAGGTCTTCGACGTGCCAAATCTTCTTGGTTCTAAAAAGATCCGAAAGTTCATAGGTTCAAGAGAAACAACTTTACTTGAAAGGAAACAGTACAACGACGGAGGTTATGACAGTTATGGCCTAAGCGGGGAAAAGTTTCTTGAAGACACGCAAGGGATATTTTTGAAATGTTCGGGTTCAGGTAAAAGATGTTCAGAATCAGAAATATACTTTTGATTTATTTTGGACAGTTGTTCGAAATAATCGTCGGAGAGTATGTGTTCTAGACCAAACAAGCCAAAGAAAGGAGTACAGTCTGCGATTTTGTATTTGGGCGTATCGATGCACAAGAAATTTTTTAAAGATCGACATCCCCGTGACGCTGGTTATCACAAATATAGGAAGCAAACATATTCTTGAGGTATCGGTTAACACGTTCGGCAGGATTAGCTTGGGGATGGTAGCGGACGGTAAAAAGTATTCGGGTGTGGTAAAGTGCACATAAGAAGGTGGACGGCTACAGAGTTGTACACCGTTATCAGTGATAGGATATTGGAAGACATCAAAAATTAGGAAGACTTGTCCTTCAAGTATTTCTGAAACGAAAATTGCAGTTGCGCTGCGCACGTGAAAGAAAAAAAGAAACTTAGTGAAGTAATCAGCCGCTACAAGAATATAGGAATGACCTCTAGTGGAACGAGGAAATCGACCTACAATATCACAGGAAACTACTTAACAAGGATAAGATGGATTGGCCCTAGGAGCAAACAGACCAAGAGGAGGCAACTGTTCCAGATTGACTTTGGAGTTCATTCAGTCAGATGAGCGAATGGTGGTCGGTGATAACGGTTAAGTGAGTGCTTTCCAGATTGCCCAAAGAGCGCATAAACACTCCTTCTCGGTGACAGAAAAATTGTGATTGGGTTTTGAAGGTGAGCGGCTAATATAACTGGCCACTTTCTCACCTTTTAGGATAGACTGACTCAAAATAGCACTTAAACCAAAATGGGAGACGTCGGTGCGAATAGTAAAGTGTAAGTCGAGGTCTGGGCAGGAAAGTATTAGGGTCGACACTAAATGCTGTTTAAGGGCTAGGAATGCGGACTGACAGTCAGAAGTTCAGGAAAAACGGGTATTCTCACGGGTGAGGTTATAAAGTGTAGAAGTAATGTTGGCAAAATTTGGATTGACGCGCCTGTAACAACTGGCCATGCCAATCAGTCGACGAACTTCTTGTAGAGAGGAAGGAGGAACATCATTGGGGTTAGAGGAAACTATATCAGGATCGACTACTAAACCACCTTGTTTAACAACTTAACCGAGGTAGTAGAGTTTGGGAAGGCAAAAATGGCATTTCTCTTAACTTAGGATAAGACCGGTGGAAAGAGTAGTGAAATGACTAGTTTGAGAATGCGGAGGTGTTCAACCAGGAGGCTGTTTGGAAAAGGTACTGATAATAAGAAAATCTAAACGATGTTGTTGTTCAGGTGTAAGGTCGGACACAATGTGTGCAGGATCAGAGGAAAGACAAGCAAAGATCATCACGAAAATTTGGAACGCAGTGAACGGATTTATGGGTAGTGACGGAATTTTAAAGAGTAATGGGAAGGAAAACTGAACCTAGGATGGCACATTTAGAATTGTCAGCAAGGCTGCCGAAAAAATAAGAGAAAGTATCAAGAGGAATATGTAGCGAACGTAAACGGTGCCAATCGGGACCACCGAGAATAGTACGAGTAGCTCCGGAGTTCGTAAGACTAGTAAAGGAAACTTCAAAAATTTGACTGATAAGTATGCGCGTTCGTCTCTACGCAAATTCTCACACAAAAAATCTAGGACGATGCAAAGTTGATCGTTGTGATCAAGAAAAGGAAAATCCGAGATCAACTAAATCATAGGGCCGACGACTCGGTCCGAGTACCCTATCGTTGGTTTAGAGAATTTTGACCAATAGGACAGTTGCGCCAAGTATTCCCTTAGCTCATGAGTAAAGTAATTTTTTCTTCACTGGTAGAAATTTTGTCGCTCGTGAAAGAAAGTATTACTTTACTAGCTTGTTGTTAAAATAACTATTTTTAAATTTTCGACGAGAAATTGATTTCATTTAAAATTTTACACTTACAATGATGCGAGCTGGCAAATTTTTCTTAATTTTTTAACACTATCAGGTTTGCCTTGTTTTTAATATTATTTCTGTAAGCAACTTCAAGATATCTATATATTGTTCTGTACAATTAGTTGTTTTCGTTTTTTTTTTAACAACATACCTATTTAATTCGCCTGTGAACCCACTTAATATATACTTACGGTTATTGACAAATAGTCCATTGGCTTTAACTTTAGGATGACGCCAAATGTAGTAATAAAGTGTTGACAACTGTATACAAATGAATACCTAGAATTACGCTTGAAGGCTATTGTCATTTAACACTATAAAGGTTTGCAGTTCTGTACGATGTTGCCACCAATTCCTCTTGCTAATGGGAATATTCGTATATTTTGTATTAAATACATTAGAATTTAAACTAACTTGACAATGTAGCAGCCAGTTGTAATATCACCCTAAAGTTAAAGCGAATCTATTTAATCGGTATTTTTTTTGTATTTGCGTTCTTTGATACATTAAACACATTTCTTCAGATGTAAAGTTTATTTGCTCATTTTTGTCCGCATTACGCATTCCATAGTCTAGTTTGATTAGTAAGGAATGAAAGATGGCCGGAAGCACTATTCTGATCTTGGGTATTAATATCCTCTTCTGGGCTTTTCCTAGAAATTCTCGCACGTCGATATTAGGTGACGTCCAAGATAATTCCCGATGTATATCGGTGTTTCCCACACGATAGTAAATCCCGGACCCTCTTCGAGTCTTTACAACACACTTTCTGTGGGGTTAGTCGGCAACTATATCCTGCTAGATACAATCGAAGTCCTCGGCAATATATCTAAACACGGAGTTTTTAGATAAGTACCTCACCGAGTTTCTGGTCCAAAACTGTATGTAAGAACACATCTCGTTTCAAAATCAAAAGACGAGAAGAAAATTCTGATCTGGAATTATATTGCAGAGTTTATGCTGTCTAGATATACTGATTTCTCATTTTAAATAAAGATTTCAGTACCTCTGTAGTCTACGTGACATATTCAAAATTGTACAACTGGATAAACTGCTTTGTTTTTCAAACTACATAAAAAAGAAGCAGCATAATTGACTTGTGAATACCATAATGAATTGATAATTGATATTTCTGCTCAATTAATTGCTTTGAAAGTGTTTTTGAAATGAGGAATTTGAAAATTTTATACCATTAAGGAACTTACAGAGTTATTATTGATAAATTACATTAGACTCGCCTCCAGTTTCACAGAGGCTATATAATATGTTATTTTCGCCATTTCGGCTTACAACCGCTACAACTGAAAGCTTTTCTATAAAACTTGTTAAAATATACCTTAACACTTCAAAGGGACAAGACCGACTATCAAACTAATTAATAATATTGATAGAAGATGAAGAACTGGAGAAGCTACAATCATCTTCAGATATGGATGATACAAAAAATACATTCGCTGAAATTATTCGAAAACAGTAACAGTCTAACCACTGAATATGTTTAGAGCTGTTTTTTAATGTTTTGTTCTAGAATGAATTTTTGTTTATGAGAGCCTCTTTATTTACTGTCCAAAAGACTTCCATAGCCCCAAAATTCTGAAAATAACTCAGGACTGGCTACACCTCTGTGTCACATTTAGTAATCGTTGGGTTACCTATCAGCAGTCTCTGGTATAGAATGAACGACGCCGATTCTATAAGAGCTGATTTTTGTAATGTTGTATTTTTTTTAATAATGAGTCTTCTTTTCAATATACGAGTTATAAAATAAATGCAATTGAAATTATCAAAAATCAGTAGCAGCAAATCAATTTTCCAAATGCAGACAAGGCAAAGGTTTTCAGAGGACTTTAGAATAGTCTCAATATAATTTATACAGTTTTTAAACCTATGTGCAAATCACGTTTTTATTTCTCACTGGCAATTGCAGAACTATCAGTGTCTAATGCATATCGTTTCACTATGAACACCAAACTTTGAAAATTACAATATGTAGGTAGGTACTTGCTTGCGCTATAACACTTTGCTACACATCTAGAGCACCATATCTATCTTGTAATTGGCGGTAAGGGAGCTCTTAAAACGTTTCCACTATTACAGAAGGAATATCCAATCCTTCTCATATTATCATCGCAGTTGCAATAAATGCCACAAGCTTGTAAAGCTCTTTGGCAAGGGTATTCTAGCGATTCTGAAGAGATTAGAACGCTTAAGAATGCATTAGTGGATTGGAGCATTCTAAACCGAGCGATTGGATATTCCAAAACCTATTCGTACTGAAACACTGCAACTACTGTGTATAAATAGTACAGTAATAGTTTTACCTAAGCTTATTAGCATATTCAAAAATTAATCACTTTCGATAAGATTTGCATAAGTTAATCAGATTTAGTAATACAAGAACAAAATTAGTAATACGGATGTTGTTTCGTCATCATTGATATTTATTTAACACCCTTGTTGATTTTCTGTCGGTTGTACAACAGTAAAAGGTTGTTTTAATCGAAAACGATATTGTTACAAGGTATCAGAGCGTCAACTTTTCGGAACAATACATTCAGTACCATGCGGCATCTTTATACATAAAGATGATTGACATTTACAAAAGGATGCACTTAAGACAGTATAAAGCTTATCCGCTTGAAAAATGTTAGGCGAGCATTTTTCACAAAAATACACCCTCGTTCGGATGAAAGATCCCTACCTTGCTTGGAACAGCAAGGGTTCGGCAAAATTTCAAATTTTCCAGGTAAAGAAAACTCGCTTCCTGGCCAATGTTGTACCTTCGGGTGGAGCATTGGAAAATCACATGTAAGTATAAAGCTTACAAGAAGGAACTTTTAAAACGTTAATTTAAATAAATGTGGTTTGTTCTTAGAACAATCGCGACCAGTTGAATTTGATATATAAGACCGCGCTTCGTGGGCATTAATCTGTTCCATTCCAAGTTTTGATTAGAATCCGATCTCTGCGTAATACAAATTTTGCACCTTTTAACCACTTTTTCAATTTCACTATCCAAATAAGGCCATCAGAAATATGATCTGGTTACTGAATTCATTTTTACAATGCCATCGTGGTTAACGTGCACTTCTTTTCACATTTGTTGCCGTAGTTTTGACGGTATCACTATCCTGTAACTTCACATTATAACACCTCTGTCCACGGATAACGCGAGTTAAAGTTCGGGCCTTTGGAACTATGTTTTTAAAAAAAACATCGACACTTTAACAAAAAAAGTTTAATAGTTTATATAGAAATTACAATGAAATTTAGAATAACTGATTCACAATAACTTTAATAAAAAATAATTAATTGTACTGGGCGAGTAGTCTAGGTAGACAACAATGCAAAAGCTGTAAACTCAGACTGACTCGGTTGAGTAGCTCAAACAACGAAGTATGGAGTTTGAAGACTGACTGCCGGTCCTTGAGCTCCCGGGCTTTTTATAACAACCTGCCCCTCACACGGCTTGTGGGAACTTGCAGATCTCATGTCTGCTTTACACTTTGTTACAATGTATCAATCTTAACTCTAAGTAACTGCGGTATGTTGACCGCTTGTGACCTGCCACCTGCAGTATCACTGCCCTCACGGATGCAAAGTTGCATTCCGTTCTCATGAACTGTCGATAACCTCTCTGGGATATCCTTGTGTTACAATGTTGCATTGAACTTATACTTTATTTAACAATTTCTAATAATTTCTATTAGATTCAATATATCAATATATATATAAAGGTAATTGGGGGATACATAACTCCTCCCACCGTAAATGAAAAATTAAGGTTTTTCTTAATTTTTAAATACATAAAATACATTATTCAATTTCATTTAAAATTCTTTATTTCTAAAGGTATACTTGTCGTTTCTTTATTCTCTTTTGTTTCCTTAAATCTAGAACTGTTTCCTTCATTCTTATATCTAAGGTACATTTTGTATAATACATACATGATTACAAAAATTACTAAAATGATCAATACAATTGTCCACACACTTATATTATTATAATGTAACTTTGGCATTTTGAGTTCATTTAATTGTTCTTTATAACTTTCCACTAATTTCACGGCGTGGTTGAGGTCGTCTAAGTCTAGATGCTCTAGCTTCATAGGTTTCTTAATTATTTCTTCGTCTTCTTGTTGTATCTTGAATTGTAGTTCCGGTAGGTTTGCAAGTTTCTTTGTTGTTATGGGATCTTGATAAACTCTGATTACTTCTTCTTTCAATTTCACATAACAGTCTTCTTTGAGGGTAATTAGTTTGCTTCCGATTAATGCTTGGTTATTTTCATCTTGGTTGCAGTAGATGGTTGCTATTACTTCTGTTGGGAAAATGGCTATCCATTTGTTATCTGTAACTTTTTGAATTTTCGTATTAGTTATTTGCACTTGTTTGGTTTCACAGTTTTCGTAATGATTTGAGAATTTTAATAGTTGTACTTCACAAGGGCTGTCTTCTTGAATGGTTGTTGTCGTCATCGATTGACATAAATATTGGTTTGGTGTTACTTCAGTACATTTTTCGTTTGTATAACCATATCTCAGTTCATTTAGGGATAGGAATTTGGTTTTGGGTATGATTACTTGGTATGTGCTAGTAACCTTTGTTGGAAAAGCAAATAAATGATAATAATGATAATTGTTACTTTCTACTATCGGGATTTCTATCAAAAATATTATTTCGTTATTCTTAATGTAGCCTTTTACTATAGCTATCTCTTCAAATATTAGAATGTTCGATTCTGTTACATCAAAAGGTAATTTACTGTTAATTATAAGTGATCTAATTCTTATTAATTCGTTTAATAAATCGGTTGGTTCAATAATTCTAGAGTGTAGGGTATTTAATTTTGAAAATGTTAATTGGGTTTTGCATACTGCCTAATTTAATTGGTAGTATACCGGGGTTGTTTTTATTTGTTATATCATTACTTGGTTGTCCGTTCTACCTGGGTGGAGGTTGACGGTAAGGGTGATGATTGTCCATCTGAAATTACAGGGTGTCTTAGGTTTTTCAAATGAATGTACTTCGTTATTTTACCGTTGTCTACTACTGCTATGTTTTATCTGATATTTTCTTAATTTTAAATGGTCCTAAATTTCTGGGTGCTGTTTTATGTCGCTTGCTCTAAAAGTTTTTCTCGTATACGGTTTGTCCTATTGAAAATTTATTTGAGTCGGTATTTTTGTTTCGGGTTGTGGTGATTCGTTCCTTATCGTTCTCTAATTTATCTTTTACCTTGTCGTAAGTTATTTTTAATTTTTCTTTGTGGTCTTTTGCATATTGTTGATATACTTCCTTGTTGTAGTGTATGTCATAGGGATTTCGTGAATCTGAATGTCCTAAGGTTAATTCTAAGGGTGTGAAATTTGTTGATGAGTGAATTGTGTTATTATAGGCGATTAGTGCGTATGACATTAAATTGGTTATATGTTCCTTTTTATAATTTATTCTTAATAATCGAATTTGTTCTAACAGGGTTAAATGTAATCGTTGAATTAGTCCGTTTGATTCAGGGTGGTTTTCCGTTATGAAATGAATTTTTATTTTGTGTAGTTCTAAAGTGTTTTGAATTGTCTCATTTTTAAATTCGCTACCATTGTCTAAAGTTATTGATTCGGGTGTTCCGTAAAATGTGAAATATTGTAAAAATCCTTGGGTCACGTCAATGCTATTTTTGGATGTGATTGATATTGCTTGGCCTATTTTTGTGAATGCGTCTACAATTGTTAGATAGTTTTGCGCTTCTACTACTAGAGTATCGGCATGTAGTTTTTGAAATGGTTTGTCGGGTGTTTTGGTTAACATTAAGGGTATCTTTGGGGGTTTCCTATCGTATTTCGCTTTGTCACATAATTCGCATTGGTTAATGAAATCTGTGGTCAAGTCCTTCATGTCTTTAAAATAATAACGTCTTATGAGTTGTTTTATTGTTTCGTTAATTCCACGATGGTTGGTTTTTCCTTCGTGTTGATTTCTAATTACATCGTTTATTTCGTCAGGGTCGTCTAGTGTTATTAGTTTTCTAGTACATCTGATGAGTTCAGGTCCAGAGTTATTGAATAATTTAATGTATAATTCTGAAAATCTTTGGTATAAATGTTCGGTGTTGAAATAAAAATCAAATCGTTTTTTCTCGGAGGTGTATTCTTTTAGAATTTTAATTATTTGTTCCTCGTTGTCATCTTTTGTTATTTGAATTTGATATATCTTTTTGTTATCTACTTTTGTATATTTTACTGGATTGGGGTTATTTAAAACTTCTGTTATTATAAATTGGTTAGGTTTCATATCGATTGCTTCGTTTAAGATTTTAATCGCGTTTTTTGGTTCTTCGTTTTGTGTCGAATGTATTGTGTCGATCTCGTCTGGATCTTCCCTTATTTCTGCTTCGTCTACGTTTCCTATAATGGATTCAGTTTCTAATGCATTGAGTTGAATTCTACTTAAAGCGTCTGCGTTGTTGTTATAAATTCCCTTTTTATATATAATTTCGTAATCATACTCTTCGAGTCTGATTCTCCATCTTTGTAATTTTGAATTCGGTTCTTTCAGTTTGCATAACCATACTAGTGGTCTATGATCGGTATATATGTAAAATTTTCTTCCGTATAAGTAAGGTCTAAAATATTTTGTTGCCCAAATTATGGCTAATAATTCTTTTTCTATGGTACTATATTTTTGTTCGGTTTCATTCAGGGTTCTGGATGCGTAGCTGATAAGTTTATCGCTACCTACTTTTCCTTGGCTCAATACTGCGCCTAATGCTACATTCGATGCGTCTGTCGTCAGTATAAATGGTTTTGTAAAGTCTGGGTATTCTAATACAGGGTGATTCGTTAATATGTTTTTAATTTTGTCTACAGCTTTAATAAATTCCAGGGTGTGTTCAATTTTGTTTCCCTTTTTTAAACAATTTGTTAGGGGTTTGGTTATCTGAGCGTAACCTTTAATGAATTTGCGGTAGTAACCACTAAGTCCTAGAAATCCTTTAATTTCTTTGTTTGTTTTTGGTAATGTGTAATTTAGAACTGCATTTGTTTTGTCTGGATTTGGTATTACTCCTTGGGGTGTTATTACATGTCCTAAAAATGATACTTCTTTTGTAAAATTCACTTTTGTCTAATTGTACTTTAAAATGTGCTTGTCTAAGTCTTTCGAATACTTCCTTCAATCTTTCTATGTGTTCTACCAATGATGTAGAATAAACTATGATGTCATCAAGGTATACAAGGCATTTTTCATTGTGTATTCCTGGTAGTATATTGTCCATGACTCTCTGGAAAGTAGCGGTGCGTTCTTTAATCCAAATGGCATTCGTTTGTACTCGTAATGTCCTCTAGGTGTGCTGAAGGCTGTTTGTGATATGTCTTTTTCTTCCATCTCTACCTGATGGTATCCTGATGCTAGGTCTAATGTTGTAAAATATTGGCATTTGCCTAATTTGTCTAAAATTTCGGTAATATTTGGTAGTGGATATTTGTCATCTACCGTTTTTTCATTTAACTTTCTATAATCTATTACCATTCTGTACTTTCTCTTTCTGGTTGCGTCTAATTTCTTAGGTACTATTAACTCGGGGCTGCTCCATGGTGAATTGGAGTGCTGGATTATGTCTTGGTCTAATAAGTCTGCTACTTGTCTGTCAGCTTCTTCTTGGCTTGCATGAGGTAGTCTGTATGCTTTTGTAAAGATTGGTTTATTGTCTGTTAACTCGATATTATGTTTTACTGTGTTGGTGAATGTTAATGGTATTCCTTCGCAATGGAATATGTCTCGGTATTCAAAACATAAGTTTTAATTGCTCTTTTTCTTCTTGATTGATATCGGTATTAAAGCGGATGTTAGTTAAATTTTCTCTTAACATTTCGTCATGTTCTATTGGGTTGTAATCGTTTTCTAAATTTTCGTCTATTTCCATTTCGTTAAAATTTAGTTCTTCTACGTTAATTGGGTCTGTCAGTGATAATTCTACGGGATAGTCGTTTGAATTTAATATTGTTGTGGTTGCATAATTATCTTTTATTTGTACTAAGGCAGTTGGGGTTTCTACTCCTTGTTGAAATGTCACATGATTTATTATTCCTAAATTTTGTTAGATTTTACTGGGATTTTTATTTTTCTTTCCGTTCGGGGTTCTATAGTGTATTTTTGTTCAACTTGTGTGTTTTGAAATTTAATTGGGATTTTTCCGTATTTTGTCCTTAATAAGCGATTTTTAATGTCAATGTTGGCTCCTAATTTTCTTAGAAGGTCCATTCCGATTAATCCGTCATATTTGTCGTTAAATTCGAATACACAAAATTTATGTTTCATTTTAACATTAAATGTTCTCGGTAAGGGTATATTAGCTATAAATTGGTGTATTGTCGTTTGATGGGCTGTTTTAATTTTAAATGGTTCTTTTCTACATAATCTAAATAATGTTTTTGTACGGTTCTGGGGCTAATTAATGTTTTAGAGGATCCAGTGTCGATTAATAGTTTGAATTTGGCGTGGGGTATTTCTATGTATGGTAATACTAAGTGATTTATGTTATTTAAGTTTATTAAGTTTGGTTGTCTATGAACGGGTCCATTTGAAAATTTGAGTTCGAGTTTTCTTCGTCGTACTCCTCGTAAGTTTCGTATTGTTCGTCACGTTCGTAAGTTTCTGCATGGTTTGATTCATTGTTCGTAGGTGTCTCAATGTAATTATTCTGGTCAGTGTCAAATTTTTCTATTTCTTGATGGAATAATTCTTCCGATGTAAAATTACGTTTCTGATGAGGGTTTGGTCGGATATGTGTTATCTTTGTATGTTGTCTGGTGTTACCAGATGAGGTATCCATTGGTGTTGGTTTGTAATAATTATTAGGGTTGTTATTATTGTTAGTCATTGGTGTATTTCTATTGGGGTTTGCGTTGAATGCTGGTCTTTGTTGGTTTAAGTTTTGATTAAATCTTGGTTGGAATGCGGGTTTCGTAAAAGTTGGGTTGAATGTTGGTCTTGAAAATTTTTATATTGATTATTAAAATTTGTATTGTTAAAACTGGGTTATTACTTCGCGGTTGATTTGTTTGTGCGTTAAAGGGTGTGAATTTTTGTTGAGGGATTGTTTGTCTTGTGGCTTGTATGGTTTTATTGGTGAATAATTTTATTCGCGTTGGGGTTGTATAGTCTGTTGCGGTAATACATTACATTTTCTTCTTCTATTACTACGCTCATAGCTTCTTCTAGATTTTGGGGTCGTTGGAATCTGATTTTATCCGATAGTCGTTCTGGTAAAGCGTTTATGTATGTGTCTAGTGCCATTTCGTCATACATTTTTATTTTTAAATGTCTAACGTTTTGATCGGGTTCTTCGATTTTTAATTTTGTTAAAATTAAACTTCTCACGTCTTGGCATTTCATCCCGAATTGGTAGGGGGATTGGTTGTGTTCCATTCTAAGGTTTATTAGGTCTCGTACCAGGCATTTTATGTTACGTTGGTCTCCAAAATATGCAATTAGTTGCTGTTTAAATTGTTCCCATTCTTGTAAATCGTCCCTACTGGCGATTAAGGTTAGTGCCCTTCCGTTTAATTTACTTATTACCAAGCGTATAAGCAATGAATTTCTTTGGTCATCTCTTGGTTTGTAGAAGGTTTTTAGGAACATTTCAGATGCTCCAATGAAGTTTGAGAGATGGGCTTCCGTGCAATCAAATGTCTGTATTGTCTCCAAATAGAGTCGCATTTCTGTGCTACTCATGTTGGTTAAGGGTTGTTTTCGATTTTGGGAAATTTTAAAAAAATTTTTTTTTTGAATTAAGCTTTATTTCGCTATTTGTATTGTTATTTTCGCTTCGGATTTACTAATTTTCCGTTTGGGTTGTAAAATTTCAAATTTTGTAGAAATTGGGGTTGTTTTTGCTATTTATAGCGTTAATTATGCTTGGGATGTATTAATTTTTCTTTTGGATTGAATAATTTTGAATTTTGTAGAGATTGAGATTTATTTTGCTATTTTGCAGCGTTATTTTTGGTCAGGATTTGTTAATTTTTAGTTTAGATTGGGTAAGTAAAAGATTTGGTAAAAATTGAGATTAATTTCGTACTTGTAATTTTAATTTTGGTTTTGGATTTATTAATTTTAAGTTTAGACTGCGTCTGGTTATTTTTAGAATCGTAGTCGTTGTTACTTGTGCTTAGTTACACAGTGAGGTGATGTACTCGTGAGATTTGTATTCAATAACGTTAAATTAATTACCGTAGTCTTGGATTTGCTTGTTTTTATGCAGCTTTTAATTTGTCTTGAGTTTCTGCTTCTTAAGGAATCTGAAATGGATGGGTTTATTCTCGCTTAGCGTTGGTTTATTTAAATTCTGTTAATTTGTAATTAATATTCTTTCCGTGGGTTTTACTGAGTTGCGTAATTATGACTTGAGGTTAATTACTTCTGCACTTTATTGTTGAAATTGAATACTAAAGGATGTAATCTTTGTTACTTTGTAATAATTGCGTACATATGACTATACTTGTTGAGATTATTAACATTTACATGTGTTAATAGAAATTAGATACTTTGCTTCTGTAATTGCTAACTGCTTGCATAAAGTATTACGTCTATTTATTTTTAAATATCTCGGTGTTCACGACTTGTAATTGAACTCTCCGTTATGTGCGTTTTCAGGTTACAATTATGAGCGTATGATAACGTTTAGCGTTATTCTGTATTCGTATTGGAGTAATGCACTTTATAAATGCTGATTAATTATTTGAAAGACGTTTAGATTTTATACCGTGTTTGTACTGCAATTTATTTATAGCTCGTTGTGGTGTAATGCAAATTGCGTTGCTTTATACTATGCAAGGTTCTGAAAGCGATTTTCTCTGAGGTTTTAAATGTGTAATAAATGATGCTTCTTGCTTTCTTCGGATGGCGTTTTTAGATTACAGTGGTTTTAGGTTACCGTAGTTTTAGTTAATGCAGAATGTTCTTGCTGCGGTTCATACAGTTTTATAGAGGTCAATGTTTTAAATAATCGTTTTTGTGATTGCTTTAAAGGATTAGCTTTAGCTTTGAAATTAATTTTGCGTTCTGTGTTTTTATTTTACCGGATTGAAAACGTGCTTTTGAATCGCGCTGGTTAATGTTTCTTATTTTGGTGTTAGTGAATGTGCGCCCGTTATTTTTTTGGATTATTTTCGTTCTAATAATTGTGGTAAGAATCTCTTAATATCAATTCTCATTTACTTTTTAAAAGAAAATCTCTTTTACATTCAAGTCTCATTTGCTTTTTAAAGAAAAAAAATATCTCTTTAACATTCGTCTCATAGGTTAATACTTTCTTAAAATAAGGTCTCGTTTTTTTTGGAAATAATTCACTTTGTAATTATTTTCAAAACAATATTCATAAAATTCATAAAACAATAATAATAAATAGTAATCAATAATTATAATACTAGCATATATCAATTGTAGTTTCTGGTTAAAAAAAAAGGTATGGAAATGAACTTACATTAATTTCATCTGTTTCTTTGGTGGGCTCGATCGATGCTGTATCTTGTCCACCTTGGTTTGTTTGTTGGATTTAGACTATGCTTGTTCTTCCTCCAACTTAGTTTGGGTTCTGCCAAAATTTCGAATTAAAATTCTTGGTCACCAATCTTTCGTTTTTTGGATTCTCAGTGCCCTTTTGACATCCGTTACGACTGCGCCAGTTAAAGTTCGGGCTTTTGGAGCTGGTTTTTTAAAAAAACTTCGACACTTTAACAAATTTAATTTAATATAATTTGTACATAGTAACTTTATAAAAAATTAATTGTACTGGTGAGTAGCCTAGGTAGACAACAATGCAAAAGCTGTAAACTCAAGACTGACTGCCGGGCATTGAGCTCCCGGGCTTTTTATAATAACCTGCCCCTCACACGGCCTGTGGGAACTTGCAGATCTCATGTCTGCTTTACACTTTGTTACAATGTATCAATCTTAATTCTAAGTAATTGCGGTCTGTTGACCGCCTGTGACCTGCCACCTGCAGTATCATTGTCCTCACGGATGCAAAGTTGCATGTCCGTTCTCATGAACTGTCGATAACCTCTCTGGGTTATCCTTGTGTTACAATGTTGCATTGAACTTATACTTTTACTTAATAATTTCTAATAATTCCTATTAGATTCAATATATCAATATATAGGTAATTTGGGGATACATAACTCGCGTTCACTCGTGGAAATATGATAAAGACAGCCCCCAGTAGTATAATCTTTGATTATTTTACTTAAAAATTGTATCTTATTTGTGAAATATATTACTCCAGAAAACTATGACAAAAACGGCAGTTAAATTTTCCTGACTTTAAATTAGGTCGAGAAACGCATAATTAAGATTTAGTTAAAGATAATTAATCGTACTTGAGTCGATATCGTTTCAAGGAATTCCATGGAACGCTGTAGGGTTAACTTACAGTATGTGGACAGTTAAATTAGAATGATTTTATCTAAGCATCTTATATCAGCTTTATAGTTGCAGAGTTACATAAAATATTCGGTAATACACAACCTCTTGATACCATTGTGCTGTAGTAAATTTTTTAATCTGCAGCTAACGAAGGTATCCGTTTCTGCTCAGCTAGCTACATATACATCTTATGCAAATTTTACAACATACGGATTATTTTATGAATGGGAAGAGGATTTATGATGATACAATCCACCTTAATGCAGGTGCTGCTACTCCCTCGCGCATATTTTAGTTCCACCGTCATCTTATATAGTCATGAATGTTAAACGATGGGAAGCACTTACTGCTTAGCACAACAATACCCCAATAGTATATATGGAATTGCAATAAAGTTGTGTCATGTTGTTATCCCTTCAGCTAGGGTTGCATTTTCTGATTTACTCTATAGCCAATTGAGATGACATTTACAAAACTTTTTATTTAAATTTACTAAATAGAAGTGCGAGGTGTACGTACTTTTGGATCGTATGCAACCTAACGCTATTGAAATGTTCTAAACAAGAATTTCTATATTTCATAGCAAGAAAATTATCGTATAGGTTTTAAAAATTAGTTGGACTACGAGAATCGTCGCAATTGACGTCACTACAATCTTTCCGCACAGCACTTTTATCCAGGATTAACCTATACACATTTATCCAGGCTTTTCATTTTGGAAAATTGCAACATTCTTATTTTTAGGATAAACCAATCGTGCTTGGACTGTTTCAAAGGAGTTTTATGGCGATTTTATTTCCGATGAAGTTCAAATATTGCTGTGTAAGCTGTTATATGTTTTCCTTTTAGTTTGAATTCAGCGAATAACTAACTGATACGATTATAGTTTTAGTAAATGAATTTGTTTATTGTACACTTAGGGTTATTGATGGGCACTATCGATGGTCGTAATAGAACCATCGATTGTTTTTCCTATCGATTGTTGCAATCGATAGTTATGTAACAATCGATACTTAATGAACTATCGATGGTACTATCAATAATCTGCAAACAAAGCTTTAGCACGTGTATAGTCAGATGGGCAGAATCGATAGCCTATCGATTGGGCCATCAATAGTTTGTACTATCGATAGTCGCTATCGAATTATTTTTTTAATGAATGAATTTCTACTATTGATAACTTGCGATTGCAAAGTACTATCGATAGTTTCATGAATTATCGATAGCTTAAACTATATTGTAGCGGGCGTTTCACTAATTTAAAACAAGTAATAACAAAGGTCTTTATTACTCACTGTTCACAAATCTAATTAACAGTTAATGCTTTATTTATAGATGTTTTCAGTCCAATTAACAATGAAGCACTATCACACTAATGAATTTACAAGCACTGATATCTTCTTAAACTAAATTCTTAACTATAGGTCTATTAACAACACTAACACAACTATTTATTTATTAGACTTTTGTCTATTTATGTATTCTACAAGCTGCATGTACATTAGACACGTTCACATAATATAACATTTATGTTTACTCTTGGACTTCCAAAAGCTCAACTAATTAACTTTACACGATATCATTTATATTCGACATTCTGGTATAGACTAACTCTGTACTTCATCATTGGTCTTATTTATACCCTGAATTAAAAGGATGATTCACTCGCCAGTAATTGCTAGAAAATTCTCCGTTCCTGGAGAATATACAGTGCTTACGGCGCTTGTGTGCTTGACGGGTTGCCTAATAGTAGCTCGCAACAATATCATCA
This sequence comes from Platerodrilus igneus, assembly GCA_036346225.1. Lineage (NCBI taxonomy): Eukaryota > Metazoa > Arthropoda > Insecta > Coleoptera > Lycidae > Platerodrilus > Platerodrilus igneus. The sequence goes on along the minus strand of JARFIW010001299.1, from coordinate 1,296,127 downwards.
CAATACTTCTATCAAATGACCTTTTAAACAAGTGAATTTTACTACCGACAGTTAATTGCATTATTGATAGCTTGAGGAGAGAAACATTGTTACTAGCGAATGATTTTTAACAGAATGACATTTATGATTAGGTTCACTTTCACTCACAGCATATTATAATATAAAATGTAAAGATTATTAGATTAAGGTAGAGCACTAGAGCTAGTCTAGTGGTGTAATGAGTTATTGAAGATAAAAGTAAACACAGTTAAAAGAATTGATTAAATATTGTATATAAAAGTGGCAGGACTAGTTTATTATACATAGAAAAAAAGGTGACAGTTACTTGTTACCATGGAAAAATAATAAGAGTTAGAAAATGAATTGAAAGACATTTCTAGAAATATTTAAAAAAAAATTTTATATTTAATAAAAAAATAACTAGATACAAATAAAGCTATAAGAATAGTTATAGAAAAGATGTTGCATTGACTATGATTGTTGTATTTAGGAGGAAGTTTAAAAAATCTTGTTAAAAAATTATTTTTCACGTATTGGAAGCTAATACATTTTCATTTCTAAACAGCTTAGTTATTTAATTAAAATTTGGAAAATAAGTAGTAAGACAGAAAATTTAGAAGCACCTAGAGAACAAATACATCAAATTAGAGTCGTGTCGGATGGTGTACTGTTCACTCGTCATTGGAGGAAATATTGTAACGAATTAAAAAAAAAGTTGATGATGTAGTCAATTAAAGAAAAAAGTAAGTGGCGGATTGACGTAGAATTCCAGTCACTATATATAGATCAAATCCACTACACTGTATATGTATAAGGTTATCATAAAGTAAGGGATATATTTTAAATTATGATAACTTTTTAACAAATTAAGTTAATAACAAGAAATAAATGAAATCTAATTGCTTATGAAATGGGATTTAGTATGCCCAAAACAGGTTACGGCAATTGCTCAATATGACCTCCATTTTGTTGTTGTAAGATCACCATCCTTACCTCCAAATTGTACACAGCATTTCGTAACATTTCTGGTTGAATTGTACCAATTTGCTCCGTAATACTGTCTTTTAATTCTTGTAGCGTAGTTGGTCGTCTTCTAAACACTAAACTTTTTAAATAACCCCACAGCCAGTAATCCGCTGGGTTTAGATCAGGTAATCTTGGTGGCCATGAATTTACGAAATGTTTGCTTAACACGCGATCTTGAAAAACGTTGGTTAACAATTCTTTGACTGGTCGAAAAATGTGCGGGGGTGCTCCATACTGCATAAAAATGATGTTTTCAATTCCGTAGTGCTCGTTTTGCAGCTGTGGAATAACATAATTTTGTAACATTTGCAAGTATCGTTCACCATTTACAGTTACAGATTCGGCTTGTCCATTCTGCATTTCCTCGTAGAAATACGGACCAATAATAAAATCAGCTGTAAAACCGCACCATACGGTGACTTTCTTGTCATGAAGACCTTTTTGAACGATTTATTGCGGATTTTCTGCAGACCAGATTCTACAGTTTTGAGTATTGACTCCACTATTCAGAGTAAAATGTGCCTCATCTGTCCATAAAATACGGGATAACCATTCGGGTTCAATTTCCATCTGAGCCATTACTCGCAAAGAAAAATCGTACCTAGTAGCCAAATCTGCGTCCTTTAATTCAAACAGCATTTTCAGTTTATATGGATACATGTTTGGAATTTTGCGTAAAATTTTCCAAACCGTGGTATACGGCATTTGCAATCGCTTGGATATCGCATTTGCACTGCTGATTGCGAGTGAATTGCTTCTGGCTATGTCTTGATTTTCATGAAGAACTTCTGCAACTTGGACATCACTAATTATTGGTCTTCCTGATCTTGGTAAGTCAGTTACAGACCCTGTTCTTTCAAATTTTGTATCAAATTGCGGTACGCTTTCATTTGACAGGGTCCCGCTCTCAAACCCATTCTCGTGCGAAATCTTCGTAATCCAGCGGTGTAATTTCTGCCGGATTCATAATAGCACTGAACTAAACCAATTCTTATTTGTAAATCCATGTTATTGCAGTTGAGTCGTTTGAACTCAACGTTTACTTGAGTTTTAATTTCAAAATAAAACTTCAAATTGAATAATTTCGTTTTGACACTAGTGTCAACAATTGTTATGACAACGCTTTTGTTTCTCATAGATACGGTAAAATCCCATTCATTAACCAACTAGATTTCGTTTATTTTATGTTACTAACTTAATTTATTAAAAAGTTGTAATGATTTAAAATATATCCCTTACTTTATGATAACCTAGTATATTAAATTAATAAATGCATACAAATTCTAGTAAACGACTCTATAAGAAAAACATGTCTTTAGATAAATGGTTTGTACTGGAGTGCACTAACAGTTTCTTTACTTAAACATATTAATGTTTTTGTTTAAAAAATTAATGAATTGATGTTTTTAGGTTTGAGGCGATTTCTGCGGTCTTTTGTTATTATACCAGCTTGAGAAAATATTCTTTCCGAAGGCACAGAGGTAGCCGGCACGCTCAGAAATTTTATTGCCAATTTATATAAATCTGGAAATGCACTTTGTTGTTCGTTCCAAAACACTGTAGGATTTTCTTTTCGGTTTAAATAAGGCAAATCCTTGTAATTTTTTAATAATAGTAAAGTATTTACTTCTGGGTTAACAGAAGCTACTACACTTTTTAGTTTTTCATCAAAATCTTGTCACAAACTGCACTTCATGACCTTGCTGGTGCTTGGTATAGGCTTTATTTCTTCTATGACAAAACCTTGATCTTGACTAATTTCCTCTATTTTATTCATAGCGGTGCTTTGCAATTTTAAAAGTTCACCCTTTAACAAATATTTCTGCTTTCGTGGCATTAGTTTCATTTCCGAATGCGAGTTTTTTAAACCGTGGATCCAAAAATGTGGCAGCACTAGAAATATTTAAACGTTCATAAGGCGAAAGGCGCTTATTTGCTGATTCTATTAAACTGGATTTTAATAAACGTCCAATTTCAGTTGTAGGGTTGAATCGAATGATATTATGTTGCAATCCTCGTATTAAAGGTATTATTAAGGAAGCAGTAATATTGATCGCTTGATAGCTCTGCGGTAACGAATTCAAATGGCTTCACAATCTTCACACAATCTTCAAGAACTTTCCACTGCTCATAGTTTAAGCATTCTGGACCTTTTGGAAGTGCCACTAATGCTACCGTTAACGGTTCCTTTAGTTTTACAAATCTCTCCATCATTATTAACGAAGAATTCCAACGAGTTGAAACATCTTGTTTTAGTTGAAGTTGGGATATGCCCATTTTTCGACATTTCGTCAATATATTCTGAAAATCCACACACAGTTCCAACGCGTCTTATATTACTAAATTTAAAGTGTGTGCGACACATGGTAAATGATCAAGATTCAAAAGTTTCACTGCATTTTTAATATTTGCTGCATTATCAGTGACGACAACTGTAATTTTATTTGTAATAGACCACTCACAAAATACACTTTATAAAATTTTTGATAGGCATTCACCAGTATGACTTTCTTCGACTAATACTGTTTTGGGGACCACTGACTTTAATTGGCTTTCATGAAAAAAATGGCACGTTACTGTTAAGTAAGATTCGGTATTAAACGATGTCCAAATATCAGTAGTAATCGATATCGAGTTTGATTGTTGCACAGCTTTTTGCACTGACGTCAGGACTGTACTATATAAATTTGGAAGTAATGCTCTCGATGCTGTCCTTCTGCTCGGTAATGTATACCGAGGTTCGAGTGCTTTCATGAGGATTTTAAAACCCACATCTTCTACTATAGATAGTGGTTGCAAATCCTTTACGATCATTTCAAGCACAAGCTTTGTGATTTTATGTTTTAATGATTCGTTTAAAGGAACTACTTGGCGTGTTATGGTTGGCTGTAGCTTCCGTTTTCGTGTAGGAATTACAACCACAGGAAGCACACTACTGATCAAAGATGCTGGATTTGATACTGAAGTAGCTGAATCCGATAACGTTGTTGTTGCACTGGATAACCGTGGTGCTACGCTGGCACTTTTCGCCATGAAAGCAGTATCGCTGTTTCCGATTTCACTAATGTTACTGGCGGTAATCTCTTGATGATAGTCAATTGCTTCTACTATGTCAACTAATTGCAAGGATTCGGTAATTGCAGGGGGCCGTCGACGTAAATGATCACTTAAATTGGACGTATTACCACAAAATTTCAACTCTTTTTTACAAACTTGACACATAACTTTGTCGCTGTGTTTTGTAAAAAATTCCCACACTGGTGATTTTTTCACTCTTTTCATGGTATAATTCGGTTGAAATCTAAGAAATTAATCGACTACAGTTTCAAAAATTAAATTAATATTACTAAATAATTATTGAGACATTGACAATTAAACTGTAAATGGGTAGCGCAACGGGCTACGTTCTAACACCATAGATGTAAAGAACTGTGGTGGGCGTCTGGGTGATGATGAGTAATGTTAGTTGGACGCAAAAATTTCATCAAAACGCCTACGTTGCCTACTATACTATAATTCACTCTTCACTGCGGTAAATTACAGAGAGAAAGAGAATGAAAATGGGACACGTGTTTGTTATTGTTGCGCGCTGTAATGCATTGCATAATATGCATAACCGCCGGGCGCCGATAATCGACATCCGACACCAACAGTACATTGGGGGTCACGGGATTTCCCTCTAATGGTTAACTTAACGGTCAATGTAACTATCATTTAAAAACTATTGAGTATTGACATTGACAGTTCTGTACTACGATTTTTTTTGCATATTATTGGTAGTACCATCGATAGTTCATTAACTATCGATTGTTGCATAACTATCGATAGAAAAAGCAATCAATGGTTCCGTCACTACTATCGATAGTTTATGGGAATATCGATAGTGCGCTTTACAATCGCAAATTATCGTTAGTAGAAATTCATTCATTAAAAAAATAATTCGATAGTAACTATCGATAGTACAAACTATCGATGGTCCAATCGATAGACTATCGATTGTGCCCATCACTACTTAGGGTACTTACAGAGGTATATTACCGATTTTTATCGCATCTGAATTAATTCAGGACCTACATATTAACTTTGATTTTTAAGGAACAAATGTAATACAATTCACTATCTGACCAAGTTGGGATGAAAGTAATTGGTATTTCATGTAAAGCCTATATTTCTTATTAAAATACCGATTATCTGATCGAAAACTGAAGTTATACATTTCAGATTTTGTTTAATTTGTTCCTATAGTTGATATCATATAAAGTCAACTATGACTTATCGTTGTGCATATAAATAAAGCAGCCATAATAGTGTTTAGATACCATATTTGTTATGTGCGAAATTGATGTTAGTTGACTAAAATAATTTTATTCTACAAAAGAGATGTAACAGTAAATAATGCAGCAACTAATTTTAGTGCTGAAGGGCAAGTTCTATAAAAGAAACCAAAAATCTTTTTATAGGTATACATATATAAACATATATATATATATATATATATATATATATATGTATATATATATATATATATATATTGCTATGATGATAGGGTTATTTAAGGGTATATAAGGTCACAAGGAGGTATGCTTCATGTAAACAACACAAAAATTAAGAAAACTAAATATTTAAACCAAAAAAAGTACACAATTCGTTCATTATGCAAAAAGCAAATACCAGACACCATGTATAGAATCAACAACTAACTACAGTGAATGAAAGGAAACTCATTCTTTAATAACTTAACCACATTTAGTGAAATGATAACTCTGGACTAGGGATGGACACGAACCGAACAGGTTCGAAGTTCGGTTTGAGGTTCGGTTCGAGTTTTCGAACCGAACCGAACCGAACCGGACATTTTATTTTCGAACCGAACCTCGAACCAGACCGGCAAATTTTTCGAACCGAACCAAACCTAGACCAAGGTTCGGTCCGGTTCGGTTCAAAAGGTTCGACTTTTTAAATAAAAATTTAGTTTAAAAATCTCTGGTCGCAAGTATATAAGAAATAGAACGATTTTCTAATGTACATGGTCATCAAGTTTTAAGCCAATAGGTAAAAAATGTAATAGGTATTAGTGTTACATATCTAACAAATTTTGTCATTCAGCCACGTTTGTAGATCAAAATTTTTTAGATTAGTTCGATTTGTTTAATGCTCCTTATTTCAAATTGTTGCTTGTTTATAACTAGTATTAGATATTAAAGAAACTCAAAATGATTTTGAAAATTTGGTTTTAAAAACAAGTTTATTTTATTTAATAAACCGAAGTCGTTTTGCAAAACCATCTTAAACATATACAAGTCGAGGTCACAGTCTAGAGACTACAGAAGTTTTTAGAATAAACGAAACAATTTAATTCCTAATTAAGTATGTATTACCAATCCCTCATTTTGAATTTTTTACTTTTGTACAAAAACCAGCTCTCTATTAATATTAAAAAAATGTGACCTTATAGCAAAAACTAATCTCGTTTTCTTTTGTACATAATCGCTCAACAAATGGTGTTACAATACGCCTGGTACCATAATATTTACTGTTTATTTAGTGCGGCCATTACCACCAACGTCTTTAGAAGTAGCCGATACTCCAGAAGAATGACCCTGAACTTTCTCTCAAAACCAAGGGTTGCAGTCTCTGACTCATGGCGGCATAAACTTTTTAATCGATGCCGACATAAAATAACACAGTATAATGCAAATAATAAGCAGACATAATGCCCGTACCATAAATACTGTTATATTTTATTATGAAAAACGTAAACGCTGTTTGAGGTAGATTTACGATTTCTTCCGAGAACCATCTGATATTGTCTTTTTAAAAGAAATAATACTTAAATATATTTACAACATTTTTCCCTAGAATATGGGTCTATATTGATATTTCTAATGGCTATGCACTGGTTACAATTTTATTTTTATTGCTGTTGTATTTGTCCGTTTTGACCGACCAATCGTAAGCCCTATCAGTCGATGTTAGTTTTTTTATTGAAAAAGATTGAAAAGCTTTGTTAGTTGTTGCCCGGACTTGAATTTTGAAGAAAACGACTATTTACACTTAAAGTAAAAATTTAAACACATGCAGACTATGACAGTGACGATAGTGTAGCGCACCTAGATTATACACCTAATACAGAAAATGTAGAAAAGTCAGAAATGTGTCTAGTTAGAAAAAGTGTATCAGCACCAGAAACTGTTATAATTCAAAAAGACAAAAGCAAATTTCAAGAATATTATGAATTTAAGTCTACACAAGAATCTAACTCTAAAGTTGCTGTTTGTTTCCTATGTAAAAATAAAAAAGTTCACGTAGAGCTTCAAGTGAAAAGCGACACTGCCACAGCGTTAAGCGACAACACCTTAAACGAAAACACAATTAGGAATTTAGCGATACTTTTACAGACACTTTCCAAAACTTCAGCCACCCTGGAACCAGTAGAGATATTACTCAAAGAACGCTACCTGAATTGTGGCAAACTAAGGTAAGTACAAAAATTATAAAAATGCCACAAATGCTTTTCTTTGCTGTACAAAATAGTTGTAAACGAACATGCATTTCTATTACACAATTAACCTATTTGTTCAAACCCTTTCATTATCTCCAATTCTGATACCTAGGACGGCTCATTATTACGATTACGTTCAATTGCAAATACAGATTTATATTATATCTTGACTACGTAACTGTCAGAAATATTCCTTAATTTTATAAAATTACAATCGGATTTAATGCTTTGAAGAAATATGAATTGTAATTTTGCAATGAAACTTTATAATCTAAACTTATTTAATAATCTATAGGAACACTGTGGCACGATTTGAATAAAAATGAATAAAATCTTAACCACCAAAATATTTAAAATACTAGATACGTATTTCGACCACTATGTGGTCATCATCAGTAGGAATTTGCAATTAAATAATAATTAGCTGTTGTTCCGGAACACTTTAGAGGATATTCTCCTCACCACTTAGGCTGAAGTGAACCTTCCCAACATACAATTTACTATAATGTTGCTTTAAACACTATCGAGGATTTTCTCCTTACCGGCAGGCTGGTGTTCTCTACAACAAATCAGTGAATTGTTTGTTGTAGAGAACACCAGCCTGCGTGTGAGGAGAATATCCTCGATAGTGTTGAAAGCAACATTATAGTAAATTGTGTGTTTGGGAAGGTTGACTTCAGCCTAATTGGTGAGGAGAATATCCTCTGAAGTGTTCCGGAACAACAACTAATTATTATTTAGTTGCAAGTTCCTACTGATGATGACCACACATAGTGGTTGAAATACGTATCCAGTATTTTAAATATTTTTTGTGGTTAGTAGTTTTTAATCATTTTTATTTAAACCTATTTATCTGATTCTAGCAGAAAATTTACATATTTTTTACCTTAATTAAATTAATGCTGGATTTAAATTTTAAAAATTCAAATTTATTAAATCTATTACGTATTGTTAAATTTGGATAGTAGAGCTGAGTCGCCAAATCGGTAGTAATTAAAAAAGAACAAAAACCTTTATTAAAAATTTCAAATTTATTAAAAATCTTATACGTTGTTTCAAAATAATCGGAAAAAAGGTTTTACTAGACACGAATAGAAATATTTTTATACTTACAAATAATTCAGCATTTTCGTGCAAGCAAAGTAATTCAAATAATCTCTGTCACGCTACGTTTTAAATTAGAAATTCGCCTTTTCTTACATATATGCAAATAGTTCCTTTAGATAATTGTTTCAATATATTGAAATTTCGTTTTTTTTAAGTAATAGAATTCGGTTACGATTCTTGCATTTTAACAATTTGTGTTTACCTTCCAACATTTTAATACACTGCAATTTTTTATTAAATAAAGTATAGCATTTAATCATAGCTTAAAAAGAAACTTAATTTAATATAAATTTCTAATTTTTAACTTACAGCAATCTAAACGTAACTTTAAAATAGTAGATATTGGATTTTGTTTTCAAAAGTATATTTTAATTGTTTTTTTTTCGTCTGAAAGTTTGTTAAAGTTACGATGCCATTGCATTAATAAAACGAAGTTTCCATTTATCGTTTTTGTAAATTACAATCATTTAGCAAATTATATTATAACGCCTGAGATCCATATACTCTATAGTGTAGTTTTCGTTGTTTTAGGAATTATTTTCATCAAAAGCAGTGGAAATCGTTAAAAGCATTATCGTAGACTGGGTAGCCAAAAATTATCTTACTTTTTCTTTTTTTGATGATGATGCCTCAAGATGCTTTTTTCATCAGCTTTGTCCAGGATTTAGTTTGCCAGGACGAAAGCAGTTAAAACTAATGGTTTTAGAACGATATGACGAACTGAGAAACATCGTTATGAACATACTGCAAAACAACAGTTCAAAAATATCTTATACATTAGACGGATGGACTGCCATTAATAGGAAGTCCTATTACGGCTTCACAGCACATTTTATTGACAATAACTGGGAACTCCAATCAATAGTAATAGACTTCGTTCCGTCTTACGGTGGAGACTCAGGAAAAAACATAGCTAAGGTTTTTTTGAAATAGTAAAAACTACGGCATTGAACAAAGGATACAAGACATAACTGTTAACAATGCTTCAGCCAACACTTTATTCATGAAAGAATTGAATATACTGCTACCGACATTTGACAGCGTAAACCAGCATTTTAGATGCATGGCACATGTTTTAAATCTGGCAATGCAAGATTTATTCCGTACATTGAACTTAAGCTCTGAACAAACTAATGAAGAAGAAATTGAAGATGAAGATGAATGTAGCAGTAAAGCCAAACTCAATTGTATCGAGAGAATTTGAATAGACTTTAAGAAAATTAAAAGATCCGAGCTATTGAGACAGCAATTTAAAAGCGCTTGCCAGGCTGTCGGAGTGTCTACAGGTCTTTCATCGATTCTAGATACTCCTACACGGTGGAATTCCACTTATAATATGTTAGATATAGCTTTTAAGTTAAAACGAGGACTAGTGCGAAAGTCATCCTACTCTAAAAAATTTAAAACTTATTAAAAATGAGAAGATAATCTTAAGGAATATGTGTAATTTTCTAAAAATGTTTAAAAGAGTAACTGATAAGTTAGTAGGAGACAGGTACGTTACCTTACCCTCAGTGGTAGTTTGTATTAATATTTTATTGGATAAAATAGAAGAAGAAATAAGACAATTAGACGAAAAAGCAAATAGATCTGCAGTCGATGAATAGTTGTTGATAGCATACCAGGGTTCAAAAAATAACATATTAAAACATTATCGTCTTACCAATTGTCTATATTGTGCTGTACTAGTGCTCCACCCTAGACACAAAATAGAGCTCTTTGACCACACTAGTTGGGTAAAGCACTTAAAAGAGGAATCGCTGAATTTCTTCAAAAACCTTTATGAAGAATATACAAAACTAGGACCAAACCTGCACTCTCCTTTGGCCGAACCTTCTGAAGATTCAGAAGACTATTTTAGTGTCTCTAAACTGTACAATTCCAAAAAAAGAAGGGAAGACAAGACCGACGAATTAGCAATATTTTTAGCAGTACCGCTTTGCAATGGCGATGAAAATATTTTAAAGTGATGGCAAATTAACAAGGAAAGGTTTTCAATACTGAGTAGTATAGCAAAAGATTTATATAGGGTGACAGCAACCTCAATCCCTTCTGAAAGACTGTTCTCAAAAGCAGGTTTGGTTATAAGGAAGCAGAGGAATAGACTTAATCACGAATCGGCTAAAAGTCTATTCTGCCTTAATTCTTGGGTAGGATAATCATTTCCCAACTTAAACACTATAACTATAAAACTATAAATAAGTAACTGCCATTATATTAGAACTAGTTGTATTATTAAGCGCTATAGTTTATACATTACCAAAATTATATATATATATATATATATATATATATATATATATTGCCGTGTTAGCCTATAAAGACTTCGCCTGAGTAAAGAAAACCTTCGAGTCCCAACGTTTGGGAGTCATGAATTGCCGTGGCCTTCTTTGGAACTCAGAAGATTAAAAAATTTACAATTTATAAAAATCGAAAATTTCACAAAAAAAACAATTCAAAAAAACATATCTTACTTAAATTCCTGCTTCGCATCAACTTGATTTTTTCAACCGCTTCCCTGGCTAGCTCAGTTGGGCCTCCTCTTGGATACCTAGATTTACTATCATACTCTTTACCGTTCACACACACTCTCAATAAAACCACAAAATAATACAACAATCGTACAATATTTATTTACCACTATTTACAAATAATAATTTCAAGATTATTTACATTTCGGTGCTCAAGTTACACCTCAATAAATTCTATCTTTGTAAAGTCCAGAATTTTAAATTAAAATATCAAACACATTGAATGTAACAGGAGTAAATGGGCCCTGAATAATACCTTTTTTTTAATACAACACTCTGGAGTATGGTGAGCTTATGATAAACCAGTTTATTTTATTAATGTATGCTTTTTACTTTGCATACTCTTACTACAAACACAAAAAAACCCATGTACTCTTAACAATAAAATTTAAAATTCATGAGGAATGTTAATAAGCTTTATATACACCTTTAGATTTATATTAAAATACCATAATAAAAGTTAGTTATACGTATTCTTTTCAATGCGCAAAATAATGCAAAATACCATCAAAGTTTACACATCACAATAATTTTCATAGTTTACAAAACACAGCAAATTCTAATGTGTTACCTGGAATTTCTTGAAGATCCCTACTCCGTTGACGATAAAGTTAAGTTCCTGCACCTAGGTCTTGTGGTTCTGCTCTGCTTGCCGCCTACAGCTATTTATAGATGAACACCATCTAAGTTGTGCTGGATACTATTCATTCACGATCCATCCAAATCCAAGTATATTACACTTTTTTATTATTGCATAATTTAATTTACGTTACTTTACTTTACTTTACGAGCTTGTTCAAATATCTGTTGCACCTCAGTTAAAATTACACTCAACACTTTCCGCGTTTCAAACTATGAGGCCAACAATTTAACACTGTACTATTTAATTTAAAAGTTTTAATACTTACAAGCTTGTTAGTAGATTTCTGTACGTAGTAAGCAATGCAAATTAACGAAGTCAAAGAGTGAAGTCAAAGAGAGATCAGAATACCAAAGAGAGCGATGCTAATTTTCTTAGAGTATTTATACAATTCAAAATGCCACCTCTGGGCCACTCTTCACGCGAAACACTTAATTAAACTAACTCGGTCTTTAAATTTTGGAATAACCGTTTTCAAAATCTTTGAAATTTAGCTAGTTGATACGATATTTTCCGAAAACCCCGCATTCAATTTTCCCGTGCTTGTCTGTTTTACAACTAACTATTTAGACCAATGATCCTTTCAGTGACGTCTTAAAAACCCCGCCTATATTAACTCTATTCTTGTCTTATGCATATTAGGTGTTTAATTCTAACCTTGTTTGAGTGGTAGAAAATCGATATTACTGTCTGCGTGCTATCTAACTCACGTGGACTGAATACGTGCGTTTCGAAGTGAAATGCTATTATGCCTGTCTCATTCTGAAGCATATCATTGATTTTCCATTCCTTCTGCGCTTTAAGGAAACTTTTGGTTAGCATTTATGCGAAACATCCGACCGTTTGCACAATATACCTCGAAGCCTGTCTTTTATCTACACAAATCACGGGAAGTTGACCTTTCCAAAACATGCAGGTGTTCAATTAACGATCGTTTTAAAATAACATTTCTTGGAGTTTATATTTCACCGTATTTGATAAAACTGACGTTCTTGTTTGTTAGTAAAGCGTTTCGCCTTGGAATTATTGATTTTTCACGCTCTCATGCGCTTTAGACGTTATATTCCTTTGAATTAAACTCAAATTAAATAATAATTTTCATTGGCTTATACTATTTATTTTCTTTACGAACCTAACTAAATTTTAATCACTACTTGTAAAATTATGGTAATACTTGTTACTTTAAATTAACTAAATGAAATAAATTTTGCACGTAAATTATGGTTGTTTCCTCTATACAGGGTGTTTGAAATTCCCTTGTTCATACCTAAATTTAACCTTTTAAAACCACTACAATATATATATATATATATATATATATATATCAAATGCTTTAATGGGTTTGAGGTCAGCTGGTAAAAAGAAAACTCTTTTATAATGCCTAAATTTTCGGATATATTTAATCCTTGATCACAGGCTTCTAAAAATGTTACAAACAACTAGGCTAAATTATATAAATATTAATTGAACTTACAAGATGAGTTGTTAAAAAATTAACATCGAAGTATTAAACATAACTTTTAGTTTTCACTTTTAAATGTAAGAAGGATATATAATTTGTATAAGAAAAATGTAAAATTAAAATTATGTCAGATTTTGAAATATTTCAAATTTTCTGTTTTAATAGGATACCTGATACTTTTGTTTAATCTATAAGTTATGTTGTATGTGATAGTTGTTGTTTGTATGCGTGTGCGTTTGTGTGTGTGTGTGTGTGTGTGTGTGTTTGTTTGTGTGTGTGTGTGTGTGTGTATGCGTATGCATTAGGTTGTATGGTGTGTATGTGTCTATGTATTTATAACGTTAAACATATTAACAAATATTACATTAGCTATGTAGCTATGTTTTAAAATTAAGTAAATATGTGTAAATCGAGCTCAAACCACTAATATCAGTTTTTTTATTTATACTATCTTTTGAAATAAAATGTGATACATTTCAAGAAATAGTCTTTTTGTTTATCTTTCTCTAATTCTAAAATTTTGGATTTTTGAAATCTATTTTGTGATCTAAATTAGCTGAATGACTCGCTAAAGCACAGGAATTTGGTTTAACTTTTATGTCACTTCTGTGTTGTGTTATACGTTGATTTAATGATTGACATGTTTGTCCAATATACAAGCCATTACAATCTAATTTAGATCACAAAATAGATTTCAAAATCCAAAATTTTAGAATTAGAGAAAGATAAACAACTAATATTTTTAAATGTTTACTTTTATTTCAAAACATAGTATAAATAAACAACGAATTAATGGTTTACTCTTTACATTTACAATTTTACAACTAAACTAATTAATGTTACATGTTTCAACTAACATCCAGCAACGCAACACACAACTACACTAACAACACAACATAACAAAGTCAACCATTAAAACAGAAAATTTAACATAACTTTCATTAAATCAGTATTTATCATTTTCATACAAATACTTAATAAAAGAAAACTTATGTTTAAATGTTACATTGAATTCAATTAACATTAATTTGTAATGTTTGTAACATTTTTAACTTATCAAATTAAATATATCCAATTTAGGCATTATAAAAGTTTTAAACTTTACCAGCTGACCTCAAACCCATGTAAACAAATATTACTAGAAGGTCAATTATCTTTAAAATATATATATTATATATATATATATATATATATATATTGAATGATATTAGCAGGTTGTAGGTCAGCTGGTTATGCAAACGTACTCTTTATTATATTCTAAGCTTTCGGTTTATTTCAAACCTTTATCAAAGAAACTACAAAGACATCATTATGGGCATCAAGCAATACACAATAGGTACTAAATTGAGGTTGAATGCACATCAATATCATTGAACTATATAAAACTTAAAGTATACATGGAATTCTAAAATTGAACAGTAAAACATTTAAAACTGTGAACTATAAACTATTTGTCTTGTGAACAAGCAAACTGTAAATAACCTTAAACGATAATTTCTTTATAATTTTGACAATACCTGATCATCTTGTTATCAGGTCATTTGTATATATTGCTGTGATAAATTCGCCCCACGGATTGGGCGCACATAAAATGCTGTGATATACTTGTTAGCCCCACGTTTGGGCATGTCATAAAATGCTGTGTTAACCCTTATATCACACAAGCACTTGTGAAAATGTTAATTTATAATTTTCTTTTGCCTCGACTAGCTGATTCAATTAAATAAAGCAATTCCACAATACGCAGTATTATGATTAAATATTTACAACTTTCTTTTTTTTATAAATCTTCTCCCTTTTGAATTATTTACATCTACTAGCCTTTTAGAAAATAAAGCCAGCAAAACGAGCTATTATTACATTTAGAGACCTGTTGAAGCGTTTCAAGATGTCTATAACTTTTCATAAATTTATACTAGCAACCCCAATTTGTCGGCTCCTATACTTTTAAATTATGTTTTGAGATTAAAACAGTTTTAAAAATAATTCATATCAAAAATATATCTAACCTAAGGAGATTCAATAGGTGCTCTGCATTCCAAGAATTGAAGTCGACATCCAACCAAAATTTAGTATCCAAATCGTTACTCCAATAAAAGGTTTTCCATTTCCGTAATCAAATATTTACCATTTTCTGAAATTATTAAATTGTTTGAACAGACAGCATTTTCCAGAGTTTCGTACCCAAAATTGTATTTAAGATCGTAATGGATCGTTATTCAATGTTTTAACAGGAATCGTAACGTTATTTCGTTTGTAATTTAGAACGTAGTATTATTGTTGTTGGCCTTATTCTAATGTAAATTGAATAAATTTGGTGTTTGTTTATTTTCTAATAAATTGGATTTTTGAGCAAATGTGATACTTTTAAATCACGTACGCTTTTCAAATAATGCATAATTTCTAGGTGCGTTTAAAATGATATATCCACGCACTTTTTGAATATTTGTCTAGCCAATTCATGCAGGTTTTTCACTGATTTAATTTCAATGCGTTTCGTTAACTTTTCAAATTCTTATCTTTACTCATAGCTACTTTTGGATATCTGTTTTAATTGTTTGTACTGCTATATACAGTATGCTTTCAACTAATAATATTTATAATGACCTATTTACTCTTGTAATATCTGTTATTCTGTGCTTCTGTTACTTGGACGTTTCTTCTGTTTGTTCTACGACCCCTATGACTTAATCTACCCCTAAATTAACCCTATAATTACAGCAATATATATATATATATATAAATATATTATTGTGGATTTATAAGCTTAGATAGATGTACATAAGTCAAACATTTATTTATTTGTAGGTACCCTGTATATAGAAATCAATATATAATTTGAATCGTTTTAATATAATTAAATAAGGATTAGATTAGGTAAGATAATGTATGTTTAATTTTTGAGCTTCAATTTAGAACTAGGATAATAATTAATTACTTATAAGATCAATGACAAGGACGGAAATCGTGTACGAATATTATCATAAAAGCTTTTCATATTGGGTGTAGTGTAAAATTAATAATTTCTTAAGTGTAGCATAAGTAAAAACGTTTGTATAACTTTACAAGATTGAATATTCGAAAACAAGCTACAACGGGTATACATTTCAAGGAACGAACGTGTAGCAGATAAACAATTACAATAAAGCTTTTAAACGTTGAGAATATACTTCTACTTAAAAATCGTTAACTGAAAACATCTCTATAAGCAAACGGACGGTTACATGTAGAAAACAAATCGATAAAATCAAGAGAGAAACGGTATTCACCATGTAATAGACACAAAGGGAAAATATCAGACGGTCAGTTGTAGTGACTTTTAAACGTCTGTAAGACGAGGATATTTTTAAAAGCAATAAGTGGGACAAGGATGCAGCGTGTTCGCAGAAGATATTGATTTGCAAGGAGCACAGAAAAGTAGGGAGAAACAACTCTGAACAATGTGATGATAGAGGAACTATGCAAAGTATAGAAAACATGGGGTAGACAAGGAAATCAGAAATGTTGAAATGACAGACAACATAGGTAGGATATGAAAACAAGGCTAGAGGATGTTACAATGAGAGTAGAAGCGAGATCATAGTATGCACGCGCTTATGGGAGGCGTGATTTTAATTGTTTGGAAATGATAGGAGAATTGGGGATTCAGAGAAAATTTAGACGGTTGGCAAAGTAAACGACTTTTTTGGAGTAAAGTCGTGTTTGCGCTTCAAAATTCTAGGTTTTCGACGACGGTTGTGTTATTGTGCCCGTTAATTTTAGGAATTGAGCAGCCGTTGGATAAAACTTTTGAGGAATGATTGTGAAGGATACGTGCAACTTGAGAAGGGTTTTGGTTATATAAACGCGCTGAAGATGGTATGTGCTCTTTTAGTTTTTCGATTCTGCCGAATATTTTATGCTAGCTTCAAACTACGCGACTAGTAAAGTCCGAGATAATTAGAAGTGTTTAAATGCACAAGTTGGTGCGATTTTTAAAACGGAGTAAACCGTATAAAATTATTTTGATTTAATTGAAGCAGGATGAACAGTAAGCAGCAACTTATTTGTAAATTGGATGAGGGTGCTTGTTGCACTGGCTTGGAAGAAGCGATTGTTTATGGATCTGTAACGGCAGTCCTGAGGGTTTTTGGAGTATAATAATTTGGACGCCAAGCGAGTTCAAGGTATAATTGCTGTTCCTGATGGAAGGCAACAATGTGGAGTGATCGAGATACAAGCAGTCGGTAGAGGAGAGCATCTTTATAGGCGGTGATCTGGATAAAAATACTCTCCAGGTAATGAATTTTTTTGAAACTGTTGTGGTGGTTCGTTTTTTTCGCACCGAACCGAACCGAACCGGAATATATTTTTTTGAACCGAACCTCGAACCGAACCGGACTAAAAAGTTTTCGAACCGAACCGAACCTAGGGCAAGGTTCGAATCGGTTCGGTTCAAATCCATCACTACTCTGGACGCAACCTAATTCATTTTAGAAGCATTAATACATTCGCAAACTTTAAGGCGTATCCAAAGTAAAACAAGTGCGAAATAAATCTTTTTCAAACTCGACGCATTAGCGCAAAAATATAATCAATACATGCTTATAATAAAAAAGCCTTGAAAACAAGCATATTTCATAACGCAAAAAGTCAATAAGCGCATTTAATTTAGGTCAACTTGTAACATGTCAATTCACTGTTCCCTGCCATGTTACATTGTGATCCGTCCCACTTTCTTCAACATAAAAATATTATTCGTCATAATTATATATTAATACCGTTTACAATCACAAGTTAGTTTTGATTTGTGTAACATTTCCCATTAGTATTATTAAATAATACACTATATACCTCCATCTTTAGTTTTAATTTAATATTCTTTCTTTTGTATAAATAATATAAATAATTCTAATCAGATGTAATTTTCTAATTGGTAAACCTTTGAATAATGTCCATAAATACACAACTGGTGTATACATAAATCTGTCATTTAGGATAGTTTTCTTGTTTTGTCCCTCTCTCAAAATGTGTGGTTATCGTTAAACCAGAACAAATTTTCGTTTGTCTTCATATCTAACTGTCTTTTGTGCACATGCCGTTTCCTGATAAAGATGTCCTTTCTAAGGCCATGATGTCGTACCTGGTATGTAAAAAATGTCTTTTCTTTTATTCTTCCTAACATACATAAATATCGTTTTAGAATAATAACAAAATGTTTATGAAGAAAGCCTACCTGAATAACCTGTTCAAAATATTAATGAATGGTAAGCTGATTACAGATAGATTTTTAGACTGTTCCTCGTGGCATATTACAATATTTTGTTTTTGTAACACCTTGATCTTCTAGGGTCCTCCTGTAGCACATCCTCCCGTAGCACATCCTCTGATTGCATATCTGCATATCTTCCCGTGGCATATTCCTTGCTGAAATATCTTCAGGTGATATATTCTTCTGTAAAATATTCTCTGATGGATAAATTAATTATCTATGCTAGGCTATTTAAGCCTATGTATTAATTTTCCTACCTACAAATATTATCTTTTGTAGTACAAGAATGTTATGTTGACGTTTTATGTACCTTCTAAAATAAATTAAATGTCCATTGACAAAATGTTTGTGGGACAGAAGGATTGGCTCATGCAAATTAGAAGTTTGAGGTTAACAACCAAAATATACAACGATGGTGTTTGTCTCAACAAACCGTAAGAAGATCCTATAGTTCTGAACAAGCCGTAAGCTCAAAGCTTAAGTATACGTTTCTTTCATATATGTTGAATACAGGTACGAGTTTATCTTATTCATTTTTGTGACGACAATATGCATGTGTTACATTTTAAATCTCAAATATCTAGAAAAATAATGCATGTAAAATATAGTCACACTTTTACTTACCTATATCTTAACTAATTTAATATTATCTTTGCTTTCCTATATAACCTCATGAGTTGTAAACAGAAAAGCTTTCATGAAGCTTTTTTTGTGGATTTTGAGGTTATGTTTAATTTAAGAGTTTAATTCGAATTCTCTTAAGTAATGTTAAATACAACAAAGCGTATTTATGATTTATTTTTACTAAGAATGTTAATTTGAAATTGTGCCTAAGAACAATAATAATTTTAAATTGTAGATATTGTAGATATATAAACTACGCTTAGTGTTTTTGTCGTTTGATTTTTTATTAATGTTATTAACTAAACGTCTATTTATATATATATATATATATATATGTATATATAAGTTGTATTAAAGTATTTTCTTTTGTCATGTTCAAAATCGCATCCCTATAACTTGTCTGGGTAAAATTTAACATTGTTTTCTAAACCCCTAAGATATAGTCTTTTGCAATCTACCGCAGCCACTAACGATCGACGCTACTCCCGCCAAAATTTTATTAAGACTCTTTTGCACACCCAATTCTTACCTGTAAAAAAAAAGGGTGCAATCTGTTAAAGAATCCCATTATAAAATTTAGCCTACGTGATGTTTTAAATGTAAGAATCTCCACACTTTCGTATAAAACCTAGCATATTGGGTAAACAAAATATAAAACAATAACTTTGTATACGTGCGGAATTGCAAGGAAAATTTGATAAATTCGTGTACAAAATTACAATTACGTGATGTTTAAAAATACAAAGTACAATTAGCGAACGAAATCCATAATATAAGTCTTATATCTACGTGATTTTTGAAACACCTGAAGAACACATATAGTAAGTAACTCCAAGTAAAACCCAATCGGCTGCATGATAACGCAGGATAACGTCATGAACATGGTCGAAGTATAAGATAGCAAGCGGTCAACCAATGACAGCACGTGCAAGGGCTAGTCTATATATAGTTTACCTAAATTGATAACATTCATAGATTCCTTAACCGAAGAATGAATTGTACTAATCGTAGTAGAAGTATTACGCAAAGTTAAATCGTGAAGTTAAACAATAGTCACAGTAATTAAAATTTCATGTGAAGAATACACAGTCAGGTGCGCGTTCAAACATACGAGTTCTATACTGTCTCTATGATGCCTCTCCACTGAGTTTTATAATTTAGCTATTTACAATTTTAAAGTCAAACAGAATTTTCCACTATTAATAAGGTTTGAAGAAGTAAATGTAATTGGAGGGCATTTTCATTGTATTTCGACTTGCAATGTAAATTGAAGTCGTTTCTAAGTAGTTGGTGTTCATTTTAAAGAAGTAACTCACTTTCATGCGGTTTTGGAAAATGGCAAATGTCGGTAGTAAACAAAGCCAAAATATACATTCACTTAGAAAATGGAAACTTAAATATCAATTTAAATTCTTCACCTTGAACGAATATTTTAGAATTTTCATTTCAAATGTAAATTAGAAGCGACGGGAAGGTTTTGTTATTTGCGAGCTTGTAGTGTTCCATTTCACGTTTTAGATGCCTTTCTCGTATATAAAAATACGTTATCAATTTTTCCATAGCAAATGCGATCACTTGAAAAGCGGGGTTTCAGCATTTTTAAGATAAAAATCATTTCCGATATACATATATCATGCACGTTATATTTTTTGGCGGATTTGTATGTATTTTATTTAGATTGGTAGAAGCTATAAAGTAAAATGTAATCTATGCAAGGAGATTGAGCTTCTTGTATTGTACGCGTATTTATTCGCATCTGGAAATGTTTCCAAATTTACGCTTTATTTCATTTTCATCAGAAAGTTCTATCGACGTGATGTTCAGAAATTGCATTACACATAAGTAATCGATATTGTTAGGTTTTATTTAGATCCACTTCAGAAGCAGAGAAATTTTCTGAACCACTCACCAAAGGACTTCAAGTGCTCTTGTAATAATTTATTACACTTAAGCCAAAAATACGCGGAGAGTAACCTGATTTAATATTTGTATAAAAATAATAATGGCTGTTGTATATTTTATTATCGTTTGTGATGAAGACATCTTGTCAGGATAATTAAACCATTATTAGTAGCAGTGTAATAATCCACAATAAAATTACCTTGTTCCGGGGAAGGCTTTTTAAAGCTAAAATATGTTTAATCTCGTTGCCATTGCCATCACATCAATCAATTTCTTCTTGACAAGTTGAATCAAATTGACACCTGTTGAAACTATTTCATAATATCCCTTATATAATTGCGTAGCGCATAAAAGTATTTAGAATTCACTAAGCCAAATTCCAAAACAAGTTCAAAGTACTAAGTTTTTACATACAACTGTTCATCGGACGATGACGAATGTAATGCAATATTTACTTACATCATCTTGCCACAAAGTGATGGACTACAATGCTGAAGTGAACAGGATCACACTGAGTATGAGGATAAGGAGAAAAATTCTCGGCCTACAATAAAAGACTGCAATTTTCAGTAAAAGAATTATTTTATTTTTCGACATAATCCCCCTTAACTTCAACACGCTTGGTCCAGCGTTTCTCCAACATCAGTATTCCTTCCCGGAAGTGAGAGTCTGGAAAGCTGTGAAAATATTCGTCTACGGCCCTCTCGACTTCTTCATTGGACATGAAGCGCTTCCCAGAAACAAATTTCTTCAAGTTTGGGAAGTCTGAGGGCGCCAAACCAGGGGAATAGGGGGGATAACCGAGCAAGTCGTACCCAAAATCCGACAATTTTCCTATCGCCAACGCACCCTTGTGTGCAGGTGCGTTGTCTTGGTGAAAGATGATTTTTTTTCTTCTTCAAGCCAGGCCTCTTCTCGCGAATTTTAGCATCCAGCTGGTCAAGAAGGGTGGAATAATATTGGTCAGTAATTGTTCTGCCTTTTTCAAGGTAATCTGTTAACAGGATCCCTTTCGCATTCCAAAACACGCTGGCCATCACCTTTCCAGCAGATGCGATCGACTTCGCTTTTTTTGGCGCTGAAGATGTATCGCTCTCTTTCGTCCGATATCCCTACAGTCTCAGCTATCTCCTTCACTTTCACTCGCCTATCGTCCAACACAATATCATGCACTTTTTCGATCGTTTCCGACGTGGTTGCGGTTTTTGGTCGTCCTTCGCGTGGGTCATCTTCGAGAGACGTGCGACCACGTTTAAATTCAGCGGCCGACTTTTTAACGGTTGACAGGGAAGGGGTAGAGTCTCCGTAAACTTTTGTCAACTTCAGATGAATTTCCTGAGGGGTTAATCCGTCCAAAACGAAGAATTTTATGACCGCACGATATTCATGTTTATCTATCTTAAGGAAACACGCACAAGGCGTCTGCTTGAAAAAATTCGTGTAAACAAACTACTTGTGATCGTAATTGAAACTTGTCATACGACTAATGACATGTGCACGCGGGCGGGAAGCACAAATTTTTGCCGAGTGGAACGCTATCTCTGTGTTAGGCCGAAAACTTTTCACCTTACCATCGTAATGCTGCACTAATATTTCACGCAAAGATTGGCAAGACGTTTTAACGTGTCACATATGACGGTCAACCACAAAATAATATAAAAAAAGATTTTCTTCTGGATAGAGACAGATTTTGAGCTGTGTTACCAAGGTATTTGTGGTTACTACACCGATTTGATGCTGGTGCCGAAAACGTACACACAACAAAAAAGAACAAAATGTGGACTAACTGTAACTTTAATTACAACAACAGTGCTATTAGTAATTTATTAATTTTCAGTCAATCTTGAATGGAGTAAAGCGTAATTCAGGTGGACCTACGAAAGGTTAAATTTATTTAAAACATCTGTATAAGGGCTTTACAATTATCTCAGTATTCAATTTTGCCACAGCACTTCATTTTAGACACATCGCATAGGTGCCTATATTTGAATTAACAGACAGCAAAAATTAACGGAACTCCTTTTAATCAAACAATATATGTTACTTTATACAGTGTGTGCATTTGAAAAGTTTCCACCTGTAATATAAAGAAAATTAGTAAAGATATTGAAATACGGTTTATGAGGGATTATTAGATGTCAAAGGGAAAGCATGATTTAGGGGTTGTAAGATTATAGCATTTTACCAGCCCACTCACAGTCTACTCAACTTTAAAATATTAAATAGCATCCTACATTTTGTATTAACATGGTAATAAAGCTGTTGAAAAACGAAGTATTTTAGTGAAAAGATCTAGAAAATCGGTCGATCCGTTCTGTAGTTATTAAATAAAAGATGTTCTATTGCGTACAACAAATTTAAATTAATTAATCTAGTTACCTTAGGTTTTGGGAAATGCGGTGTTAGAGCAAATGTTCACCGTTATTTGTCAGACAATGGTAGTCTGTTTTTGTTATTCGATTTCGTAAATCAGGCATATCAACTGGCTGAGTCTTGTAAACAACATATTTTACGTAACCCCACAAGAAAAAATCGAGTTGGGTAATATCAGATCTTGGTGGCCACTCAATTCCTCCTCTTCTGCCAATCCATTTATTAGGAAACCTCTCGTTTGACCCTGCTGAAAGGCCAGCACATAACAGAAAGGGACTATGTCCTGTTGATAATAAAGCCGGTTTTCATCCACTTGCAATATTCCATGTCCATCACGTTGATTTTCTATAGTTTCAGTGATTAGAGGATCGATGGTATCTTGCAGCATGTTTAAATAAATTTCACCATCGATGAATAAAGGACCGATATTTGTGTCCCCCAAGATACCTGCCTATACATTTTTTTTCTGGTCACTGAGTACGTTTTTCTCTAAAAATATGCGAATTTACAACACTCCAATAGCGACAATTCTGTTTATTAACGCATCCGTTCAAAAAAAATGTGCACTCATCGAAAAAACAGATGTTCTTTAAGAGATCCGGATCATTACTAATCATTTTACCTCAGTGTTTCACAAAACTGTAATCTTCAATCAAAGTCATATTCATGTAGATCTTGACATCTGCTTTTTATAAGTATGGAACTTATATAATTGCGTAACCTTATAAACTGAACCGATTGAAATTCCCGTCAGATTAGATACCTGGCTACTGAGCTGGTAAGATTTGCTGCAAACTGTCTTAAAGCTTCAATTTGTGCTTCTTCATTCGACAATCTGGGTTCTGTACGTTTTTTATTTTCAACAGATCCACATTCCCCAAACTTTCTTATAAGTTTTCGCACGCACGTGCGTGAGACATTTTTATCCGGATGTCTATGGATGCCTTTTGCCGTGCACATTAATTCTCGGCTCCGTAAATGAAAATTAACTCTACTCTTTCGGCTAGACTGTAAACCATTCTTAAAGTACCAACTACTACAAAATACTAACTAGTCAAATTACTATAATAGAAATGATATACTAAGCTGTTCATTTGTTTGAAAATAAAACAAAATTTGTAGCACCCCGGGTATTTTTAGATGCATTTTGAACATTTGCTGTATAGCACTGTATTTCATAAAACCTAAGGTAACTAGATTAATTAATTTAAATTTATTGTACGCAATAGAACATTTTTTATTTAATAACTACAGAACAGATCGACCAATTTTAATGATCTTTTCGCCAAAAGACTTCGTTTTTCAACAGCTTTATTACCATGTAGTACAAAATGTAGGATGGCATTTAAAATTTTAAAGTTGAGTAGGCTGTAAGTGGGCTGGTAAAGTGTTACAATCTTACAACCCCTAAATCATGCTTCCCTTGACACCTAATAATCCTTCATAAACCGCATTTCAATATCTTTATTAATTTTCTTTATATCACAGGTGGAAACTTTTCAAATGAACACGCTGTATAAATACAATAGCTCAATTTGTAAATCTTCTTGAGCACAATATTATCTGTAATCGGCGGGATAGTTGCCGTACATAATCTATATTTGTAGGAATTGTAAGTGGTAACTTTAACAAATATAGTTAAAATTATATTATCTGTACGTTTCTACTTATTAAAGACCTTCATACACTCATTTAATATTTTTACAAGTTTAGACATAATTATCAAAGTATTTTTGGGGGGAACGTTAACATTCTCTTCAGTTATATACTTTCCTAGATCAAAAACAATTAGGAGTTGCGCAGGAGGTAGTCTTCCAATCAAATAGAAATTCTAAAAACCACGAGGACTATAAGAAAAACAAAGAAGAATGACGCCATATCAACTACCTTGCTGCAATTTTCCAGAAAAAGTAAGCTCTTCGTGTGTAGTTATTAAACGTATGTGTTAGTGACGTAAAATGAAAAATAGAAGTTGAAAAATATACAGGCCAAAACTGTTGAGAAACTGGGACTAGTATTAATGAACCGTTTCGTAGCTGGCTTCTGATTTTTTGAGGTACCATAATCCAAACGCATTACCAAACTAGCAAATATCTTAAGATCTATTAGACGGTTGGACCCTTGTAAATCTCTCGGATGAAAATGAATATGATTCACAGATCCATTAATACCTAGAAATTAGTAAATCACATTTCAATGTTGGTATAGTTTCCACCTATTTTTTGTGGGAACCTAAAAGAACATGCTGCTAATTTGAAGTTCTAATGTGTAACAGCATTAACTTCTACAATACTGCAAACGCTGTAATGAACTAATTAAATACTACATATAAGCTCTTCGACTTTTTTTTGTTTGGAGAGAGTTGAATTCTACCAGATTCCGCAGAATGTATTTATACTATATTATGACTAGTGATTGGAATTATATGAAATAAATATGATCAAAATCTGACATAAAATATTCAGAAGTTTTTGTAAAATATGAAACAAATATGCAAGGTACAATTTTTAAATAAATTTATTAAAACCCCGAAACAAAACAAAACGCAATAAATAAGGTATTTATGTAATTATGTATTATGCGTATTATACAGGAAGTAAATTAGACATACTATAAATTTAGATTTATTGTTCTACAATTTACCATTGCAGCAAATTACTAACATTTTCTCAATGTTTTCGTGTAATAATTTATACGTTAATATGTTCTTATACAATGCTGCCGACGTTGCTAAAACCTCAGATGCTGAATTCAATTCCTTGCAGAAGTTCTCTACAATACAAAGACTTTCAACCAGCGGGGTGCCACTACTTTTCAACTTTTTGATCACATCTGGTAATCTAGAAAGCTTTTATTTAAGTTAATTTTGCTGCCACGCCTTTTGCAGCCATTGCTTTGGGCTGATTGTATGCAGGTGGAGGTTTCGCTATCGAATGTATCAATAATACACTTGATAGCTGCAAAATTTCTGCATAAAATAGGGCTGCATTTAACCATGTCCCCATGTAGTTATAATAGACTGTGGTGGAAGCGGTAAATCATATGCGCTTTTATAAGCTTCCGTGCGGAATGGGGCTTAAAGAAACACTTTATTAACTTAACTAATAATTTGGTCAACTTTTGAAAACTTTTTTCGAATTGTTTCTGATATCCTATGTAAACCGTGGGCTAGACACGTAAAATGTAGCACTGTTATCGCTTAATTCATTTTTGGATTCGAGCGGCACGGTTTGCTTTGTTACAAAGACGTGCACCTGGAGCTTGTTACCAACCTATTCACAGATACTTTTCGTATGGCTTTTTGCCTATTCACAGCTCGTCAAAGTAAACCATCACATGTTTACTTTAATAAAGGAACACATTTTGTTGGTGCTAACTCTGAACTAAAGGCGCTACAGCATTTTTAAAGAAGTAATGCCATACAATTGCCGAATCATCCATTGCCGAAAGAATTACCCGATATTTTATTCACGCCCATAGCCCATTTTGGTGGTCTTTGGAAGACAGGCATCAAATATTTCAAATTTCATATAAAGCGGATTATTGGTAATACAGGAGTTTATAAAGAACTACTTGATTTAAAAAAATTATAATTAAAAAACGAAACCAGTAATAAACTTTCTAGTTTTGAACTTGCGTTCAGTATATTGTCAAGATTTTTTTGCTAATATTCGATCGCAGTGCGTGTCCTTAGAGCGAGCGTGGTAGAGGAAGAGTGCTACTGCATCCGCCGGTCGGCAGTTACCACTCACCAGTCAAGGCTACGTCACAGAAGAAAACTCAGTGTGTGATTTGGTTTCTTCAAGCGAGTTCAGTGATCACAGTTCAGCGTAATTATCGATGTGAATGTGGCGGTGATGCACCTATTAACAAAACTATTCTGCAGTGGTATAATCACTTTCGGGAAACAGTAGTGTCTTAAAAATTAAGCCACCGGGTAGGCCTTTAGACTCTTAACAGAATGTAGAACGGATCCGTACATCTTGTATTCGTAGCCCTCAAACGTCATTGGCAAGGCAAAGTTTGGAGTTGGGAATACCTATGTCTACCGTGTACAAAGTGATGCAAAGAGGCTTAAATTACGTGGTTATAAGATTCAACGTTGGCCGATTGCATGGCCACCAAGGAGCCCAAATCTGACTCCACTAGATTTCTTTTTTTGAGGACATGTAAAAAACATTATTTATTCCGAGAAGATCCGTGGCATTGCTCATTTGAAGGAGAGGATTGTTGCAGCTGCAGCATCCGTCACGCCTGATATGTTGCTGAATACCTAAGAAGAAACTGATTATCGTATAGACGTGGCCAGGGCAACAAATTGTGCAGATATAGAACTTTATTAGGTATCAAAAAAAACTTGAGAAGATTCTCTTTAATACTATATAGATTTAATAACTATTATTTTAACTTTACTGTGTACAAATAAAATTTTAAATCAAGGAGTTTTTTTATAAACTCCCTGTATATTACTTACCTATGAGGAAGTGAGCACATTGCTAATACATGTTGAGTCCACATTAAACTCCCGTCCAACATCTTCCTTATCAGCAGGCCCTAGTAACCTGTGGCCACTGACGTCTGCATATTTTTTAATTGACGAAACAGCAGTCTCTTTTGCCTGATCCAGACTAGTCTGAAATACAAAAAAATCTGCTTTAACTATTAATTACATTTATTAATACAGCAATTTTGCTTTATAAGTTCGCACATATAACAAAGTTTTTTTAAATGAAACCTTCTTTTGAAATGCATGGTAGCATCTTTGGAAGCTGTTTTCAAGCACTCACTGTCATTGATTTCCTCTAAACAATCTGTAAACTAGGTCTGTTTTTCATCCAGTCTGTACTACGAACTCAAGTCAACCCCAAGCATTTTAAATATCAAGAATAAGGTTACTTTACAAAGTCTGTTCGATGCTGTATTCTACTAATCAGTAATTCACGAAGAAATTGGCGTTCATTCCAGATCACTATAGAGATTTGAAGCAATTGACTAGGCGGTAACTATAAAGAGCAAATTCTAATGAATTCTGCTTTTTATTGGACGCAGAAAATGTATAACGACGAAGATTTAAAAAGCCTCCTATCTTATATCAGTACTAGTTTTGTGTTTGGAGTATTTAGGACTTATTTTGTGCGATAAAGTGAACTGTAGCTTTGTACATGTAATAATATAGAAATAAATAAATAAACAAACCCCAATACCCGTGCAATTTATTGTAATTTAATAAGAAATATTTATATTTAATCAGCCGTGATGTAGCAGTTGCTTTCATTTCTTTTAAGTTCAACTCAGTTTAGTAAACCCCAAGCTGAGAAGATGTTTTATATATAGAAAAATTAAATTTAAAATGATACTTTCGCATAGAAACTTTAGCAACTTTAAAACGTGCCCGTAGCTCAATGAAATGATTTAGAACTCATCCATCATAGTTTGTGACGTGTTTCTCAAGTACTCTCTCTATAATTACATTTTCCAGTACTAAAGTTTCAAACTTTGTGAACCAGTACACACAAATCACTAAATTTATGTTTCTTGACATAAAATTTCATTATTGGTAACAGGCTTATGAAGCTTTTGTGGAACTTTATACAAATTCTCCGATTGGCACTTATGGAATCCATTGAAACGCTGACAACTTTTATCCGGAAAACTTTTGTGTTCTCAAACTTTTAACAAGCTTTGTAATGCCCAATCTAACAAAGGCTTTTGCAAGTCCTATGACGATATCTATATAACAAATATTTTATTTTAACAACTTTATTTTTAGAAAATTAGAATACATATAAAAGCAAGTAACGTTAAGGACGGAGTAGTAACAAGAGTTAATTAGGATTTTGCATAAACATTGGCATTTTAAGTAGTCGAAAAAATAATATAAAACATCGACTTAATAATGAGAAACGAATTGCTAAAAGAAGTGGTATTATGGATTAATGAAACTGCATTCAAAATTAGCCTTCATCAACCAAGAGCTACTTCATTTAACAAAGCTACTGCATTTCATAGATGCACTTAAAAATTTTTTTAAAAAACTTTAGATTGTATGAATAAGTGCGAATTTAACGATACTCACCGTATATTAACTGCTGATGAAACAGGACGTTCCACCGTACAGAAACAATCTAGAAAAGTTGTAGCTTTAAGGATTGTAGCAGCTTTATTTTATTTATTGAGAACGCGTTTCGAAACCTAGCCCCAAGAGAGGAGGTAGAGCAATAACTTAGCCGTCACGATGCGAGCGCCATTGTAACATTTCCAAAATTTTAATTATAATAATGAACGCGATTATAATAATTGAAGGTTTGTTGATTATTATTAATGCACATAGGACGCGGTAATTCAAAACTTTAAAGGGACTTAAAACTTTTGCGCGTATGAGATGGAAAAATTAAAAAAACACCATTATGCCGACGGCTAACTTGGATATTACCCTAAGGGAAGGTTTGAAATGTACTGGGTTGAAATATTCTTTGCTAAACTGAAAACAACGTAACTTAAAGTTATATGCCTCGGTGTCTAGCAAGTATTAATCAGACAATCTTAATTTTAAGGTAGATACAGAAACCCTTACCGAGTAAATAATTTTAGAATTTTTTATTTAACTTTTTGGAAAATTAACAAGATTAAAATCAGAATACGTCTGTTCTATAATAAATAATTTGTATCAAATAACAATATTTAACAAATGAATAACTTCACACATTTTAGTTATTTAAAAAAATTAGTTGAAGAAAGTTTCGTGACATAATATTTAAATGAGCAACAGATATGATAGTCACGTACAAGTTTAATCAAAAATAGTAATTCAAGCAATCTTAAAATAATTATGAGTGAAAGTTTCAAATATAACAAAGTTTGAATAAAGATTTACTTTTAAGAAAATATACGGTCGTTGTAATAAAAATAGTTAATCAGAAAAATTTAAACAGTTGAGTGCCGCATCTTACACACTAGAGTGATAGAAGTTTTCGCTGCTCGGACCTTAACCGTTTGTGGGAAAGTGGTTGTGAAACAAATCCGTTTTGGATTTGGCAAAAATAACCCACCCTTAACCGGTGGCCGCTGGCCGTTGCCCTTACATTGGTTGTGCCCAGGTTCCAACTATATGCATGTAGTCTTTTGCCTGTGTCTTGTCGATCGGGCACACTCCAAATCAACGCTAGGGATACCATTATTTAAACCCTATTTTTAGTTTTCGTTTCTGTTTGTTAGATCTTTATTTAGGACCAATTAACATTGAAGTTAGATATTCATTTCAAGCACGTTTATTTTTCGCGTTTAAACCCAATCTAGTACCTTCGTGTGGAGCATTGGGGACGTTGCCGCTAGTATAGCGACCCCTTATTCAAATTATAATGTATGCATGTGGTGAAGAATGCAATGGCTCCAGACTGACCTCAAAGTACGTGACCGGTGAGCTCAAGGGTGATTGTAGGCTGAAGGATGCGTACATTAACGGTGCTTGTGGCTCGAGAGTGTTTATAGAATCGAAGTTATTTGTTGGCTCGAGGGTTTTTGTACACTAACGGTGTTGGTAGGCTCGAGAGTATATGTTGGCTCGAAGGTGTTTATTGGGTCGAAGCTATTTGTTGGCTTTGTACATCAACGACTCCCCATCCTGCTCGACTCGAAAATGATGTGGAAGTGAGCGGACTGAGAAACAATTTATAAAGATAGTTCAACCGGGAAAATCTTATCAGAACAAATGTTTGGTGCCCATGCTCAGTTACTTACACGGACTTTGAAAGTTCATAATGCTATTTGTGACTTTCCAAACAGGGTTTTAAAACACCTGAATTGTTTTCTACGTTACTGTGGGTGCAAAATGTGGAACCTAGCCTTGCAATTTAACCAGACTAGGAAATAACAGATCGTATGTTGTTATCCATATGGGACCAAGGACTTATTAAGAATTCGAAAATCCATCTAAATTTGCAAGTATATACACTTGGCGTATTTATCATTTTTTCCTATTGCGTTAATACCTTTATGTTGTCGAAAAGAAATTTTGTAATATACAAAAAAAATTATTGCAGAATAAACTCTAAGTTGGATCAATTGCTGCTGGAGAATGTGGTACAACTTCAGCTGTTTGTTCTGCCAATGCTGCTAGATACTTTGTGCCACTACTAGTCATCTTGAAATTCAAGGTAGTATATCAAAAACCATTTTTTCGATAGCATACAAAATCCGTTCTTTTAAAACAATGTAAAGAGAACAAAAATCCTCCCATAAAAAACATATAAAGATAGCCTTTATATAAACTATATGTGAGTGTAAAAGAGATAGAGGTACATTAACCTAATTAGCTTGCTAATTACATTTCGATCTGTAACTGTTTGTCATTCAAGCACGTGAAGACTAATTCTAACATAATATTAGTTCATATATATTTTTCAATACACATACAAATCTTTTTCGACAATATTAACACATATATATTTATAATTAACGTTAGAGTAAGTCATTTTACATAATATTAGCACAAAGTAATCTGTTAAGCGCTTTGAATAACATATGCCATTATACATTATTTTGTAAACTAGAAATACGATGTCTTGCCTACAGGTGCCAACATTTTCAACTTTACATAGTATATTTACTAACATTTAACTTTTATAGATATGGGTTTCTCTAGTTTAGTGCAAATATTTTTGTGTACATAATTGAAAATTCAATATATTTTTAATACTATTCTTATGTAATACATAAGGGTGAGTGACCATATGTGATAATACTGTTTATTTTACACACTTTATGCATAATTTGTTAAATGCAGTCAAAAATACATTAATCCTCAAAATTATCGAAGACTATTAGGGCCATGAAGAAAATTGAGGTATTGATTAGACAAATAAGAACAGTAATACCTTTACAGATTACGAATAAATTTCTAGATTAACAATCAATAATGTTTGATAAAAAATTTCCTATGACCAAGCAATGTAATTTGAATAAAATTGCACGACGTAAACCTACCCATCACACGGATACACACAAATAGATTAAAAATATCTCAGATACAACAATTCCTGATCACCAAATACAATTTATAAATTTAGGCCCCAAATTTAGTTTACCATTAAATAACAACGAAATACACATACACAAGTTAGGACTAATCCGATTTTTTAGGAAAAATTGGGGGAACACGTAGGAATTTAGGAGACAATTAAATTGTATACAAATAAATAAACATATAACAATTTAGAATCAATGAGGATTTAGTCTTCACGTTGGGCGCCAAAAATGGCATTGATTAAAAATTTTATATTTTAATTTTGAGGAATACTGCTATGATAATGGGGTAGTTTAAGGGTATATTAAGTCATAAGGGTCGTAGGATAAATGTAAATATTATTAACGTTAAGACAACCAAACAATTCCACCATTAAATAGGAGTAAATCGACTATTTTATATAAAGTCAATAGCGAGCACACTGTATATATTTCATACCCAATTTAATTCATAAGAAAAAAACTCATTATTTAATAATCAGATACTATTTAGCTAAAATAATAATGTGTACGTCGTATAATACGTTCTAAATTAAATATACAAGTCCAGAATTAGAAAGAAACTAGAAAATTGGGTTTTGAACGCATCGAGTTTCATCAAGGTATTACACGTAATCGGTGAAGCTAAACAAACTGGCATACTAGCTGTTTAATAAGATCATTAAAATTTGAACGCATAAATACGTAAACGCGTTCAAATACGTCATTATTAGAAATATAAATACGTAACAAAAGACATAGTATTTCGATAAAATCCAACATATTTGAAGTAACAAACAAAATGTATAACAGGCGGTCCGTGATGCGATAAGGTTTGAACCATGGCCGACACAAACATAAAGACATGACCAAAATGCAATAAAATTTGGACTTTTTACAAAATATACTCCACAAAGTTGAACGTCTACGTGTGAGATCAAACGTCTGAACAAGAATCGAGACAAGGAATTTTTATATATACCGATTTCTGCAGACATAGGCACAAAGTACAACGTGTTGATCAACAAACACACGATGAATACCAATAAGAAAATTGATTGGTGGAGTCTATAAATACTATTGGGACCTTGTAAACATTCAGTATCTCTTCCACAAGGCAAACCACGTCAATTAAAAATAAAATATTACGTAAAAGTGAACGTAGTGAAGATTAATAATTTATTAAACTTAGTGAAGATTAAAAAGTGTCAATTTATACAACGAGAAATAGCAGTTTTGATCTTAAAACATACGTTGAACTGTTAATTAAATTTTATTCTAATATGTAATACTTTGGGGCTCTAATTGTACTTCTAAATAAACCTCCAGATCTAAATATCCATCTAAATAAATAGCTACAAACAGATTTCAAGGAAATTCTAAATAAACGTACAAGAAAACATAATAACCGTCAAGATACTCAAATTAAACTACAAGCAAGCTCCAACCAATTCAAAAATCCGGAAGGAAAATTCAAGCAACAGTTAATTAATCATTTTGGTCAACAAGTGAAGCAAGTCAAGCTGTAACAATCCAGTGTGTTGACCATCGTTATTCAGAGGCAGAAACAAGCAAGGAAAATGCAGGTCAGAGATTTTATTCATCTTTAGTATAAGATTGTTTTTTAATTTTAACATTTAATTTTTTGTCTATATCAAATATTTCTAAGGGTCATCAAAAATTATTTCAAAATTTGAAAAATAGAGGAAGGGTCACTTTGAACGTTCAAAAGGTACTTGAAAGTAATTACAGTGGAATTGTTGCTGGCTTTCAGGGAACATAAATTTTGGAGGAATAGATAAATACTAATATTTTATTCAGGGGCTAATTTTTGAATATTAAACAAATAGTTGACTTAACTTCCTTTTTAACTTTACTTTGCCTGGCTAGCTCAACGGGAATGCTGCAGTTTACAAAATAAAATCAATCACAGCAGTATCAGAAAAACCTCTACACAGTCTTAAATATTTTCTCTCATACAAAAGCTTATAGAGCATTCACGGCATAATTTCTTTCAAACATCAAGTTATTTCTAAAGATGCTTATTTACTTAATTATCAAAATGTTTCTTACATTATTTAGGTTTAAATTTACAGAACTAAAACCTTTTCCCTTATGGATAGTTTGCCTTGCTTTGATTTGCACACTTGTAAGGTTTGTTTAGCCAAAAATCCTTGACAGATAATCTATTAAAAAGATCAGAGTGTTTCAAACTTCGATCAAAAAGTTCCGGGTAAATATACCCTTACATAAATAAAATTATATGGTTAAGATCTTGAATTAAATGACAAATACTCAAATATCAGTTACAAGGAAATGTAAAAGTAATACTTGCAAAATCCCAAAAGTGCTTCTCTAATTTGTAATTCATAGTATTAAATATTTTCTGCTTTTTAGTTTTATTTTAAATTGACGTTCAAATTCCAGTTTATAAAATCATGCATATTCGTTTAAAATTTCCTTTATTTTCAATTGATTTAAAGTAGCGTTGTATCGAAGAATTTTTCCTCTTGATTGTATATTACAATAATTAAATTTAATAACTTCCATTTTCATATGTAATCCCTGCAGACTACGTTCCAAATATTCTTCTTTATTTACTGTTACATCTTAATAAATAATTACCGTATGCATACTGCATACTTCAAAATAACATCTTCGCGACTTAAACGAATTGAATCGAATTTCTTTACATATTACTTGGTTGACGAGAATTTATCAATCGAATTGAATATCGATTACTTCTGTTTATAAATAAAAATTAACTATTTTCTAGAATGCACCAGGGTTTATGGCATTCCATTCCTAAGACTATACGTCTACAGACGCAAGTTTTTTGGGAATTCCTTATTTTATTACTTCAATAGAGTATTTTATTTCTTAGTGACTAGCACCGCCCATCCTTGTTTAACGTATAAAGTTACTGGTTTTATCGTATCTTTCCTACAGCGATTGCAAAAGCCATTAATTAATTTTTATCTATTTTTATGTGTTTTTAATGCTCCTTCGCAATGTTTGTTTATTAATTAGATATTTACGTAGTTCCAAGTACTGATGACGCATTCCTTCTTAATTCCTCTCGAAAATTTGAGAACATGTTTTATATAAAATGTTTTTATGTTATTTAATTTAAGCTTTGATTACTTTATAAACGGGTTTTGCACATGCAGAAAAATAAATAATTTCTCGTATTTAAAACCCCAATTCTAATCTTAATTTTGGTTATTAAAACACGTTTTGCCGTAAGAGCAAATATTTCTATAAAAATGCACCCTCTTTGCATTAAAAAGCAATTAAAGTTTAAACTAATTAGCTTTTTTATAGCATAACAACATTTCAAATAAAACATGTTTTCGTATTTTCTAGAGGAATTGAGAAAATTACGTCAAATTCGAATGAACTAATTAACATAGAAACATTTATTCCAAGAAGCGGTCGGAACACTAAAAACCCAGAAAATGTAGTAGAAATTGATAAGAAATATTTATGATCTTTCGCATTCACTGTTGAAGAGAAGCGATGCAACGCAATCACCTAGGGTGTTAAACAAAGACAAGGCAGCGCACGTCGCTAATAACGCTAATTACGAGGTAATAAAGCGTTGCGATTTTAGACGCTAATGACTTTTTCTGGGAAATCTTGCATCATAATGTTCCATACTGGAGTAGTAAAAAAAAGTTAATTTTGTGTATATAACGAAGCGTTTATTAAATAATTTCAGTAACGAATTTGATCGCGAAGTGTTACTTTGACTAAAATCACAAGCGTGTTGCTTTGCGAAGATGATATTTGAAGTATGCAGTAAACAGACCTTAATTTAATAATCATGATGATACAGTGAATAACGAAGTGATGTCTTAAACGCAACTTACATAAAAATTGAAATTATTGAATACAATGAAGAGAGAAAATTCGTGAATATAACACTATTTTAAAAATTTTATTAAATTATTGAAAGGAAGGTATAAGCAATATGAAAATTCGTAACTGCTGTTTCTAAATGGTGATTTTGGGCATCATCTTGTAAGCGGATTTACACGTCAATTTAAAATAAGAAGATATTTAATTACGAGTTGAATAAAAAGACGCTTCGTGGATTTTTGCAAGTACAATTTTTTTGTAACTGATATTTGAATTTTGTCATTTAGTTTAAGATAGTTTAAAATAGTCCTAATCATTTTTTTGTAAAGAATCTTTAGCAAGAAAGTTTGTATTCAAAGTTCGACACACTCTGACCTTTTAATACAAACCTGGGAATAAACAAAGTAAGGTAAATTATCCATAAGAAAAAACGTTTAGTTCTGTCACTTTAAGATAAGGTAAGGAATATTTTTTATATTTAAGTAAATAAGTATTTGTTGGAAATATTTTTGTTTGAAAAAAATGATGTTGTAAATGTTCAATATGCTTTTGTATGAGAAAAATATTTCATACTGTATAAATGCTTTGTGATATTGCTGTGTTTGATTTTATTTTAAAAGTTCTCACATTTCCGTTGGGCTAGACAGACAAAAGTTAGAAAGGAATGTAAGTGAAAAATTTTAAATTTTACAAATTGCTGTATTTGTATCACAGCACCCCCTCAGCGGCGCCTCAAGGCGAGGCCTTATCATATCTCACCCTGTTAGTGGCGCAACAACGTGGGGCGTTATCACAGCACACTTTCAGTGACGCTCCAAAGCACGGCGTTACTACATCACACTTTTAGTGACGCCACAACACGGGGCCTTATCATATTATATATATATATATATATATATATATATACTCGGTGTAACAAACGTTTTAATGAACGCCATCGCTCTGTGTTTCTCTCTAATCTTCTAATTTTATTATGCCACGGCTAGCCCTTCTTAATTTACACAGGGTGTACAACGTTACGACAATCAATTTTCATTTACCCCTTTTACTCTTACCTGTGTGAATTGATAAACGAAGTCAATCAATATTCATATAATAAAAGGAAATAACATTTACAATTTTTGTAATCCTTTAAATACACACTTCAATCAATTAATGTTATATGGATTATTTATCCCAAAATTTATATCTTTTTAACTTAATTTACAGTCACCAAAAACAACACCTTTGCAAAAAAATCTGGAACTTTCGAGACCTTTTTATGATTTTTACGTAAGTTTCAACGTAAGCAATGTTCCTGTTGACTCCTTACAAACTTTAGGGAAATTTAATAAATTCAGTGTTAAAATTTAAATTAGAAATGATTCATAAAAACTAGGTAGGCCTGACCTGTTGTGATCTCCTGATAAGTTGTTTCGTGTTGTGGATTAATACCTCTCATCTTCAATCGAAACCAGTGCTGTGCTTTGTACTCCTTAACATACGTTGAACCAATGTTGCAGTACGGTTACCCTTGTTTCCAAAATCACCTCGTGCTTTATTCTACATTTCTCTGTATACGCCTTATTTACCTATTGGAATTCGTGTGTTTCTTTCAATTATGAATTTCTGAACACCAGACCTTGGATCATAAATTAGCAGCGTATTAGAATTAGACCAGAAGTCTATTGGAATTGGATTAGAAGTATTTTTGACGCGGATTAGAATTAGAATTGTCCCAGAAGCCCTATATCATTATAAATATTTAATTTAAATTAATTAACCAATTTCTACTCACGTTTTCTGAAAAAACGGCAAAAACTCTTCATATATGCTTAGCGCAATTGTTACACAGCACTATTTCACTATAATATAAATTATATTTATCTGACGCGTAAATTTTTGATTAAGAGTGTTGTGGATTCGACGTGCTTCAAGTTGAGACTGTCCTGCCTTATCACCTGTGGGCGTTTTTTATCTTTTTCACTCTACATTTGGATTGGTTTTCTAAGCAGTCTTACAGATTGTTGCGACCAACCACATTGGTTTTTTAAATTTCCAGTATTTTCAAGCTGGTTTCTGAAGAAACTATTTTGGATTTTCATATCATGGTGTTATTTGCTATTGTTATCGTGGCCGGACTTTTAACTTACGTCTGTTGCTTTGTATAGATAAAGCTTTTGGTTTTGGAGAAATGTACAAAATAAACTAAATAGTGTTTTGCATATATTCAATTAATTATCTGACGTTTCGGCAAGGGTTGTTGCCTTTTCAAAGATACTACAAAATTATACAGTATTGAATGGACATAAAAATTATAACATAGGTGACTATACTTAATTACTAATGCATAATTATTAGAAAAGTTTCTTCACACATGTGGATTAGTGTTGGTTAATACATAAACAAAATGATAAAAATAAATTTTAAATTAAATGTCTTATTGACATATTTGTTAAGTTTGACACATAGACTGAAAGGAATTCTTGATTTTAAATTTTATATGGGTGCATGTAAATCTTAACTGTAATTGAACTATTGCTTTTTTTGTGTAATTCTATATAAATTTGAGTATATTGGATGTAGATTTTGAGTGTCTTGTCTAAAGTTCATCGAATTAATCTCATTTTGTATGTAATAAGCTTCCAAAAAAAGTCTCATTTTGTAATTGTTTTCAGAATCCAAAATTTCAATATCTTTATAATTTGGAACATGTTGGGTTAAATTAATATGTTGAGAGAGAGCACAATTCTTTTTTCCTAATTTTATATCTGACCTATGTTGTGTAAGTCTATTTTTTAACCACTGGGTGGTGTTACCTACATACGTCTGATTGCATGAACAAGTTATTTTATAAATAATATTGCTACTTAATAATTTGTTAGGTTTGTCTTTGAGTTTTGTAAAAAGGTTTCTTACAGATTTTTCATAACTAAATCCTATAGTTAGGTTATGTTGTTTTAAAATTCTAGCTAATAAAGGAGTTAATGTTTGTATAAAAGGTAATTTTTTGTATAAAATGGTATTGGGTCTAGTTTCAGTACTGTTAAAATGGATGTTTGTGTATAGTAATTTCTTTACTAATTGTTTGGGATAACCATTATTACATAGCGTAAATTCTAAAGTTTTTAGATTAGTTTTTGAATTGTGGTTCAGAGATTATTTCTATTCTGTGTTTAAGTGCTAAAGCTGTATTTATTTTGTGGTGAAATGAATGATTGGAATAGTAATTAATGTATCTACCTGAGTTAGAAGGCTTATTATAGTAATCAAATAGCAGTTTGTTGGAAGAATCTCGGATGACAAAAGTATCTAAAAAAGGAATTTTTCTTTCTTTTTCAAGTTCATACGTGAACTTTAAGTGTTCATTGAAATTATTGAAATGGTCTAAAATGTATTGTATTTTATCTGGTGGAGCAGAACAAATGATATCATCAACGTATTTTACTAAAAATACCATATCGAAATCTAAATTAGGTAAGATTGAGTTTAGTAGATGATCCATAACTATTTGTGCTATGATAGGAGATAATGGGGAACCCATTGGAGTACCAAATTTTTGTTGATAGAATACATTTTGAAAGACAAAATAGGTATTATTGAAAATTATGGAGATGGAGGCAAGAAATAGGGTTTTGACAAGGTGGTATGTGGTTTGATTACATCCCAGTTTTTCGTGATTATATCTACAGCCAAGTCTAGAGGTATATTTGTAAATAGTGAAGAAACATCTAATGAAAGTAAGATGTGGTTCTTAGGTAGTTGAAATTGACGGAATTGACTTACAAACGTAAATGAATCTTTGGTATTATATCCTTCTAAAGGAAAAGATGTTTGTAGAATTTTTGCAAAGAAGACTGCTAAGTTATAGGTTGGTGTATTTACTGTAGAAATTATTGGTCGTAATGGAAAGTTAAGAAGATATATATATATATATATATATATATATATATATTGATATGATAACGCCGTACTCGGTGTAACAAACGTTTTAATGAACGCCATCGCTCTGTGTTTCTCTCTAATCTTCTAATTTTATTATGCCACGGCTAGCCCTTCTTAATTTACACAGGGTGTACAACGTTACGACAATCAATTTTCATTTACCCCTTTTACTCTTACCTGTGTGAATTGATAAACGAAGTCAATCAATATTCATATAATAAAAGGAAATAACATTTACAATTTTTGTAATCCTTTAAATACACACTTCAATCAATTAATGTTATATGGATTATTTATCCCAAAATTTATATCTTTTTAACTTAATTTACGGTCACCAAAAACAACACCTTTGCAAAAAAATCTGGAACGTTCGAGACCTTTTTATGATTTTTACGTAAGTTTCAACGTAAGCAATGTTCCTGTTGACTCCTTACAAACTTTAGGGAAATTTAATAAATTCAGTGTTAAAATTTAAATTAGAAATGATTCATAAAAACTAGGTAGGCCTGACCTGTTGTGATCTCCTGATAAGTTGTTTCGTGTTGTGGATTAATACCCTCTCATCTTCAATCGAAACCAGTGCTGTGCTTTGTACTCCTTAACATACGTTGAACCAATGTTGCAGTACGGTTACCCCTTGTTTCCAAAATCACCTCGTGCTTTATTCTACATTTCTCTGTATACGCCTTATTTACCTATTGGAATTCGTGTGTTTCTTTCAATTATGAATTTCTGAACACCAGACCTTGGATCATAAATTAGCAGCGTATTAGAATTAGACCAGAAGTCTATTGGAATTGGATTAGAAGTATTTTCGACGCGGATTAGAATTAGAATTGTCCCAGAAGCCCTATATCATTATAAATATTTAATTTAAATTAATTAACCAATTTCTACTCACGTTTTCTGAAAAAACGGCAAAAACTCTTCATATATGCTTAGCGCAATTGTTACACAGCACTATTTTACTATAATATAAATTATATTTATCTGACGCGTAAATTTTTGATTAAGAGTGTTGTGGATTCGACGTGCTTCAAGTTGAGACTGTCCTGCCTTATCACCTGTGGGCGTTTTTTATCTTTTTCACTCTACATTTGGATTGGTTTTCTAAGCAGTCTTACAGATTGTTGCGACCAACCACATTGGTTTTTTAAATTTCCAGTATTTTCAAGCTGATTTCTGAAGAAACTATTTTGGATTTTCATATCATGGTGTTATTTGCTATTGTTATTGTGGCCGGACTTTTAACTTACGTC
This sequence comes from Platerodrilus igneus, assembly GCA_036346225.1. Taxonomy (NCBI): domain Eukaryota; kingdom Metazoa; phylum Arthropoda; class Insecta; order Coleoptera; family Lycidae; genus Platerodrilus; species Platerodrilus igneus. The sequence continues at coordinate 1,254,665 of JARFIW010001299.1, read as the reverse complement.
TGTTGCTTTGTATAGATAAAGCTTTTGGTTTTGGAGAAATGTACAAAATAAATGATGTAACACGATTGCTGTTTTAGTTTATATATTTATTCATCTTTGAAAGTGCGTTTCCTTATCAAAGCGTTTTTGTTCCTTCTTTATTACAAGCGTAATAGCATGCAGATTTATTAGGTTTTACCTTATCTTCTGCGTATTTGTTTTATAACTTGTTGAACTTTTCACAACATAGTTTAATTACATGTATGATTATTTCTCTGCTGAATACGCGTTCTATTATTGGAAGATATGCTTACTGGCATTGATTAAAGTTAATTACGGTCTATATACAGGGTGTTAAATCCTTGCTATTTACATGATGTGCAAATTATTTATTTTCCTGCTAAATAAATTCAGTTTTCTGATTCCCATTGCTATTTACAGTTACTACGCGACCCTTACTACTCAATACACCCCTAAACAACTCCTTATCAAAGCATTATATATATATTGTTGTAATAAGAGGGTTATTTAGGGGTGTATTGAGTCGTAAGGGTCGCGTAATAAATGTAAATAGGAAAAGGAATTAGAAAACTTCATTTATTTAGCATGAAAATAAATAATTCACATAATATGCAAAGAGCAAATATTTGACATTCTGTATAAGGACCGCAATTAACTTTAATCAACGCCAGTAAGCATATCTTTCAATAATAAAACACATATTCAGCAGAGAGATAATTATACATGCAATTAAATTGCTTCAAGAAGCGTTCCATAGGTTTATAGAATAGATACACATGGAATAAGATAAAATCTAGCAAGTCTTCACGCAAGTACGCATATAATAAAGAAAGAATAATAAAGCGCTTTGATAAGAAACGCACTTTCAAAATAAGTTTTAAACACAAGACATAAACAGTAACACGTGTATTTTTACATCGCTCATGTTACATCAGTTATTTATTCAATTCCCCAAAAGTTTTATCTACACAAACAACTATAAGCTAAATTAAAGACCATGGTAAAATAAAAATTTCCTGTAATAATAACAAAACAAGCGGTCAAAGATCGTGAAACAATAGAAATACGAGCAAAATACGTATCCATAGAATAATTTCATCAGAAATAAAGCTTTGTAAACTCCTAGAAATATCCCAAAACAACCATGGTTGGTTACAAGACTTTGTACGACGATTCTGATAAACCAATCAAAATTTAGATAGTGAAAACTATATAACGTCCAGAGTTGATAAGGAGGCCAGTCTCAATGTGAACCACGTCGAACCTGAAAGACTGTTACTCGAAAATTACGCGTCAAATAAATTTTAAACTAAATTATTAAATTTTGTGAAAAGTGGTGTTGTATAATATTTGATGACAAATTACATTGAAAATATATGAAAAAGCTTTCGCCGTTTGCTGAAAACGTGAGAAATTTGTTAATTAATTTAAATTAAATGTTTATAATAATATAGGGCTCTAAGTGGTATCCAAAAGGATCTAAGAGTGGTATTGAGAAATCTAAGTGGCACTCAGAAGGATCTGAGTTGTATCCAAGTTGTATCTAAGTGTGGTATTCAGAAAACTGTATCTAAATTGGGATATCTAAGTTGAGAAATCCAAGTAAAGCACGAGGTGAATTTTAGAAGCAAAAGATTAACAATACTGAATTATTGGTTCAAATTTACGTGAAGGAGTACAAAGCAGACCATTGTTTTTCGATTGAAGATAATAAAATGGTGTTGATACACAACACGCAACAGCAGACCAAAGGGGAAAGGACTCACCAGGAAATCACAGGTCAGGGCTAACTAGTATAAGGAATCATTTCAAATCTAAATTTAAACACTGAATATATTTTTCTAATTTGTAAGGAGTCAACAAAAATATTTTAATACGTAGAAAGGATAAAAGGTCTTGAACGTTCTAGATTTTTTTCAGTAAAAGGTGTCGTTTTTGGTGACTTTAAAGAGAGATACAATTTTTGGGATAAATAATCTAAATTGATTGAAGGGTTTTATCATTATAAGCAGGTAAGCAGGTAAGATTTGAAGGGGTAAATTATTTGATCATCGCAACGTTGTGCACTCTGTGTGAATTAAACTGGGCTAGCCGTGGCATAATTAAAATCAGAACATTAGAGAAAAACAGAGAGCGGTGGCGTTCAGCAGAAAACTGGTCGTTTATTACATCGGCGTGCGGCGTTATCATATCAATATATACAGACTGTTTTTGAGGGATTTCAACGCACTAAGCAACTAAATCTTCGTGCTTGTACATTATACTAGTAGCGCTAGATGCGGATTCTAGATTAAGGAAATGTAAGAAGATAATTGAGTGTTCAGCGTTGCATAAGTTTTAATTAGATTAGTTTAGAAATTTAATTTCCTGAACTACGTCTATAGTATATTGCAGTAAAAGCATTCCCCTTATCTAATTGATTTACCATTACATAGTAAAACGAAATTTCTATACTAAAATGATTTAGTTGCCGCAATTATAAACACAGTGGGATTTAACTAATTCAAGCTGAAATTAGAGAATAATCAAATTATTGGCAAGAAATGTTATATATGGGTTACGTTTTGCTTCTAAACATGGCTAACGTGTTCTTCGCTACTTAAGAAATTGCTTTCATCAAGAACTTTAAGTTGGCGCTTTACAACAGCAGATTTATAAGAACATACTCTAATCAAATAACTAATTCCTGGAAATCTGTTTATTCATATTAGTTACTGAGATTTTAAATACTCAATTTGTCGTTTTCAGTGATACAACTTACGACACTAGTTTGACTAAAACGTGTTTTTTAAAGACGTTTCAGTTTTTATCGTTCATCATACTGAAGAAACGGTATCAAATTAAGTTTTAATGAAGCTTTTATAATGAAACTAGCTGAGTTAAATAACTAAGTATTACGAACAGCTTTGGCAGTTGAGAAGACATTGTAGGCTAGATTTCATAAGGTGTAGATCAAAAATATCTTGGATTTGTACTGTCCCTCTTTCTGCATTCCGAAGTCTATTGTGCCTTGTGACTGCGAAAAAGGGTATTGTTCACCTCTGATCAGGATGAAGCATAGGCTCCAAGGGAGGTAATGACCGAAAGAGTACTGTGTTCGAGGATACGGATAGAACGCAAAAGAGTATTATTATGGTTTCTTCCCTTGCGGTGCAGAACAGGAGGTGGCTCCGTGGCATAGTTGGTACGCGTGTGACTAGTACGTCCAAGGTCCCGGGTTCGAATCCCGACACAGTCCTCTTGAAAAATGTTAGGCGAGTATTTTTCACAAAAATACGTCTTCGTTCGGATTAGAGGTAAAATGAAAGTCCCGTGTGTGAGTGTTGTCACGCACGTTAAGGATACCCACTTTGCTTAGAGAAGCAAGGGTTCATCAAAATTCAAAACTTTCCAGGTTAAAAAAAAGTCGCTTCCTGGACAATGTAGTATCTTTGGGTGGAGCATTAGAAAAATTACTTGTAAGGTGCGGAACAGGAAAATTATATTATCTGAGGCGAAGAGAGACCAACGAGTTAAACGTCCAGATGAACTTTGAAGTTTGTTTAACCAAACGACCGAAGTGATCAGTGAGAACAGTAAAGTGAGTTCCTTTGATATACGGACGGAATTTCTCAATGGTCCACAATACTGCAAAACACTTTTTTAGTAACGCAATAGTTACGTTCGGGTTTAGAAAATTAGTGACTGAAATAGCTAACTACTTTTTCAGCTCAAGGAGAGTTTTGACTCTGAAAATCATCTAAACCAAAATGAATGGCTCTGTTTTGGATCGTAATTGTTGGGGAAAAGTCGGGACAGGAAAGAATGGAGCGAAAACCAAATATCTTTTAAGAGTCTTTCAAAAGTAAGAAGTAAGGGTGGTGAAATTTGGAATAAAGCGCTGGTACCAACTGGACATGCGAATAAATCGACCGACTTCCTCGACAGAGGAAAGAAGAGGGATATTAAGGATAACGGATACCTCTTGAAAATCGGCAAGTAGACTATCTCGCTTAATGAGGTGTCCGAGGTAACGGAGTTTGGAAAAACAGAAATGACAGAGACTAAAGTAGAGAAGATCAGAGATTCACCGAAGAAGGGTGTAGCTATGATGAAATCGTCAAAATGTGCGAAGCAAAACTGTTGACCTGCGCGATAAGTCGTTGGAAAGTAGAAGGAGAATTATGGAGGTCAAAAAGCATATGACAAAGTTGATAAAAAGTTCTCTGGGCGTATGGTGAAAGCATTAATAGATTTATTTCGAATCGAGAGACAAGGGGATTTGTCAGCAGGCGGAGCGGGTATTTGAATAGGAGAGAAAGCGAGAATTACGGAGGCGGTCTAGGATAGTGGGGATATACGGAACGGGTAAGCATTTTTCTAAGTTACTTGGCTGACCTTCCGAAACTGGAGCCACTTTTAAGACTCATTTTTCTCCTTGATCAAAACAATGGGGCTAATGCACGAATTGGTAGATAGTTCAAGGACTTCAAGTTAGAGCATTTTGTCGAGCTCGGAATGATCCACTTCCAGAAAAGTATGAGTAAAGGGATGTACTGTTGTTTGATAGGTTCAGTCAAAACGCGAATATGATATACCAAAACCAATAGACTGCTTAAAAGAAACGGTAATAATTAAAAATCTAAACGGAACTGCTGTTTAAAAGAAAGTTTTGAGAAAATATGGGTGGAAGCGCAGGTGATAGGGGTTAAAGCTTAAGGAAAAACGAAAGTCCATAAACCATTTCAAAACTTTGGGACACAATGAGCAGATTGCCAGAAATCGACCCCACACGAGCTAGTGCGAAATTTTGGGTATTACAAGGACTTCTAAGGTGATGACAGTATCTCGTAGGGTAATGGGAAGAGAAACGGAACCAAGGATAGTACATAGAATTATCAGCAAGACTACAGAAAGAGAGAGAGGGAAAGAAAGAGAAAGATAGATAGAAAGAGAGGGAGGGAAACCACCAAGAATAGTACGAGTGGCCCCGGGATCAAACAAATATTTAAAATTTGCACTTGTAAGTAAGAACGTTCATTGCCAACGGACATTAGTAGATATGAAGTTGAGTAGGAATCGGGATAACTTGTTGGTATCACAAAAAGGAGAAGTCGAAATTAAGAAAGGGATAGGGTCTTCAACTCAGCCTGAGAATCCTACCGTTGGTTTAAAAATTTTCTCAAGTAGGACAGTTGGGTCGGGTGGTTCTTTTTCGACCACAACCAGAGCAATGTAGTACATGCGGACGAATAAAGTAGGTCGAAATATGACTAGTTTGGCCACCATTGTAACAAGTGACTGGACGAGTAATAGTAGTTAAAGGTTTAGGGGAACAAATAGAAGAAAGTTGGCTTAGTGGTTGGTGTTGGACGAATTTTGACTAACCGGTCAGGGAAGGTAGTAGTAGTTATAGTAGGTTTGACGGGTTATACAACAGAATCTGGTACGACGTATGAGCATTTATCTTGGCTTGGGGTACATATCTATCAGCCCTATATTTTTAGCACTCCTCCGACTTTTGCAACAAATTCACCGTAGGTAACTGTGCTAGATAAAATGGGAATAGACTATAAGAGACCATATCTGCGGGTAGACTATTTTAACGACGAAATATGGCAGACATACAGGGTAGGTACTCGACAATAACCTCAGAAGCATTTTGGGTTCGTTTTAAGATATCTTTAAACAAACTATGTTTATAGTTCGGAGGTCTAAAATGTCGTAACAGTAAGTTGGACAATGACTCCCCGTCAAAAAGCCTGTGACGATTATTGAGGTACCACAACAACAATTATCCACCGCGAACTGAAATAACTCAAGTTCAGAAACAAATCGAGCGCTACGAAGTCCTTCAAACGTTTCTAAAAAATAATAGCCCGAGATGGTATTAGGGTACCAGAAGATCTCAAACCCCATTTAGATACTGGCTGGCTATAATGAAAAGCCAGGGAAAAGTAGGAAGTGTAGTAGAAGCCTGTTCCAGCTTACTGTCCGATTCCGACTTGGAAGTGAACAACGCAAATTCATCAGCATCCGCATTAGGAACATAAGCAAAACTAGAAGTAGCTACCGGTGTTTCGGAAAGCGGCTCCGTGACGTAGTTGGTATGTGTGTGACTACTACGAACAAGGTCCCGGGTTCGAATCCCGACACGGTCCGCTTGAAAAATGTTAGGCGAGCAGTTTTCACAGAAATAGGCCCTCGTTGGAATGAGAGGTAAAATGGAGGCCCCGTGTGTGAGTGCTGTCACGCACGTTAAAGATCCCTACCTTACTTGGAACAGCAAGGCATCGGCAAAATTGCAAATTTTCCATGCAAAAAAAACTCGCATCCTGGCCAATGTAGTACCTTTGGGTACTGCTTCGTAACCTGATTGGTTCGCGTGTGACTAAAAAGTCTAAGGTCCTGGGTTTGATTCCCGACAGGGGTCGCTTAAAAAATGTTAGGCGAGCATTCTTCACAAAAATGTGCCCTTGTTCTGATGAGATGTGTCACACAAGTTAAAGGTCCATACCTCGCTGTGAATAAATAGCAAGTTTTCGGTAAAGTTCAAAATTTTTAGGTACGAAAAACTCGCTTCTTGGCAAATGTAGTACCATGTGGTGGAACATTGGAAATTAAAATGTTGGGGTGTCTAGGATTAGATCGTGTCGTGACAAAATTTTTATCTTAGTCTCGAATGCACTGTGAAGATTGGCCAAAGTAAGTAATAATTGGGAATAGATTTTCGTTGCATCTTGGTTGAAGAGACCCTTTTACAGTTTACTGTTAGGAAACGAAATCAAATTCTACAGAAGTATGAGAAGGTTCTTTGTACCATTCCAAACAGTAAGCACTGTGTACGGACCTGCTTAACTCGTCCACATTAGAATCCGCATCAAAACCTCGCGAATCGAACTCGTATTGAAACTGGTTTTTCGTAGCCGATTAATGCAAATGCGCCAAAGAATAACCAAGGAATTAGAAAAAATAAGGCAGAGTAAATGAGAATTTGGGCGCCAGTTTTCAACCTTATCTACGGTAAAGCACTAAAATTGTCGGTGAAAATACAATTCCGTTAATTCGGTGTAAAACAAAAACCTACAGAAAATCTCCATATGACAGAAACGGAACAATAAATACGATAAGACAAAAATTAGTATCGATACGAAACGGTGTGTACAAAAAATCTAGGAACACATTGGGCGCCAAAAATTTGTTACCAGTAAGGCGAGAGGACCAGTAATAAAAGAGCGAAATCAGGAATGGAACACCTCGTCCAAATTACGTGTAAAAAAGAGATAGAAAGAAAGAAAAGTAATCCTACGTTAACACATCCGAAGGTGGAGAGGATAAAATACGAAACAACAGCACACACGACCCAATGCGCCCTGCTCAGAGTATCATTGCCAGAAATGATAATTAAACCAAAAACACGTGTAAAATATAACTCTAGTAAGTAACTTTTATTAACTTAAATAGCAAAACAATATTAAATTGCTGGTCTAAGCGCGAACATCTGAATTCTTCACTCCTCACATACAAATATTAAATATCAATTATAGTTAAGTATCAATCAAACTGATGGATGTTTTGTAAATAAAAGAACTACTCCATTATACACCCCTAAATATTGGATCACACTTTAGTCTAACACCACTAAGTAGTATTTAGTAACTGAAATCTATAACATTCTGCATTGGCACAGCAAACAACTAAGTAATCATATTTACACAACGGCATAGACGTACGTATCAAATCACAAGAATCTTATCTATTTGCTTACTATATCTGCAGAGGATAACAATGACAAGCTTGTCCAACTAAAATATAAAGACAAAAAAATAGATATTTACAATAGCATATCAATAATATATCTATAACTAAACTAGCACCAGTAATTAAACAAAACTTACAACATTAAATAATTAACACTGTGTTATTTATAAAACTCTTAACATTCCTAGAACGTAAGCAATCTACGTATTGTAAAGGAGTCAGATATACAGTTGGTCTCTACCATGATATGATAATCCCTTACGCAGGCTGTGAAGGATTTTGTAAGTTTTCAACCGATAACAACGGTTACAACTAAAGAAAACACGAAGTATTAGTATTAAAACCTAAAGAATATGTTTGAAATGGGTTGACGACGACGGTATCAGGATTTTGTAGTAGTATAGTTTATAACATATTACGCATTATATCAAAAAAGTTGATAACAAACGCGTGTATACTTTAATGGTATTGCAATACAAGTTGTGTATGCAATTCACCACAGCAGGTATTTCTTTCCAACTGCTCGGTTGGGTTTACAACCCATAAAAAAGGCGTTACAGTGAAAAAACAGCAGCCACAATTTATAACTTAAATTACAAGTTTTATTTATGACGAACGCGAAATACATTTTGTAGCATTATTTTGAAATGTTAACGTTTTATCAGATTAATTAATTAATTAAATTTCATTAACTTGTATTACTTCTAGGCAAAATTCCAAAATAAATTACCGTTATATTTTAATAAGCATCCCTTATATTAAAAACCCCAGGTTTAGAAATAGCTTTACCCTTAAATATTATAAATTCCAGCGGCTGTCATCATAATTTAAAGGTCCAACCTGGCAAACCGAATACAATAACCCTTTTAAAACTTATATCGGCTATAGATTGACGACTCTAATAAATTTAAATGGAATAGTACCCTTTAACGTAAACAAAGAATATCAAGTTTCAGTTGTAAAACTTAATTTTTTAATATTTCCGTGATTGACAGCGGGTTACAGAAAACGAAGCATTACAAATAGCCAAACTATTTTTCAATTTGATTTGTTCAAAGATTGCAAGTAATTTTAAGTAGTCTGGAGACATCCACTGTATTAAAATCCATTTCGGCTCAAGTTGGTTAACCGGTCTTTTATCAATGGCAGACAACTGTCGCCAATAGATATGGTCAACAATTTTAGTGCTTAAAATTCCAAGAATGTACAACATAGTTATACCATTAGAAAAATAATTGCTATCTGTGACCCTCATATCTTTTGGTTTCTGAAACCTTGTTTTTGGGAGGTTCTGTTAATAGTCATTGGATAACAGAAATATGATGTAAAATAATGGTTTAGGATAGGATTAATATATAACTTAAGGTTTTAGTCAAAAGAGGGAGATTTCAATGGGGTTGTCCGTGGTCAAAAGGTAGAAAGAAACTTAGCTAGAGAAGTTTGCTGGTAGCGTTCTCCAGCATCACAGATATGATATCGAACTTAGTATCACATTAGTAAAAATGCAAAGGAGTAAGTAACTCATCCAGTTCGCGAGGGTTGATACCCGTGTGTTCGCGGATTTATAAGTGATATTAAAGTATATAATAAAAAGCTTGTATGCGTGTGATGCACAAGTTAAGTTAAGCTTAACAATATCCTGTCGGGTTTGCGTGCCATTGAATTATTTAAATAATTGCGAAGAACAAGGGCAACAAGCGAGTTTCTTTCCCCAAATTTAAGAGCTGTTCTGGGTTGGAAGGCAAGCCATCAAACAATAGACGAATTTTAGTAAGTTTTTATATTTAAGTTAGCAAGACGAATTTTTAGTTAATATATTTGTTAGGATATTTTGGCCATAAACCGTAGAATTAATTTGGTGTAAAATTTAAGATCAGTTTTCTTCTATATAACGTATTTGGGAGTTGCTTATGTACATAAAATTATCATAATTCCATATTAACCATTCAATTAAATTTCTAAATTAAAATCAATGAATTTCCTAATGTAAGAGGTTCACGTTTATTTATCTAGTGATTAAATAGTTTTTGTTTATCATTGACTAAATCAATATTTTTTATTTTTGATCATGAAAGGTGCATAAGTAGCCAAAAAAGTAAGAGTTGATTAACAGACACAATTGTCCTCCTTGGGATGACAAATCTCTCAAGGTTTTGCATGAACATTTGGACATTCTCGACTTGTCTGGCGCCCTTGGTAATTGTCTTTAAGCCACAATATTTATGAAAGGTAAATGCCAAATTTTTTTGTTGTGTAATATATATTAATTTAGCCCTTTCTGCAAAATTCTAACCCTCTATACGATCCACGACCTTCCGCTAGCTAGTGCCGGTGACTGCCTTTAATTTTTGTTTTACAGGCCGCCCCCATTTTATAATTCTAAAGAAAATAATATACTTGGTAGCTTTTCTGCCTGTAAAAATTTTGTCAAGAAAACTTTTAAGAAGGTATTCGTAGAAAGCTTAATTGAGAAACCAACATTGAAAATATAATAACAACCACCAAAAAGCGATTTTCAATTGTATTTAAACTAGCAACATTCGGGGAATTCTAGATTATCTAGATATGAAACCAGAAAGTATAATATTTCAAATTCAAATTTGTAAATTAAATAAAAAAACTAATAAAGTTGGTTGCCTAACTGAAATATTACATACTGGAAATAATAAAAGTGTAGCAAACCCGTATATTTAAATAAGAAGAAATTGAAATTGTTTTTAAATCAAGAAGGCAGGAAATTTACAAGTACGAAATGGAACGTAACACACTTAAATGGTTTATGCACCGGTTGACGTCGTAAGGATACAGTTCTGAACATCTTTTAGCAGCAGCTGTACCACAAACACCTATTTTTGCATAACTATAAAGTTTTCATTTCTTAATTGAAAGATTTATTATGACGTGACATTTGACACTAATGCTACCAGTAGCAACACTAATAACTTATCACACACTGAAATTTGATCTTTTAAATTTACAGAAACAGTACTTTGTCATAAATCAAAGTCTACTACTGAAATTGTAAAAGCTTCAAAATTTAAAATGAATTAAAACAAGAAGTAACTACCTTGGATTGTGAATATCTCTACAGCCGACATATCAATTGTTAACTTTAACTCCCCGTATTTCGGAAACCAGTAACATTTTACTTAAGCATGTTTAGCTTAATTGTCTTATTTTAAATTAGAGAATTTTCAGTTGTTTTATGTCCCATTATTAATGGTGGACTTTTAGACTATAAATAATCAAAATAGTATCACGCAACATAACTAATTTAAAAGTCCTATCCACAAAAACCTTAGCTCGAGTTTTCGGTGTCTTTAGTCAGATACTTGTTATTCCTCGCCCACGCCGAAGTATTGCTTAAACTTGTAGGCACATGTGCGTTCCATACCGTCATGTAAAAACAAAGCCACAAAATCAGGAGAATATGCACTTCAAAGGAAATATTTTATGGGCATGAAATATGGTGTAAGCCGACATTTTCATTCATGCAACGAATGCGGCACAACGTTTTGAGTTAGGTGCTAGAATATGAGTTTGAAACGGCATTTTCATCTAAAAATTTACATTCAGAATATCATATAGAAAGGAAGTAAAAGAATATAACATGAATACGAAAATATAGAAAAATGTCGGAATTTAACATAAGTTGACACTAGCCATTCTTTGCGATATAATCAAATTTTCTATTCCGCATAAAGGAACTAAGAGAAACCTCAAGACGCATACATTTTATGTTTGGTATAAAACCTTAACGGTAATATTCAGAAAAAAATAAATCCATTACCATCAAATCTACATAAAAGATTTCATCAAATACTAAAAAGCTTTTTCATCTATATTATAGCATAACATGCAAAAAGTTTTGGAAACTTTAATTAAGCGCCATGAAAAGATATTACGTCCCCAATGCACAAATTGTGTTTATTTGTAGGAGTCGATAAGTACAGGTTGTAGCCAAAGTACTAGCAAAACATACAGATGTATGTCGATTATTGAAACGTGTTTTATAGGAATTTATTGTATTTAGTTAATGTTTTTATATTAAATACAATAAAAGCTTTTTTTCTACTCGTTACTTCAAATTGGATACGTATTTCAATTACCCCCCACTTTGCAGTCACACATAGGGTGCAGGTTATTTTGCAACGTATATGTAGGTCGAACCTTACAGACTACAAAAGCAAAAGTGATACAATGTGATAACCAAATAGAAGTACGCTTACTTTACACGCAGATAAGTTAGTCCATAAAATTACTTATGATAAAGTGTAGGTGTTTGCTAAAGAACTGAATTATAAAAAATGAAATTTTTAGAAATGTTCTGTATAAATCAAGAATCAGATTTCATGAACGGAAAAGCAGATACCGAGAATTTGAGTGTAATAAACACATATTTATTAATTTCGCCTCAAGAACATATTTTTATTTGAACAATTCATGAATAGTAATTGCTTTCATGTTATTGATTAGAGTAATCACTATTGAGTATAACTAACGCGATTACTTAGAAATTAAGATTGTTACATTGTATAATGAATAGAATAAACAAATAAGCGAACATGAGCTCTGCAAGTTCCCACAGATATGTGAGAGGCAGGGACAACATAAATACCCCGGGAGCCCCAGATCAGTCAGTCAGTCTTTAGTATTTCAGTTTTTACATTGTTGTTTGTTTAGGCTACTCGCCCTAATATTAATTCAATTATTATTTTATTTCGACTTAGAATAATTATATCAGTTTGTCAAAATTCGATATTTAATATCTGTTTAAGAAATACAAATTGTTACAAGATATTTTGGAAGAAGTTTTTAAAAAGACCGCTTCCAAGGCCCGAAACGTAACTGGCGCAGAGTCGTACGGATCCAGAAACTTATTTTGTAAGAGAAAAAAAATATTTAATGAAACACGTACTTTTAACGGCCTTGCGTTTGGAGAATTAGAAAATACGAGATACTACCAGGCCATTATAAATCAGAAAACCAAATGAACAAAATCAACCGCCGGGTTAGCAAGCCCGTATAACTAAGGTAAAAGAATGAAAATGATACGAAAACTGGAATAAGAAATAGAATTAACAGAATTCAGATCCATCTATACATATTATGTATGGATAACATCACCGCCAATGAAACACACCCCAGCCAAATATATAAGCAATTCATGTTATTCGAATTGCATTAAATAGTAAATATAATAGAAGAAAACTCCGAGCACTTAAATTTAATTATATTTAAGCATATTCAGAAGTCGTGAGTGAACTCGAAGTGTACGGACGTTGTTTCAGTTATATTATTAAACTTTTTACTGTTATTTAATTAAATGGCGTAAAGTGTATCGTGTGCCAAAACAACATAAATCCAGATAAAGAGGTATGTTGCGACCAATGCAGATTGTACGTTCATACCACCTGTTCGGGGTTATCTCGTACTGAAGTTCAATGCATGCAGTCTAAAGATAAACATTTGTCTTTTAATTGTACTGTTTGTTTAAATAGACAATCTGACATTGGGGACTTAAACCAACTGATTACTGATTTGCGTAAGGAAATTGAAAAGCTAAAAAATAACTGTAAACGGTCTCCTGAGTCTGTCGAAATATTAACTGAGAGGGAAGAACTAGTTTCAGAGATTACTGATCGCCACCGACGGGAACAGAACGTAATTATGCATAATATTACGGAAAGTAATGTAAGAAATCCCAAAGAATCATCTGATGCGGATGCGGTCAAAGTAACTTCAATAATTACTGACCTAGTCGCCTTGGATGTTACTAATATGAAACTGTTCCGACTTGGTCGCGCTCGCCGCGAGGGAAAGCCAAGACCGATTAAAGTGATTTTGCACTCGCGTGACGATGCAATTAAAATTCTAAAAAGAAAAAACACTCTCCGGAGCAATCTTAGCCGAATCTCAATAAGCGCTGACCTCACTCCCATGCAACAAAACTATCTGGATTCGTTGCGTACTGAACTTAACGATAGGTTATCGCAGGGTGAAAAAGATCTCACCATTCGCTAAGTAAACGGTATGCCTAAAATAGTTGTTACAAAAAACTAGATAAACCTTCTCAAAAAACCAAGCCGTAACTACTTGCTATTTTCAAAATGTCCGCGGGCTAAGATCAAAACTGCAGCGTGTCTACGTTTGTAAGTGATTGTGAATTTGAAATTATTGCTTTGGTAGAGACTGCACTTACTTCTAATTTTATAAATGGCGAACTGTTTCCTAACACATACAATATTTTCAGGCGTGATAGAAATTACGAACTAACCAAGCAAACTTGGGGTGGTGGCGTATTGTTGGCCATCAGGGAAGATATACACTAGTAATTGCAGTCTACCTTCCACCGACAACTTCACATCCTAATTATTCTACATTTTTAAATGTTTTAGAAACCAGAATTATTAATGGGTAAAGTTATGTGTTGATTTTAGGCGATTTTAATGTTTCCATGTTTATCAGTTTTCCTAGTGTTAACGATAGCAAAGCGCAATTAATTTTTGACTTCAATTTCTTTTTAAATCTTAAACAGTTCAATAATGTTGCAAATGTTAACAACCGATTATTAGATTTAATATTAAGTGACGTTGATGGTGAGGTTGTACGCGATTATCTGCCTATCGTTGATGAGGACGAGAATCATCCTGCCTTGCAGATTACCTTACTCTGTAAACTCACCCATTAACTCTTGTTTTCCGTTGAATAATAAAACCAGAAGGTATAACTTTAGGAAAGCGGATTATCCCCGCCTCTACCAAGCACTTTGTGATATCGATTGGTCTTTTTTGGATAGCATAGATAAGGATGAGGTTGCTTGCGATGATTTCTATAAAATTTTATATTCTACGTTTGACTCACTCGTTCCAGCTTACAGCAATAAATCCACTACGTGTCTTCTTAAATGGTTCACATTAGAAATTATCAACAGCATTAGGTTAAAGGCTAAATTTTTTATGAATTACGGCAAGTATGGATGTCAAGATGATTTTTTACAATACAAACGTCTTAGAAGACTCATCAAAATTCAAATTAAAGTATCTTATAACACCTATCTAAAGAACGTTGAACACTCACTCTCACTCTCTACTATGATTCTAATCAATTTTGGAACTTTGATAGTAGGTTCATCTTCCATTCCTATTAGTTGTATTAGTTGTTTGATTAATGGTACACTAGTTTTTACTGTTGAAATATTGTTTGAAAATTGCTCTTGTGCATAGGGCACGTTTTTGTTTTGATTTGATTTGATTTGGTAGCAATTTTTTTATTTATATCCGCATTGCAACGCAATTTGTTAAGTTAGATTTAATCTAAGCGAGACTTGTCGTTGTGGTTTGTCGCCTAGCATTGTGTTAGTCTAGACGAAACTCAGGAAGAGTTGGTCGCTCAGCGTTATATAAGTCTAAACGAGATTCGTGATAAGTTTGTTGCTTTAGCAGTTTTGGCATCGTTACTTGAGATTATTTGAAGTCAGTTATGATGTAATTCTTTTTGTTTATCAGTCTAAGTGAGACCCATAGAAGAGTTTGTCATTTTAGCAATTTTGTTTATAAGTCTAGGTGAGGCTCATAGAGGAGTTTGTCATTCTAGCAAATTTATGCGTTGTGAAGCACTTTAGTTTGTCTCGACAGTTTGATTATGAGTAGTGTAAGAGTGTACCAGAACATTTATTTATTTATTTATTGTTAAAAGTAATTTAATCTATAAATTTATTACGTCTAAAGTTATCATTGTCTGCGAAATTCATAGAAAAGGTAAATTTAATGTTGTGCCCGATTGTCTTAGTAGTGCAACCCCCCCGGACAATCCTGTTGTCGACTTAATTAAAGTTAATTTAGAAAAAGTAGATTCTTGGTACGTTTCTTTAAAGAATAAAATTTTGGCTTCTCCAGAAAGTTACCCTCAATGGAAAGTAGAAAATAATTTTGTATTTAAATTTCTTCTCTCCAATCTACCCTTATCTTCAAATTTAAGTGAATGGAAATATTTAGTAATTATAACTCAGCGATAAGTGATAAGGAAGATGAAGATGATCAGAATGTTTCAGCTCCTTAAGTATTTTCCAATGTCAGCAGTGATTTTTTTGTTTATGTTTTGAATTCCTAAGTAGGATAAGATTAAGCTTAGTTGAAATTTTTGATTTGCTTAAAGTGATTTTTAGCTTTGGTACTGATAGTGTTTAATGATTTTTGGTATTGCCTGTGTTTAATGATGCGTTTAATGATGTGTTTAATGAAGTGTTTAATAATGCAGCATGTGTTTAGTGATGTTGCATGTATTTAATGATGAAGTATATGTTTGATGATATAGTAAATATTTAGTAATGTAGCAAGCATTTAGTGATGTAGTGAATGTGAGATGATATAGTGAGCATTAGAGGAATGCTTAATTTTTGGTTTAGTGATTTAAGACTAAGCTTGATATGCTTATTCTAGTTCAGAGTTTTGATGAGCTATGGTAGTTCAAGAGAAGTTTTTGGTGAGTTGCTGGTGGATATGTCCCAGTTGGCTCAAGTTATGGTTTATTGGTGATTTTGAAGTTCTTTAGTGTTAAATCACTGAAGTGATAGAATTTTTGAGTGAGATAGTTGAGTCTGTATGATAGTTGTAATACAGAATATATTATAAGGTGTTCACTTAAAGATTGAAAATATTTTGTTGATGAATAGGTGTTGTTAATACTTTGTCTACTTCTCGATTATTAGTGATTTGTTTCGTAAATGGACTTAGTAATCAACATGCTTTAGTACCTTTATAATTCATCAATTCGTGCAAATTTTGTAAGCATTTAGAAATATATGTACATAAATATTTATAATAAGTAGGATAATGTTAGGAAAAGTATTCGTTGTACAAATTCTTGTTTAGTAGTGATTTTGTCATACTATCACTTCTGTTCATTCTTGTTTTGATTTATAGTTGAAAACTTTTTTTGCTTTTTGTTAAATTTAAGATTTTGATGTGGTTATTGTGCTTGAAGTTTTTTTTGTAACATGCATCTAGTGAGTGTTGGATTCCCTAATTATTTTTAACTGGTTAAGTGTTGATACTGATTGTGACTTCTCGAATTTGTCCCTTTATAAGCGTGTAGTACGCGTAGTTACTGATCACTCATTCCCATGCATGTATATTTCCCCATATCATTTAGTGAATGATTCTTTTTTTTGGTTAAACTTGTCGTCAATTATAATTTAAAGATTGTGCTGTTTTATATTGATTAGTTAGGTGTTTATATAGTTAATATGAGTATTTTGATTCTTCTGTCGTTGAAGTTTTAGTAGAAAAAATTCTTCGATTTTATAGATACCTCGAATTTTTTCTCCTGGAAAGAGGCTGTGTAACGTTTTTTTTTCGCATCTAAAATAATATCGCAATAAAATAAAAATATAATTTATAAATTTTCGATCACTAAAAATAATTCATAAAATTTACAATAGCATATGCGCTCCTTTGCTCTTGTGGTCTGAGTTCCTACAATAAGCTTCGTCGAGTTGTCATTTCGTGTCACTTTTCTATCAGCGTCTGAACTGGTATGCTGCTATCATCGGCATAGAAAGATCAAGATGGTGGTATCCAGGCACGTGGCCTGTAATACGGTCCGCAAGAAAGTTTAACTGATTGAATCTTCGTATCTGAATGTAGTTCCTAGCGACTTTAGCGTGATGGTTTCATTTTGTGTTCCACCTAGAACAGTTCAGTTGATTCCTGCAGGCCAATGAAAATAGAAGCTCCCCCTCATCATTAAAACATGCAATATCTTGGATCTAGACAATTTGAAAGAAATAAGCAATATCATATAATTATATCACGGATTTCGTTAATATCGTAATTGCCGTATTTAATGCTGAAAAGAAAATGTAGTTTGAGATTTGGAATACAAGGATTTATAGGATGTACTTTAGTAGGAATTGGTTTGGTTAAATAATGTTTTGTTTAGAAGATTTCTCATAGTTTCAGCGATAAATTCGTTCGTAATCATGTGTTTCCTGTTTGTGCATCGCAGAACGCAGATATTTATGGAATATCCCACATCTGATGTCATAATTCAATTTCTTTTGGTCGTACTGTACTTTGACACGTGAGTGATATCTAGTATTTAATCACATTTATAATTATCTAAACATAATACGAAAGGTTGAAGGTTGAAACTTTATCTCGATTAAAGTAACTTAAAATTTATTTAGTAAAAGAAAGATTCCGTAATAAATTTGTAACCTTGCATAATTTTTAAAGATGGCTATGCAGTTTGCTTAACATAATTATTTCACAAACAGATAGCGTTAACTAAACTGAAAAAGTTGTTAGTGACATATGATGTCAAAAAATATTCAGCTGTCCAATTTAAATATCACATGTTATTTTACGCTAATTTAAAAATATATTTAATAATTTTGAGGTCATGTACTTTGATTCCTAAACAACGTGATAAATTTTTTTTATACATATTAAGTAAAACTAACTCTATGTTGAAACGTGCTATTTTATGAGAACTTAAATAATTAAATTTTATTGTGAAGTCAACGTAGTACTACTCATGGCTAAAAAATTAAAATATGTAATATGAATTATTAAGAGAGCTCAAACTTTTTAAAAAAATTATTATGAAATATTCAATTTAGAGCTTTTTATGTTTTTTGAATACAAAAGCTTATTAATTTTCTGTTCTATAAAAAATTTTTAGTTGAAAAAATTATGTTAAAACAAATCAAAGAATTTAATCAAATAGAATCCATTTTTGCCTATCTCTTTTGTTATTCAAAATACAAGTAAAACTTATAGGTCATTCATGAGCAGACATTGTGTCTAATAATAACAAATACCCTGGGTGTATATTTTTGGAACTTAAATTCTATTATATTATTTTTGGTAAATATTTTTGAGGACACAAACGGTGTCCATGTTGTGCATTTGTTTGTTTACAGGTTAAATCGAGACATCTGTAAGACATTTGGTATTTGAGATTTTGGTAAGTGCTTTACGAAGGTGAAATTCAGGTTTTGTGGCTATATTAGTGGTGTAGATATAAGGTTTCCGCATTCCCCTAATACAAGCACAGATAATTTTTGTAGGTTGTTGTATTGAAAAATACGGTGTCGCTCATTATCTATATTTTTGATCATCTGACAACCCATGACCCAAGCTCATGATCTATCCAGAGCTAACACTCTACTAGCCGTTTATGTCTAAAAAGTTTTTCTTTTCCTCAAGCCGTTTTCCATCCAACTTTACCTTGGGCTTTCATTGTTAATAAGAAATTCTCGACCTTGTGATATCAGGTAAGGGTTTATGATATATAATCGTGCAATTTGTTATCTGATATTTACCAAGGTATTTTTTTTTTATAATAGTGTTTAATTCGTCGTACTTTGATGAAATTATTGCTGTCAAATAGTGATTAACCTAGTGTTGATGTATACAAAACTCTGTAAGTTCTTGTGATTGTAAAGAATAGTTATTGGACTTGTATTTATTAAAAATAAAAGATGATTAGAGAATGTGATACACTAATGGCAAGTGTGCGGGGTAGTAGTACAAAAAACATTTGAACAATTTTGTTTTGCATGTCAATCATTCGTAGTCGACAACAGAAAATGGCGAGTGAATTCTGTTCTATTTAAAGGCCTTCAAGTTAGACATGGGGGAAATTCTGTAAAACTATAAGAAAGCTTTACGGAAAAATTGGATCAAAATACAAAAGCTGTTGAACAATAGAAAGAGGAGTTTATAAAAGAAATTAAGAGTTCCAAAACACAACATAATTCTAGAATTTTCGGGCTCTTTATTAACAAAGAAATACGTCATTAAATATTAAGAAATATTGTGTAAATTAATTATTGAATAAACGCCTTATTCAAGGAACTCATGTTATCATTAAAATGCAATAAAAGATTAGGCAATCCAGTTTAATGGTTGATGTACTTCAATAAGGAGAAATGAGGCGCAACCATTAACCTCGAGCATTAGACAAGGATAAATGGCACGTTTAACAATGAACATAAATCGCAACAATTGACGCTCATTGGATTGTTAAAAATACAAAAGCAGTGTAAATTCTTACAACAGCCGTGACTAATTTAATAGGTAAATCTAGAAAAATCTCGAGAATGGCGTATAAAAGCAATTTCAGTATATAAACGGGAAATTGATTAGAGGAAATTATACGCAATTCATTCTTTTCTAAACCAAGCAATATGTAACGTTTGAGTAAAGATTTGTTTAATTTCCCAGATCGACTATGCAGACTTGCAATGAAACATTAGTTTGAAACATAAAAGTTCTCAAACGCAATTAGATGATAAAGTATCATTGTTTTATAAAATACAATAAAGATTAAGCGTTCTTCGATACAAGAGCTACTCTGAAGTTATTTATTTATAAAAAGAATGTGCACTTTTGCAAACTAATAAACTGATGGAGATTTAAGGTGGAAATGGGAAACTTTTAATATCGTTAATTACGTTGGAAATAATCATAAGAATTGTAAGTATGAATTTTAGATTTCTTTGTTTGTAATTGATAAAAATAATCAAATATTTGTAAGCTATAATAAATCTTAATCATATAATTTTATTTTTGATAGCGGATAATTACCAGAAAATTTTAAAGCCGAAGCTCGAAGCGTTTAGACCTTTAATAAATTATCTGTCAAGCGTTATGGGCCTATTACTCTTACAAGCCTGGTAATAAAAAATATATGAATGTTCCACGCAGAAATTAAAGAAGATTTTGTAATTTCTAACAAGAATTAGGTAAGAATTATTTTAATAATTAAGTAACTTGTAGAAGTTATTTTGTGCATGAACTTAAGTTGTAAACTATTTTACAAATTTTTTTGAATGACAGAAAATGTTATTGAATGCATAGATGTTTCTTGAGATTGCTATGCTTCATTTCATCTTCGTATTATACACAGTATAATTTCCGTTGAGCTAACCAGGCAAAGCAAAAGAAACAAGTTGAAAATGCAAGGCATTGTCGCAACGAACTTCCAAATGTAGACTTACTTTAAAACAATTTAAAGAAATTAAAATTATTATGTTGTAATAATTATAAGTATTCAGATAAAATACAAAAATTTATAAACAACAAAAGAGACATTTTAATATATTTTATTTTATTGAATAAATATTTTAAAAGCTATATATGTGTGTGTGTATGTATGTATGTATGTATGTATGTGTGTGTGTTTGTGTGTGTGTGTGTAAATAAGGGGGCATCATATTTCGATTCAGTTTTTTCAGAGGATTCTAAATATGTATCGCACATTAATTTTGGACCTATTTGAAATTTTTGATAAAAATTAATTCCCCGGGGGGGGGGTCGGGTATCCGTGGTCAGATTTTGTGGGGGGTACCATATTTCGACTCAGCTATGTTAGGGGAGTCCAAATATGTATCGCACATTAATTTTGGACCTATTTGAAATTTTAATTTTCCCGACGGAATATCGCGGGGGCACGGCGTCCCCGTGGCCCGATTTCAACTGACATCAAAACTTAAGCTCAGGACACCGAGCTGAATCGATTGATGTATTACACATTGATGTCCGACCATTAGAAAGGCCTCGGACGGACAGACGGACAGACAGACGGACGACAAATCGATTTCATAAACGAACGAAGTTCGTTGAAAAAAAGGTGAGATAGTAATTTCATAATTTCCTGTTGCATCCCCATTAGCAGAAAATTTAATATTACCCAATTCCGACGTCACAGCTATATATATATATATATATATATATATATATATATTCCTTCCCTTGTAAAATAATAGGTGAATAAGCTTTAATTATTTTCATAACGTTTATTTACAGATACATATTAGTTTTTCTTCTGTTGTACACAGATTCCTAATTGCAGACTGCAAATAACTTGTTTTTCATTATATATATTGGCGTGGTAAGGGATCACGAGAGATAATTGAAACCCAAATTCTAAACCAAAATATAATAGTATCCGGAAAAAATGGAATTTTCCGTAAATTCATGGTTACGCCCTGTATAATAAAAGCGTACCTTTATTCATTGATGTAAAATGCAAAAACGAAATTGCGCGTGTATAAATAATCACCCTGTATTATATAAGCGTATTGTAAATAATTAGTAAGTAACGTACATTGTAAAAATTAATTAATTATACCGTAAAACGCATTAAATACGAACATAAAAATTAATCGTTTTACTTATTAATTATCAATACATTTTTGATTTAAAAAATGCATTGATTTGCTTTAAATAGAAGGAGCTTTAGGCTTTTAGTTTAAGAAACTACAATCAAGGTGTATTTAATTTTCCTTTTGCATTAAAAAGCAATTAAAATTTAAATTAATTAACCGGTGATTGCAGAAATTCATTTTTAATATAGAAAATTTTCTAGAACATAAGAAGATGAGTCATCGGTATTTTAGAACGCCGTAAATATTATTAATGAATAAATATTTTATTTTTAAAAGCGGCTGAAACACCAAAAAATCTGCAAAATTCCTGGAAAAATCCAAGAAAGTGATTATCGTTAGCACTAGTATGCGACCCCACAATAATAGTGTATGTGTTAAACAAGAACAGATAACACACGTCATGAATAACTGGAACAATAATTAGGTCACAAAACTAGACGATTTTATACGCTAATTGAGTTTTCCGAGATCCTTACATCATAATGTTCTACATTTTTTTAGTAAGTTTCTGGAAACAGATAAATTTGTATATAAAGAAGCGCTCATCAAATAAAGATTCATTCAATTTCATTCATTAGAGTAGCTAATGTTATTTTAATTAAAACGTGCAACCTGTTGCTATGTCAAGATAGTAATTGAAATATGTAGTAAACATATTGTAGTTTAATAGTTGCAAAGTTGCAATGAACAGAGAAGCAGTATTTAAACGTAACTTACAACGAAAAATAAAAATTATGAATTACAAGAGAGGATAGTTCTTCAAGATAACGCTATTTTTAAAGATCTTATTAAATGATCAAAGGGAAAATTTAATCAGAAATGTACTTTGGTAACTGCTGTTTTAAATAAAGATTTTTTAAATATAGAAAAACTTGTGAGCTGATTTGACGACAATGTAAAATAAAAAGGTTTTTTTATTACGAGGAACATTTTTGTAGATTCTGCAAGTAACACTTTTAGATTTATCTTTAACTAATTTATATTTAATGTAAGGTATCATAATAATTGTTATTCATATAACCTTTTTTATGTAAAAGGGTTTTACCAAAAGAATTTGTGATCAGAGTTCGAAATACACTGACTTTTTAGTAGATTATCTATCAAGGATTTTTTTCGCCAAAACAAATCTTACAAGGGTGAAAATAATTATAACCAGGTAAACCATTCTCAAAAAAAAAAGTTTAATTCTGTAAATTTAAAATAAGGCAAGGAACATATTTTTTTTACATCCTTCTTAGAAATTATTTCTGTTTGAAAGAAACATTGTTGTAAATTTATTAATGCTTTTGTATGAGAGAAAATATTTAGTACAGTATAAATGCTTTGTGATATTGTTGTGTTTGATTTCATTTAGAAAAACTCCGCCAGTTCGGCTGAGCTAGCCAGACAAAGTTAAAAGGAAGGTAAGTGAACAAGTTCAAATTTTACAAATTGCAGTATCTGTTTCATATCACTCTTTCAGCGACGCTCTCAGTGCGGCCTTATCACAGCAATATATATATATATATATACACATACATATATATATATATATATATATATATATATGTATTGATGTGATAACGCCCCACGTTGTGGTGCCGCAAAAAGGGTGCTATGACAACACCTCTCATTGTGATATCACTAAAAGGGTGCTATGACAAGGCCGTGTTGAGTACGTTGCTGAGAGAGTGTATAAAAATGGCATCGCGTTGGGAGCCACTAAGAGAGTGCTGTGACAAGGCCCGCTTGAGAGGCGTTACTAAAAGGGTGCTGTGATACATATACAGCGATTTGTGAAACTTGAGCTTGTTCACTTACCTTTCTTTTTAACTTTACCTGGCTAGTTCAACGTAACTGACGGAGTTTTTCAAAATGAAATCCAAAACAATAATATTAGAAAGCATTTATACAGTATTAAATATTTTCTCTCATACGAAAACATTAAACCATTTACAACAATATTTCTTTCAAGCAAAAATAATTTCTAAGAGAGATGTAAAAAAATAGGTTCCTTACTTTACTTTTTTTATTTGTTCCAACGTTTCAGTAGTCTGCTACCTGAAATTTAAGTAGACCTGGCTTCCCCATAAAAAGTAACTGTCATGTGTTATGTGTGTATGTGTGTGTGGGGGCGGGAATGGTTGTGTGTATGTGTGTTATGTGTGTGATGTTGGTCCGTGTTACGTTCCCCCTCTAGGACCAGGACCATTAGCGGCCGGATATCTCAGTCGTCAAAGAAGAACACACAAAAGACATTGCCTTGTCAGTCCGGACCATCGGCAGCCGAAACTCCAGATGTTGAAAAGGCAATGTTGTGTGTGTGTGTGTGAGAGAGAGAGAAAAAAAGAGAGAGAGAGAGAGAGGGTTGTGTGCATGTGTGTTGTGTGTGATGTTGGTATCCGTGTTACGTTCCCCCTTTAGGACCAGGACATCGAAAGCCGGATATCCCAATCGTTAAAGAGAAACTTATTATTTTGAGAATGGTTTACCTGGTTATAATTATTTCCACGCTTAAAAGATTTGTTTTGGCCAGAAAAAATCCTTGACAAAAATAATCTATTAAAAAATCAGGGTATTTTGAACGCTGATCACAAATTCTCCCGGTATAACCCTTTTAGATAAAAAATATTATATGATTAACATTTATTATGATACCTTACAATAAATATAAATCAGTTAAAAATAAATCTAAAAGTGATACTTGCAGAATCCACAAAAATGTTCCTCGTAATAAAAAAAATCTTTTTATTTTACATTGACGTCAAGTCAGCTCACAAGTTTTTCCATATTTAAAAAAATCTTCATTTAAAACAGTAGTTACCAAAGTACATTATGCTTAACTCTTTCTTTCAGTTATTCAATAGAAATTTTTAAAAAGCGATATCTTGAAGAATTTTCCCTCTTGTAATTCATAATTTTTATTTCCCGTTGTAAGTTACGTTTAAAACATTGCTTCTTTATTCATTGCAACTTTGCAACTATTAAACTACAATACGTTAACTACATATTTTAATTACTATCTTCGGATAGCAACAGCTTGCGCTTTTTAATTAAAATAACATTTCGTTCTCTAATGAATGACCTTGAATGAATGAATCCTTATTTGATAAGCGCTTCTTTATATACAAATTTATCTGTTTTCAGAAGCTTACTAGAAAAATATACAACGTTATGATGTAAGGATCTCGGAAAACCCAATTAGCGTCTAAAATAGTCAATTATCGTTCCAGTTATCCATGACGTGTGTTATCTGTTCTTGTTTAGCACATATACCATTGTTGAGGCGTCGATTACTCATGCTAAAGACAATCACTTTCTTGAATTTTTCCAGGGATTTTGCAGGTTTTTTTTTTGTTTCGGCCTCTTCTAAGAATAAAATGTTTATTTATTAATGATATTTACGTCGTTCTAAAATGCCAGTGACTCATCCTTCTAGGTTCTGGAAAATTCTCTATGTTTAAAACAAATTGCTATAATCCATGGGGTAATCAATTCAGACTTTATGTGCTTTTAATGCAAAAAGGGGTTGCGTTTTTATAGAAAACACTCGCTTTCGTGTTTTCGTACACAAAATTAATACACGTTGATTGTAGTTTTTTAAACTGAAAGCGTAAAGCTATTATTCTTTTATGCAGTTTACAGCAAGTCAAATATGTAAAACAAATGGATTTGTTTTTATCTTAAAACAACTGATTTTTGCGTTCGCTTTTAATGCGTGTTACAGTAACTTACAATTAATTAATTTTTACAACTTATGTTACTTGCGATTTATTTACAATATGCTTATATCATTCAGGGTGATTATTTATATACGCGCAATTTGTGTTTTTGCATTGTACTGTAACAATTTTTTTGACAACTGTAAAGCACCAATAAATTATTAGTTAAATACATCATTTGTCTGTTCCATTAAACACCTAAATGTCGTCAATTAAATAAATATCCGTATTGGGATCATGTGGTCTAACCACAATACAGAGATGCTAGTTTGGTTGCTAACATCAGACGTTAACTATTTGAATAAACGTTTCAATGCCAAACACCTTTGATATTTCGTGCGCAACGTGTCAACGGTCATTCTGACTGGAACACTTGGCACGAAGGCATCATGAAGAACCTTGGAATTCTAGCCAGTAATTTACGTGTGACTTTACGCCTTTGTGAAAGCGCTCAAGTGTAATAAACACTTGATGTAGTGTTTTTAATAATGGTAAGCAAATAGATATAATCTCTTAGACAAACTAAATAATTTTGTTGTACCGCTCTTCTTGTATTTTTTTTTATTTAGTCTTATCCTGTTTTATTTTGTATTAAATTAATTAAATTTTGTGTTGTATTATCATATGGATCTTTTCTTTTCGTTTACGATTATCGAGTTTACCATTTAATGTGAGCATTTATCAAGTTGATGATAATATTCTAAAATTAACGTAAAAGTTCTTCAATGTAGCGATAATAAATTTTGGTCTAACATGAACGTCCTCCAACTTTACCGTAATACGTGAATTTAATAAAATGTTCTGCGATGAAACTGTATATTTAAAATTTAACCGAAATGTTCTTCAATTTAGATAGCAATTCTTTGGTTTCAATCTAAACGTCCAATAATTAACAGTAATGATACTTTTAAAATTGCCAAGATGAATTTACAAGTAACAATGTGGATAATTACATTCAAGATAATTGTTTTGGTAACGAACTAAATGCAGTAATACTTTAAAGCTTTGCATTTTGTGATAACCGTTGGAATGGATTTTGGTTTGTCCCGTTATTCCGTAGAGGAAATACGCTTTAAGCTCGTATAGCAAAAAACACGCAGCTGCTTGTTTGCAGTACAACATGTGAAGGCGACGTCATTTGTTTGTTCAGGAACCGTATGTATATACATCTGCTCTAATACGATGTAACGCTGTCACACAAACAAAAACCTGTTGAAACGAGGTAAGTGCGCTATATTATTCTTACATGACGTCCGCACTTGGCGAACATTGATACAAGGCTACACCAGAAAAATAACTTTGCGATGACCTATAACTATTATTTTGTTTAACAAACTAGAAAGGACTTTGACAATTTTTTTATTGCCAATTTTAAATCTAGTGTAGTAATCGTTATTATTATTAACGAAATTAAGCAACTTCATTGAGTTCTGATTAAAGTTTCATTTATGTGTAATTATAGTTAAAGCTTTTGAACATTGAATTATTAGATATTTTGGATATTTTTATATAAACTTGTAAACCGAATAACAGATCTGATATTTTGGGTATTGATTTAAGTTAATTTTGTAGTAAAAAGAAACGCTTAACGTAATTGATATTTCATTCAAATTTATAGTTCTACATCTGTGGAAGAAATTATAGTAACCTTTTTGATATGTAGATTTTGTACATACAATTTTGATAACTTTAACATGTTGTAAAAGAATAAGTCTAACACTATAGTTCCATGATTTTGTTGGTCCAATATGAATAATTATAATTGATACTACTGGCTTCATCTCATATTAAAAACTAATGAAGTTGACTTTCGACCGCTTTTGGAAGGAGTATTACAAGGACAAGATATAACTGGAAAGAAAATTCATTCTAAATGAGCAGATTCACTCGCCATATCAAGGTTAAAGGTTTGACCTTAGCAAAATAACTGTTACTATCAGTAGTTTGATGGCTATTCAAATTGATTTCTAATACTGAAAATGAGTTGTATGTATCTCTATCATGCCCTCGTTCAGCAATTGTAAGCTTTCGAAAGAAATACGCTGAATTATCTTGGAGTTGCTTAAAGCACTAGTATTAATTTTTAACATTAAAGACCTTATATTTGTATTTTGATTGGGTAATTTCAATGTTTAATAATAACAAAAAAACAATGTTGCATTTAATTTGGACTCTATTTTCCCCATGAGCATCATCTCAGCTTATAATAGTATTTACTAGATACAAAGTCGTGTCAGTCTTCATCTACAGTACTGCGTTTCTCAGACTTTGTTTATTTCCAGCAATTACTCCAACTCCTCATAAATGTTTCTCTGTGGCACAATAATAAATACAACTTGCAATTTAGAAACTTTTGTACTAGAGTATGAAAAGCATTCTCTAAGACTAATGATAGCATTTATAGCAGACTAAAGTTTGAAACTACAATGTAGTAAGATAAAAAAGATTTATGTTGATATGTTAGTTAATGTTCATAACACAGATCCGTCACTTAGTTACAGTTGGTCTAATAATTACACTATCTCTACCTGTAGTTCTTTGTCTTTTAACAAAAACTACATTAAAATTTCTAAAACACTCTCGACAAATTATATCCAGCTAATTTCTAACAGTACAAATACTAACTTCTTAAGAAAATAATGTTATCTTCTTAATTACTATCGAAGCACTATAACTAATTTGTATCAAAGGCCTAAGTGTTAATTGATTACAATTACTTGTAGCATATTTTTCAGACGTGATTTATAAATACATAGATTCTCTGAATTACTACCCTTATTGAGCTAATTATTTAATTCAATAATTAATTTTTTAATACTAATCACTATTCAGTTATTTACTATGTAATCCTATCAGGAGTCGAGTGTTATTTAAAATTAATAATAAACACTAATATTTTAATGAATGGTTGTTTTAGCTTTGCTCAATATGGCAGGCAACGTAAGGTCGTTTAGTTTGATCTTCAATCGGCTACGATTCGTTCTCGGTTGCTGAAGCGTGAGAGATGGGTTTTGAGAAAAACCCAGCGAGTGATCAGCAGATCATCATTTACTCTTATATCTTTAAATGGAAAGGTTCCTTAAAGTGTAATTTTTCCGTTAACGGTAACCGGGTGAAAGTATTTTATGCGCTAGTCTAGTTTGATTTCAATTGCAGCGGCCTTAATCGTGGTATGAAGAAGATTACGCTTCACCACGTCTCGTCCTGGTGGATAAATATGGGGTCCTGCATTAGGTCGTTGCCGTTTATTAGTTTGTGGAAGGTGAAAATTTTATCTAATTAAGGAACTACTTTCACGAAAAAAGAAAAACGACGTGACTATTCAATTTCTTTGCAGTTTCAGAGATTTCTGTAAAAAAGTTTACTTGTCTGGTTGTTATATTACAGATCATATGGCTCTCTTATGTGATCTTGTCACATTTTAACATTGTTTTAACAGGTCAAGGTAAGCGATTAGCTATACAGTGTGTCCAAATTTCGAGTCTCTACATTGTGATTTCAGTTATTATAAGAGATAGAAATTGGGTTAAATGGGGAAAGATTTAGAGAAATCCAGGCCAGTTTTGTATCCGTTTACAAAATTGGTGTAAGTTGTCTGGTTTTGGAGATATTCGAAGAAAACTAAAAATGGCGGATTTTGTTTTTTGATAATAAAACATGAATCATAAGTCGCACCATCACAAGACTTGCACATTATTAAGACACTTTTCTAAAAGGAGTATTTTAGCATAAACAGAATCATTCGACTGTCTTTTGTTTTCGAGGAAACGCCCACAACTTTTGTTTTTCTTATGGCCGCCATTTTGAATATTAAGTGAATATTATGCGCCTTAAAATTACCTTTTCAAAAATATGCCACATGTCTATAAAAAATGCAAAACTATCCTAAATTTTAAAAATAACTAAATTTGTATGTTCTTTAACGTTTGGTAATCCCAACAGGGCAAAAATTTGATTTCTACTTTATGAAAAGTACAATACACATTTTATAATGTACACAAACAGCATTTGTCACAAATTATTAATTATGGTGGTACTAGAGTTAAAATGATATCGTTTTATAATAGTAGGCGGTGGTATGTGACAAAACCAAACAATTGAATTACAGTTATATGTCAAACAAATTCTAAAATTTAGATAAACTTGTGTGTGTTGTAAGTTTTGGTGCCGGTGGTGCTGCATTTTTAATTTAAAAAATGGCACATGTCTACAAGTTTTCGAATGAGGAAAAGTTTGATATGCTAAATACTTATTTACAATCGTTTCGGAACGCTGATACGGCATCCGCCAGATATTTGGAATTGTATCCAGAAAGACGACAACCGCATAAAACATACTTCAGAAAAATTGTAATGAATTTACTGAATTATGGTGCTTTTGAACAGACTAGGGAACAATACGACTTAAACAATAGGGAACGTGTTCTAAGCATTACTGAGGCGGTAACACGAAATCCATCCACATCCGTAAGATCTGTAAGCCGTGAACTTAATATTCCAAAATCAACTGTTCATAATATTTTAAAAAAGGAAAAGTTTCATCCATATAAACCTACTATTGTCCAAGGCCTCAAAGAGAAGATTTCGCCAGACGAATGCGTTTTTGTAATTGGTACATCCAAAAATGCGAGGAAGAACCGCACTTTCCAGAATTGATAATATGGACAGACGAAACGCGGTTTACCAATTGCGGGGTGTTCAATAAACATAACACGCATCACTGGAGTACTGAAAATCATCATCTGACGGCGCAACGCAAATTTCAAACGAGATATGGATTTAACGTTTGGTGTGGTATCTTAGGTAGTTAATTATGATATAAATATTTTAGTAAATTAACCAATGTAATTAATACTTTTATAGGTAATAATTTGATTGGACCCTTTTATTTTGTCAATAACCTCAATGGCGCCAGATATACGGAATTGTTAAGAGAACAAATAATTCCGGCTATTAGAGGACTTGTACCAAATGATGATGATTTTCGAAAACTATGGTTTCAGCAAGATGGTTGTCCAGCTCACAATTCCCGAGAAGTTAGCGCCCTTTTAGCTGAACATTTTGGCCAAAATATTATATGCAATAGTGGACCAATTATGTGGCCGGCAAGATCACCAGATCTTACACCACTTGATTTTTATTTATGGGGTTTTGCTAAAAATGAGGTATATGAGTTTGAACCGCCTCATAATATAAACGAACTGCAGGAAAGAGTCAGTGACATTCTTAACTCTATAAATAGGCGCACGTTAAGCAAAGTTGTACGGAAAGTTTTAATTAATTGTCGAATGTGCCGTGATGCAAACGGACAGCATTTTCAGCATCTACGGGAAGGAATTTAGATGATAGTTTGCTGTTTCGGTCACATTTAATTTTGTTCCCTAAATTAGATAAGATAGGCTACAGTTTTATGTTTAAGTTAATTTTAAGATTTATATCCAATACTTTACGAGTTCTACTTAACAAAATGTATGTGGTACTACTACTACTACTACTGTTTGGAAAGTAGAAATCAAATTTTTGCCCTGTTGGGATTACCAAACGTTAAAGAACATACAAATTTAGTTATTTTTAAAATTTAGGATAGTTTTGCATTTTTTTATAGACATGTGGTATATTTTTGAAAAGGTAATTTTAAGGCGCATAATATTCACTTAATATTCAAAATGGCGGCCATAAGAAAAACAAAAGTTGTGGGCGTTTCCTCGAAAACAAAAGACAGTCGAATGATTCTGTTTATGCTAAAATACTGCTTTTAGAAAAGTGTCTTAATAATGTGCAAGTCTTGTGATGGTGCGACTTATGATTCATGTTTTATTATCAAAAAACAAAATCCGCCATTTTTAGTTTTCTTCGAATATCTCCAAAACCAGACAACTTACACCAATTTTGTAAACGAATACAAAACTGGCCTGGATTCCTCCAAATCTTTCCCCATTTAACCCAATTTCTATCTCTTATAATAACTGAAATCACAATGTAGAGACTCGAAATTTGGACACACTGTATACACATTGTCCTGCGACTTGTTCCTATTAAAGTCAATGTCGATGTCACATTTACATGGGTATATATAGTAACCTAACAAATGTGTGTTTATGTTATGATTGCAATAGGAATTACCACTTAAAGTAATAAGTTTACGTTTCAAATTATATTTGTAACCTAAAACTTGTAGCTGGCTATGTTGTACCATGCCAAATAGCGAAAGTCTGGCAATATTACAACCTGTTTCGCACTTTATAAAATACTTATGTTTACCTTACTCTAAAAATGCATTTTATTATTTCTTGGAATTAACTTTGATTCCGAATATATATTTACCTTTACTATAATTCTAGAAAATAAAACTAGATATAGAGATTACTATATTTATTCACGGTTTTATTATTTATCTACGTTGTATAAATAAATATGTTTACTGTCATTTTCTGATTAGTTGATTCTTTTTTCAAAACACAACTAGTGTGGATCTGAACCCATGTCAGAAATGTCGTCTATTTATTTCTTCTTACATTAACGCTTCCATGATATTCCCCTTCTTTGTTTTGGGTTATCAGAAAGATTAATATAAAGTTCGCTTTTACTATCTTCAAGTCTGCAGGTGCAAACGTGATTTATATTGACTTGTCTTTAAATTGCCATGAGGTTAGCTATGGTACCAATTTTTCTATCTAAAAGCATAGTATTCTAATAAAAATAATATTATAGTAATCTCACCCTACCTGTAAGATGAAAATTGCTTATTTGAACCTGTTTTTTAAATAAAAGATGGTAAGATAAAAATAGATACATTTTTGATGTTTCATTTAAACCATGTGTTCTATAAATTGGTAACACAATTGATTTTTGCAGGGCTCAAAAATACTTTACCTTCAAAAATATATCTTCTCCAAAAAGAAAATACCTTGCCTCGGAAATACTTTCACACAAAAATATCTACTCAAAAAATACTTTGCTCGGAAATGCTTCACCTTCAAAAATATACCTACTCCAAAAATATTTTGCTTCAAAAACGTCTACGCCAAAACAAGCTAAAAAATCTTGCCTTGGAAATATGCTTTAGTTCAAGATACTTTGCATCAGAAATATAAATACAAAACTTTAATTCGGAAAACATTTTATTCCAAAATGGATATATAAATTTTTAGATACCATTTCGAATGGACCTGCACCTTGCCGAAGTTCTAAATTACTAGAACAGGTGAAATGGCTTGCGTGTTCTAATGAGCTAAAGAGCCAAACTACAGGTCCAACCAAAGTAGTAGGGTCGTTAGTGAGGAACCAGACTAAGACAGGTCCCCGAAAGAGGGCAGCGGCTCTTTCGGTACTTAGATTGGCAGAGACCATAGGGGTCGGTAGGGCAGTCTAAGACACACTACCGCGATGTGGAAGGCAACGGGAAACCACCACATTATCTCCCAAGTACACAGCGTACTTAAATTGTAACAAACATGATGGCATTTTCTGGGGTAAAAGATTCCGGAGTTAAAATAGTCCCCCATTCGGATCTCCGGGAGGGGACTACTTCGGAGGATGCGATCGGAAAGTTAAAAATAAGAGTCGGGAACATTCTGCGAGTCGGAGCGTGGAATGTTAGAAGTATGAAGCAAGTAGGTAAGCTAGAGAACCTAAAAATCGAAATGAATAGGTTATCACTAGACATAGTAGGGATCAGCGAAGTTCGGTGGCCAGAGGCGGGGGATTTTTGGAGTGGAGACTTTAGGGTAATTCATACAGGAGCAGAGGACGGAAATTTGGGTGTGGGGATAGTTATGCGGAAAAAGATAGGATACTGTGTAGAAAATTACTTACAAAAGAACGAAAGAGTACTCATGGTTAGATTAGAATCTAAACCGGTAAACACAATAATAATACAAGTATACATGCCCACCTCTAGCTACAGTGACGAAGAGGTAGAAGCCATCTACAAAGATATCGAAGACATATTAAGATACGTAAAAGGACATGAAAATTTAATAATTACGGAAGATTTTAATGCTATGGTAGGTGAGCGTAGGGAAGGAGCGGTAGTAGGTTTATTTGGTTTAGGCACGAGAAACGACAGGGGAAATAGGCTGGTAGAATTTTGCGACAAGCACAATTTAATCATCACAAACACATTATTTCAACATCATGCTAGAAGACGATATACGTGGAAGATACCAGGAGATATAGGACGATATCAAATAGCATGCATTAGAACAGGAATCAGACATTGAAAATGATGACTTGGGATGTCCTATACTACGAGACGAGTTTGAATTAGCATTAAAGAGTCTGAAAAATGGTAAGGCGCCGGGTACAGATAAGGTGCAAGCAGAAACTCTAAAAGCCGCTGGACAAGCAGTAACAGAACGTTTCTTCCAACTTGTAAGCTATATGTATGAGACAGACGTGATACCCAAAGATTTCAAACGTAGCATCATAGTAACTATACCAAAAAAGAAAGGCACGGATAGATCTGAAAATTTTCGAACAATAAGTTTGACAGCACACGTGTCAAAAATATTAACTAGAATTGTGCAAAGACGAATGGAAAAACGAGCTGAAGAAGTACTAGGAGAAGACCAATTTGGGTTTAGGCGAAACAGGGGAACACGGGAGGCTATTTTAGCTCTGAGAGTGATAATGGAGAAAACTATAGAAAAAGGGGAAAGCATGTATATAGGGTTTGTAGATCTGGAAAAAGCATTCGACAATGTAAATTGGAAAAAAATGTTTGAAATACTCAAAAAGATTGGAATGAGTTATAGGGATAGACGAATAGTACATAGCTTATACAAAGAGCAAACAGTTGTAATAGAATTAGAGCAGGAACGTAGAGAAGTAAACATTAGGAAAGGGGTGAGACAGGGATGTGCCCTATCCCCATTGATTTTTAACTTGTACATAGAAGAGGCAATGAATACTGTCAAATGCAGGAAGACATTTGGAATTACTATGCAGGGACAAAAAATTGATATGCTTAGATTTGCAGATGATGTAGCGGTATTAGCGTCTAGCAAGGAAGAGTTAGAAGCTGCTCTTAATGAAATGGAAACGGTTCTAACAGAGAGATACGGTATGAAAATTAACAAAACTAAAGTTCTGTATGCAAAGGTGGGGAAAATAAATCAAAAACAAGAATACAAGTATGTAACACAAACTTACAAGAGGTTAAAGATTTCTGCTACCTAGGAAACCAAATAACGCAAGATTGGAAAAGCACAAAAAATATAAAACAAAGATTAGCACAAGGTCGTGCTACATTTAACAAGAAAAGCAACTACTGTGCTCAAAGACCACAAACATAGAAACAAGGAAAAATTGCTTAAAACATATGTGTGGAGCACAGCACTGTACGGCTGTTAAGCCTGGACAGTAGGAGAAGCGGACAAGAATAAGGTAGAAGCCTTTGAAATGTGGTGTTACAGACGTATGATGAAGATATCATGGACAGACAAAGTTAAGAACGAAGAGGTACTAAAAATGGTAGGGGAAGAAAGAAATATGTGGCAAACGGTAAAAAATAGGAGAGATAGGATGATAGGCCACATACTACTACGG
The DNA here is from genome assembly GCA_036346225.1 of Platerodrilus igneus. NCBI lineage: Eukaryota > Metazoa > Arthropoda > Insecta > Coleoptera > Lycidae > Platerodrilus > Platerodrilus igneus. The sequence goes on along the minus strand of JARFIW010001299.1, from coordinate 1,219,497 downwards.
CATGAGGGAATAGTGCGGAATATATTAGAAGCAGAGATAGGAAAAAAGAGAAGAAGAGTCAGACCTAGATTAGACTACTGCATACAGATAGTAAAAGATGTAGGCTGTAGAGGTATCAGGGAGATGTGTAGGCTAGCCCAGAATAGAAATCAATGGAGGTACGCATCCAACCAATCCCAAGATGGATAAACTAATGACGAAAAGATAACTGTGCTTAAACATGATGATTATTATAAGTAACTACAAGAATTGGTTGGGCAATATTCTCGAATAATGTTAAGTGTGTGAAAGGATTTACAGGAAAACCATTATTTCGGCAAATGTCTAAGTGTTGGGGGATCTTGGTAGCCACAGGTTGCTTAACCTCCTTCACTGAATCTCGGTAAAATAGGGTATAAAATTAGAAAACAATAGAAAGGGAACGAGCTGAATACACATACTCCCTGAAAAGAAGAAAAGAAGAAACCACCAAAACGCAAAATCAAAGTAGCTGCTTATATAACCCTACATAAAAATAACTGAGTTGCAAACGAATCCGTGACTTTCAGTAAACAATGGATTCCATTACTAAAAGAAATAACAAAAGAAATAACAAATGAAAATCAAATGCCCACAATATCTAGGTAGCATTGCAAGTTTTTCCTGGGTTTTCCTTGCAATATTAACATGAAATACAGCCTACATACATGATTTCTATTTATACATAAAATAACTAATTACATAAAAATAAGCATATTAACAATCATTGTAAAACAGCATTGGTATCTGACAAGTATAAATCCACAATAAGGTTACCTCAAAACCATATACAATCTCCGTTGAACAGTATTGGTATCTGACAAGTGTAAACCCGCCATAGGGTCGCCTCAGATCCATATACAATCTTCATAGAACAACATTGGTATCTGACAAGTGTAAACCCGCCATAGAGTCGCCTCAGAACCATGTTAAAATCTACCAAAGAGGTAACTTAAATCATAATGAATGCTTCCCCTCAAAATAAATATTAAAAAACGACTACTTAAGCCTTTCAATAATGCAATCGCACACTTCTTTAATAACCATTCTCTCAATTGTATAAATAGAAACATGTTAAAAAATGTTTTCCAATTCCAAGTTATTGAATTTATATGAAATTCACCAATAAAAATTAATCAGCTGATTTCACGTTAAGCGTATTGGCTACCTAAAGAAAGCCGATCCCAGGTCGCAACACAAATTGAAGGCAATCATTCTGTTAAACTTTAAAAATTTTTGCTTAGCATACTCAAACCAAATATTTCAAACATCAATAAATCAAAGTCACCTTCAATTTATGTCATAAATGTCAAACTTGAAGTTTTTATTATTATTTTGACAACGATCCTAGGTCATGGATCGAAACGTAAATAAAGTTGATTTTAAAAACTATGAGTGGTTTAAATCCCAAAGAAGATTAACCTGAATACACATGCTGTGTGAGAATTTCCGGGAACTATGTAGGCTAGCTCAGAATATAAATAAGTGCAGGTACGTGTCCAACCAGTTTTGAGACGGAAAACCTAATGGCTGCAAAATACCTGCAACTAATGTTGACTGTGCGAAAAGATAAATTGGAAAATATATTAAATCGCCAAATGGTTAAGTGTTGGGGGAACTTGGCAGCCACAGACTGCTTACCTCCCTTCACAACCATTGAAGGTCGGAGAAATAGGGCATATAACTGTAAAACAATAGAAAGTGATCGAACTGCATCTAACAAGAAAAAACATCGCCTATGAGGAAAGACAACACACATAGAATAAGAAGAAAATTGTTGAAAGCATATGTGTGGAGCACAGCACAGTATGCCTATGAAATACGGGAAGTCTGAAACGCAGACAGAAAAACTCCTTTTGAAATGATGTGCTTCAGATGTATGAGGACGATAGCATGGACAGACAAAGATAATAACAAATAAGTTACAGAAATAGTAGGGGAACAAGGATATCTGGGGAAAAAGAGAAATAGTAGGGCAGAATACGTTCTAAGGCATTTTTGGGGAATAGTATGTGATATATTACAAGCAGAGATAGGAAAAAAGAGGTAGATGTAGACCTAGATCAGACAGTTATAGATGCAAACTGTGCATATTTCAGGGAAATCTGTAGGTTAGTTCAAAATAGGGAACAATGATGGTACGCGTCTAACCAGTTCTAAGACTGAAGACCTAATGATGATGATATAAATTCAACATATCGTATACGCTTTGAATATCTTGAGCTCCAGGTGCCTTTTGCCTCTGCAACATAGAAAACAATTGGAAGCCGGAATGTCTTTTCATGGAATCAAAGAGCTTTTCATTGCAACTATTTAGTGGACCAGATGTTCGTCTATTTAGAAGTTGAAGACTTCGTTTGACAGCGGCAGATGCTTTTCCTACTGAACGCCAGATGCAACTCAAACAAGCACTACGATGTTTCTTGTCTCAGGTATATCTTGAAAATTTCAGGCTTATTAATAAATATATCAAACCGTAAATGGTTTGTTACTTATATTTCTCTTTGAAGCTATTTTAGAGATCTTATGTTATCTAATTTATATATGACTATATATGGTTAGTTATTTATCATTTCCTGTAAAATATCTCAGAGATTTTATCTTACATGGTTAACGTTTCGAACCACAAATGTTTTGTTACTATCTTTCTTGTCGAAAGTGTTTTCGACATTGTAAAATACTCTAAAACGTAAATCGTTAGGTATTTATCTTTCTTTCTGAAATTATCCCTGAAATGTTACTTTATCTTACCGTTGCTGCAAAGCAAATAAACTACCTGGATATTTTTCTTTGAAAAATATTTTCTAGAGTTTGACTTATCCATTTGATGTTCCGAACATTTGGTATTTATGACCAACGGTAAAATTTATTCTAAAAAAGAAAAGAGTTAACCTGTTTTTTTATTCTGTACTTGGTAGGGTAGGTTTAAGATATTATGTACCGTTAATGCAGTAGTACCGGCCAACATAAAATTTGTGTATTTTAGAAGAATATCTAATAGATATCCATGAAAATGTGTACGCATTAATATGCAGTGATAAAAATGAACATTGTATTTAGTTTTATACTGAATTTAAGTGTAAGTTTTAAGTGTTTGAGCCTAATACAAAGAACTAAATTTGTACTGTCGGTGCGGCGGCAAGCAAGGTCTTTGCGTGCTTAGACGATGTTGCCTTAATATCGAGTGACTACTTATTTTCGTTTCCTGGTATCGCAGGTATTGCTACTGTTTAAAAACCAAGTTGCACCCACAAACATTATTTAATATAAGAGATTTAAAACCACTTTTTATTCTGGTTTTTTCTTTTTGCATTTTTAATGCGATTGCTACGCCTCTGGCTGCACAAACTTTTTGTTTTACGGGGATTTAATAATTTGATAGGGTAAGCTTTTTTCCATCCTTAATTAGGGTATTACATGTAAAGTTTGTGGTTATAACTTCTCACGAAAGTAGAGGTAAATGATCTTCAATATACTAATGTGTTTTGCTAAACACGTATTTCCCAAGCCAAAATAAATGTGTGGTCACGGCGCTTAGACGATGAGAGACGTTTTATGGTGGAGACACCTACGAGTTCATGAGAAAGACGCGTTTTAGACAAGAGCTTGACTTCCAGTTACGATATCGATGTATTAAACACGAGTGCGCGTTTAGTGCGAAGTGTACCTTTTTCATTACCTCATACCTGTCCAGTTACCTTAATTTGTCTGGTGTTTCCTAAAAGTGTAGGTTTAACGCATTTTCAGGCAATAATCTAGACCAAACATAAGAAACCGACTTCACAGAACCCTAATTTACCTAAACAGAAGCGAGGGATCTTTGGATCCAACTACTTAACCAGGTGAGCCTTTAGCATACTTTTAAATACTATCTGTAGCCGTTTCACGACAATAATTTACCACCAAAGTTAGCACGTAGAAAATTATGCCCGAGGTTAACGTAATAATTGGCACCATACGGGAAAGTAATAATTCGTAATACACTATATTACGCAATTACGTGTAATATGCCTAAATTTATGATTAGAAGTCCTCTCACACAATTTAGAACGTAACAAGCGGTAGAGACATCGACTCAACTGAAACTGGCTGGAATTTAGCAAAGTGCAGCATATATGCGAGTATACGCAGACGTTCCACAATTTTCAAGACAGCTTGAATATTCTCGCAAAGCCGGTGAGCGTAAGATAGAGAGCAATAGAAGGACAGTGATTCTGGTTTTGCCAGTGCAGCCGATCGTTGTTGGCTGAATATCAATAAATTTACTTACTCTTGGTAATTTGTAAAGTCTATAATTGAGGTCCAACTATAGCTTATGCTTCAAAATACTCAAAAAACGTTATTATTGTATACACTGCTATTGTAGGAGAGGGATGCGCGTTGAAAATTGTGATTGAAGATGCGTTAGCAAATACTGAAAGATTAAGAAACGCCGACTTTAGGGTATAGGTTTCTTAAACGATAAAATTTGGTACCTAGTGGTATGAAAATGTGATGTGGTCGCATTTTCAAATTGATGTCTGTTTAATGAGGAAGATATAAATGAAATAGGCAGGGTTGGATGTTTATAATGGCATATTTTCTAACAACAGCGTGTACCTTCCGTCAAGAATACAATAGATTCTATAAAACTTTTTGAATCTAAAATTAACTTTCGGTCATGGTTTGCATTTGAACTTCTACAAGAATTAAGATACACTGAGTTAATTCTGCAATTACGTCTTCAGAATTTTGAGCATAATTTTCGTAAGTGTGTGACATCTGGTTAGCTATGTGTACAGTAATACACAGCCTCCACTACTTTTGAACTGTAAATTTAAATAAACTAATCTTGCTATCAAAAGGAAATTGTTAAACGATCTGTATGTAGAATCAGCATCCTTCATCACTGTACATGAAGCAATTCATTGAAGTATGTCAATTTCAAAGGAAGTGGATGAAGATAACAACATGCAACATTTAAACTGTCATACAAATAGTGATTTCAATATATGAGAGCATTGAGAATACACAAATCCGATATATCACCTTACTAAGGGATGACGCATTCTAAGAAAATTGTCTCTATGCGTGAAGTGATGCATGTTGTCACAATTTAAAATAGGGTGTGTACTGTACACTAATAATAGGAATTGGAATTTTTGTTCTTTGGGTATTCCACTCTTGATCTTAAGGTTGACGTTAGCCGAGCGCGTGGCAAATTTACCAGATATCAGTAGATGAGATAAAGAGGAGTTATTGCCTAAACTTTAGCAGTTGGGTGAACAAATGTGATTTGCGAATTTATCGCTTAATACCTAAGCCATATTGAAGCACTTTTGAATGTGGGTGTATTTTCTCGAAACAAACTCTTGTAAGTTTATAACTGAATCGGTCATTGTAGAAAAAGCACATGTCAGTTCTACAAAGTTTTACAGAAAACAAAAATAATACGCTTTTTAGTGCGGCGTTTTCCAAACTGGGAGGCGAGCCTCCCTAGGTAGGCGTGGACTAGTCTAAAAGGAGACGCGAATATTAGCCAGGATTGACAAAGAAGTGCACGTGCAGCTAATACAATACGTAACATATAGATACATATTAACTACTATACTGCTGATGCTACCCTTACTCCATAGCAAACATTACATTTCAGAAATATATCTGCACCGTAGGTCTATGCGCATACGCGAAAAGATTTGGCAGCTGTGTATTGCTGCGTAAATATTCAGGCGCGTTGTCAGACTTCCAACTTTCTTACCTACGATATCCACTCATTGCAAAAATAAACCACCAGCGGTATGATAGGTAACTTGGCCGACCAGACTCTCCAAAAATCCAGACAATATCGACTTTAGTTTAGCTCAGCAGTATTAGATTGTGTTTCTTATTTTATTTTGGCGTACCCAATTACACACTGATCACAATAGTAAGTAATTTAATTAAGCTTAATTTTTTTAAAAACAATAAATTAACTATTCTAATATTTCTAGAGAAGTGGATAAGTTCTTGACTGGTTATAAGAGAAAATCCTCTAATAATGAAGAATCTGATGTTGGCACAAGTAGTAGGAATCAGGAAGGAAGAACTCCCAAGACAAGAAAATACGATTCATTTTATTTATCGTTCGAATTTACAAGTGTTATTACTGATAATGTGGAAATACCAATGTGTTTGTTTTGTTCGAAAGTTTTGGCTGCTAATAATATAAGACCCGGATAATTAAAACGTCACATTGAAACCATGCATTCTCAATACATTGGCATGTCCCAAGAATTTATTCAAAGAAAGTTGGATGAGTTCACTAAACAAATGCAATCGTTCAAAAAAGTAGTTCATATTCCATCAAATGCGTTACTAGCATCGTACTTAGTACCTTACAGAATCGCGAAGTGTAAAAAACCACACACAATAGGAAAAACATTAGTTTTGCCAGCAGCTATTGATATAATCAAAACAATGTTTGGCGAATCATATGCAAAACAGTTGCGACAAATACCGCTTGCTGATAACACTGTTGGCAGAAGAATTGATGATATATCTGACGATCTTTGCGATCAATTAGCTTTTCAGATGCGCACTTCAAAATTCGCCTTACAAGTCGATGAAGCAACCGATTTAGCTAGACACGCACATTTAATTGCATATGTTCTACATGTTGAAGGGAATAATATAATTGAAGATGTATTATTTTGCAAATGCGTTCCTGGCAAAGTGAAATTTTTAATATAATCGACAATTTTTTTGATGAGAACGGCTTATTGTGGAATAATTGCATTGGGTTTTGTACAGACGGTGCACAGTTAATGTCAGGACACAAAACTGGCATTAAACCACTAATTAAAAAAAACACCCGATGTTCTCTGAGCAGCTCTCGTATAAAAAAATATAGGTATCGAACTTAACTAGGTTTTTACAAAAGTAACAAAAGTTGTAAACTACATAAAAAACAGTCCATTAAAAGTTAGGTTATTTGCAAAGCTGTGTGAAGATACGGGGGCTGCTTACACCTCACTATTATACTATTGTGAAGTGCACTGGCTACCTTGTGCAAAAGTGATTCATCCGAAACGTAACTAAAATGCGTAAAGTGTGTAACTTGAATATTTTGTTTTTGGTCTGTAGCAATTCCTCTGCGAAGTGATTCATGGATAAGGTGTTTAGTTTATAGAATCTTGGTAACCATGAATTAAATCGGCCATTTCTTAACTGTAAACAAGTTTTACAAAAACAATTTTATTTTCTTGACGAATTTACGATCATTTCAGTGTATTTCTTTATTGAGTAAATTCGATCGTGTCTTCTTATGATCTTGATAGTAACAAAATTGGGGTCATTTGGTAAAAAAGAATGTTTTCTTTGTGAAAAAAACTGATTTATCGTTCAAATATTTTGTTTTGAATCAAAGCCATAAGAAATCTAGTGTGGTTTCGATTTTGACCGCCACAGCTAAGAGAAAATATAAGTAAATGTTTAACAGAAAGTGATATTTTGTTGTTTACAAAATTCATAACAAATGAAGCAACCTCTTGAGGCCCTTTTTTATTACACCTTCATGATAAACGTAAAACATGGCTTTTTTCTAACATAATTTATTCCGAAGACATTTATTGTAAACTGCCGCAAGTAAAACATTTCTTGCACTGGTGTAACAGGTAACTGAAAGTTGTGCATATAATCGAATGTTAGAACGGCTGTTGCGAAATTGGTAGGATTTTCACATAGTTCAGTCAAATTTTTAAATTTATTATAAAACTTAGCAGCTCTACGCTTGTTAATCATTAATTTTACGGCAGCTGTACGTTTAGCAGCATCATTTAAAGAAGAACTTTCAATCTTTATGCTCGGTTCTTCACATTTACAGCATGTGTCTACTTGCGGTAGTCTAAATCCAAGGAAAGGCCTTTCTTTAAAAATTTTTGAATAAAATTTATACTTTACTTTAGTGGATGGGTAGTTCGGTTTAAACAGTTCAATCATAATTTTTACATCTAAATAGTGCTTTTCAGTTCTACTGTAATAAGAAATTTTTGTTGGGAAGCATCTAATGTGGCCTTGGCTTTGGAGAACTACATCTCCAGCAATGAAGTTTCCAGAAACGCTTTTTTCATGTTTATCAGTGGGTTGTATTCCTTCTAGAAGTAGATTACCTACACGTCTAACTCTCGAAGCCGTGATTGCATAGATATTAATAAATGCTTTTTTGCAAACCGTTAATCGGCCGGAGGAGAAAGATAAACATATTGAAAAGAACTCTTCTTAGCCTACGGCTGTAACGGATTTCGTGGCCTTTTTACCATTGTAGTGCTACATCCGTTAAGGCTTGTAAATAAGCATCCTGCTCCTTCTTTGTTAACAGAGATCTAAATTTTTGTAGTATTTCTTATATATCACCTTGCGTACATTTCTCAAAATATTTAAATTTGCAACTAAAAGAAAAAATATACGAATACCTCCATTCTAACCTATAAATTATAGGAAACACTTACCCACGGTTTTCTCCTTGTTTTCTGGCATCCACTAAAACATCTTTATAATTTAGGTATATTCTGTACCCTTTAATCTAGTCTCTTTTATTTTCTCCCATTTATATAGTTTGTTTTTCCCTTTTATTTTTCTGTATAAATGCTTACAATTTTCAGCATCACTTCCAATAGTAACAGACATGACTAAAATAAGTAATAGTTATGAAGTCTGTGTAGAAACAGCACATGTCACTAACTTGTGTTTTTTTAACTGCACTCACTTATTATGCTACGTGTAAATTTGAGTAAATAGCAACAGCAAGTGCTGTTTCTGTTGTGCATTTACTTCTCAAAAATGACTTTTTCCAATAAAGTCAATATGCTAAATAAGTGACATCTGCTCTTTCTAAAATGACCGATTCAACTAAAAGCATGGCTGTGATGTTCCAATAGATAAAATCGTAGAAAAGTAACAGTGAGAACTTCTAAGTCGCTCGAATAACTGCAGATTTTTGTATTAGTGTATTGTTGATTCTATCAGTTGCTCTGAAGATATCTGCAGTGCCTTAGAATTTAAACTATTCGTCGGTACTGCTTAGTAAAGCAATCGCTTATACGTACAAAAATTCTAGAGCAAAATTGTGTCCAGATCAGCCGCGGCTACTCCATGGGGGCTCAAAGGCTAGAGCCCCCCAGGTTATTTTAAAGAATAGGTACCGTAAATAAACTTTTCGGCATAAATTAATTCATCGTAAAATGATTACTCAAAACTAGAGATCGAATGCATAAATGCTTTCAGCCCGGCATTTTTAAGTGGTATCAGTAAATAAATTGTAAATGCTACGTTTACAATGATGTATGATGCCGGAAACAGATATAAATAGTAAACATATCCCGCCGTCGTCCTTTCGTAAGCATCCACATCTAACCGTTTTAATGAAAATTAACACCAAAATGCATATAATTCTTATAAGATTTGTGGTTCAAATGATCAAATGTAACACTAATATTAATATTTTAAAATTATTTAAACAATTGCGTTTCTTATTATATTCATTTTACATCCAACATTTAAGCAATAATAAATAAATACCTGTCCTAGACATTTTAACAGTGCTCTCTTCACGTTAACAGAACTCCTTAATTCTCTTTAGTACATCGGTGTAAGGGAGGGCTCCAATCTATTGAGCGCGGCTTCAAAATAAATCTTATAGGAAATCGAACGACGACGAATTCTGTCGAACGCAAATAATAACAGCTTCAGATAGCTTTAACAGGACTCTCATCATTAGAACCCTTAGCCGCAGTATCTGTTGGTATTTCAAGGCGTGTTTGTTGTTGTCTGGAACTAATTTGCGTGAGCGTAGAGATTATTTCCCTTGTTTTCGTTGAAAGTAAAGACCGTGTCTTGTTTTGTGAGTGTAGTCGTAGTGTATAATTTTGATTATTATTTTGAATTATTCAAAATGACTAAAAATAATATTCGTAATATAGTCGAAATTAAATTTAAAACTCTTCCATTAGCAGAAAAGGTGAAAATTAAGAACCTAGGCCGCCCGACACCGGATTTAAATCTGAAACAGGTAGATAAGATTGGAAATCGTAGTTTCACAAAGCATTTTTCAAAATAAATTTATAAAAAATGTCAGTGGATTTCCGGATGCTCTCAATAGAATGCTCTATTTTGTTTTTCTTGCCATTTATTTTATTGTGACGGAATGGACAAAACATGGTCGGAAAAAGGTTTTAGAGATCTGAAGCATATAAACGATAGAATAAAAAAGCATGAAATTAACAAGTACCATATAAAGTCTTGCACGGATTTGGCTATGCTAGGTTCCGTAAACATTGTGGTTCAGTTAGATTCCGCATATAGGCAGAACATTATGAAGCATAATGAGCAGGTGACTAAAAATAAATACATTTTAAAAAAAATTATCAATTGTATTAAATTTTGTAGAAAGTTGGAATTGGCATTGAGAGGACACAATGAAAAAGAAGATTTTGAAAACCGTGAAATTTTGTTAGAATTAATTGATTTTACTTCGGAATTAGATGTAATTTTAAAAGAATATTTATACAAAGCGAGTGTATTTAAAGGTACATCTAAAACTATGCAAAACGAGATTTTAGAAAGCATGCTTGCAGTGTGTCGTCAAGAAATTCAAGATCAAATTAAAGGTAGTAAATTTTTGGCAATTCAGTGCGATGAGACGACTGAGATTTCAAATCAATGCGAAATGGTAATTATAGTTAGATATTTCTACAGTGGAAATATTTGTGAGAGATTTTGGACATTTCTACGAGTAATAGCTAAAACAGCTAACGGTTTAACGGAGTGTATTGAGCAGGAATTAGATAAATTAATATTAAACTAATCGCTCAAACTTTTGACGATACAAATGTTATGAATGGTTCTGCTAGTGGAGTTCAGTCAAAAATAAAACTTAAATATAAAAATGTCCATTTTGTTCACTGTTATGCCCATCAATTAAATTTAATTATGCAGAAAGCAACTAGTCAAAATGCTAAAGTTAAATTACTTTTTTTCTAATTTATCCGCAATTCCTGCTTTTTTTTTCATTCTACTCACAGGTGTGATGTGCTAAAAGAAATAGTGAAGCGAAAATTGCCCACTGTTGCTGCCACACGTTGAAATTATGATATTCGTATTGTGAACGTCGTATATGAGAATAGAGAAAAACTAATCGAATGCTATGAGGAATTGGAAGAAAAAAGCAAAAAAACTATTATCTGCAGGGAAGCATAAAGTGTGTGTAGAATTCTAGAAGATGCTGATTTTGTGTTTTTTCTCAATTTAATTTTTTCCACATGTTGACATATTATTTAATCCTGCAGGGAAGCATATGGTGTGCGTAGAATTCTAGAAGATGCTGATTTTGTGTTTTTTCTCAATTTATTTCATAAATTTTTTCCACATGTTGACATATTATTTAATCAGTTTCAAGCTAGAGATACAGACAGTGTTGCACTGAAGATAAAAATAGAAGACTTTGAAAGGATAATAGCATCTGCTAGAAATTCAACTCATGTGATAGAAAAAAATATAATCTGTAATGATATTAAACGAAGAAAAATTAGTAACGTGGAAAATCGGAATTTGATTGCTAAAGAAGTGTGTAACGGGCATTTTTAATAGTTTAACATTTACTCTATACTCAATTCGTAAATGCATTTCTGCAACTACTATCTCTATGTTTTATATTTATTAACTCGTTTGCGAATAATCCCTTTATATTAAATTACGCGATTATCGACTTTCACTCTCTACAAGTCGATAGTGTGGGTAGGTGATCGAGATTGAAACACATCCTTAGGTGAATGTGTCGTATTCTAATGAGTGGATATTATTGATTTTCTAGTTATCGATAAGAGGTTGTAATAACAACGGGTTTATATAAACAGATAAGAGTTGGAGTTTGTGTTTTGTTCTTCGTTCCTGTATGTTGATTGCGTTAAAAGTATGGTTTCCTTGTGGCTTTTACTAATTGTGTTTTTGTGGCGTTGTCCTTTTCTTATGTGAGTAGTTTATACTTTGGATTATCCAAACACTGTGGATACTGTAGTTTCTGAATTTTTTAACCCCAAAGAATCTACAACAGATCTTTGCTTGCGCAAGTTTCGTGTTTGCGAAATATAACAGATTACCGGCTTACAAAGGTATCGGTTGAAGTTTCTCACTGCTTTTTGGGATGTTTATGAAGATAATAAACATTTGGTCCCAGTTGAAATTAAACTAGTGCTACAACATATTTCGAAATTATTGCCTCAGGAAATAGAAGTAACAAGAAATTTATCAATGCTACATAGTTCCGTCGCGTGATAATGTCTGCTGCTAACCCCAGTGAAATACGTAGGTGTGATTAGTGTAACGTGTGATAAGTTCCATCAACACCCTCACAGTCAAGGATGAAGTGCTTCGTTAGTGCAGGACATCGTTGAATCCCACACTTCAGTTGCAAGGAGGCGTTGCTGAAGGACTTTTGTAAGTTGAACTATTTCCTACTGGTTATTACTTTAAATATCTATTCGTTGCTTTACCATATCTTTGTCGTTCTGATACCTTTTACAATAGACTTGCATGCGATTTTAAAACATAGAGAAAAAAAAGAAAGAAAGAAAAATCAACACTACTGAATTACTCATACCAATTGTGTCTTATCTATTTATCTTTTGTAAACATTTTGTCTGATTTCTGTTTAATTGGTGTGTGAGGAAACGTTTCTGCTACTCCCCAATATTACCTCACTTTGTGATAAAAATGTTTGTATTGCTTTTACCGTTGTTATATTGTATAGATTATCTAAACAGTTTTTTTTACATTCTACCAAGTACTGAATAACTTAGACTATGCATTGCTGCTATGCTTTTTCTTTATTTCAGGTTTGCAATCTTTTTTTTTATTGCAGGTTTGCTATTCTAATTTCTTTTATTGCAGGTACTGTTACTAACTCCTTCCCGCCGCATACATCATAGGTCAGTCTGCTTTCTACAACCCCCCCTACTCTCCGATTGAGCCTGGTCATTTCTTTGACTTTCTTTGTGTTACGTAGCATGGCGCCCAACGTGGCTGCCACGAAAAAAACTTAACAGAGATTTTGGCGCCCAACGTGTGGGGCTCGACTTTTTTTGAGGGGCCTGATTTTTTTGATTTGCTCTTGATTTTCTAAATTATTTTTTTTATGACCTTGATTTTTTTGGCCTTGATTTTTTTTTTTGGTGTGTCGGTTCGATTTTCTTTTCTGCCTGTATTGGCTGGCTCTAATTTTTGTTTTGTGGTGTAGTCTTGAATCCTTTTCCTTCGCTATATAGAAATTCCTTGATTGTAATCTTTTTTTTGTGTGAATTATCAGAGTTGTGTTTTCGCTGGTAATTTGGTTCTGGAAAACACTGGCGCCCAAGTTTTCTGTACACCACCTTTTTTTTCTCTTCTTTTCTTCACGTCACTTTCGCTACCTCACTTAAATATAATCCTAATGTCCCCGATCTAGATCTGGTTGTATTATACGACTTTTTTTTCTTTTTCCTTCTTGGCACCACAGTTGAAGCCTTTCGTTACTTTTTCCAGTTTTCCGTTTGTCGTTCCCTAGCTTACTTGAGGCTTGACACTTGTGTCTTATGTTGGTTATTGCTGTTGGTTTCCTTCCTCGCTACTTTTCTTTTCTTTTGGTTACTGCGCGCGCGAAACCAATTTCTTGAGGTTGGAAACTGTGCTGTTTCTTTTCTAAAGAGACATCCGTCCTTTGACGACTTTGGCAGCGTTTATGCTTTTACACCTTGGTCCTCTCCGATTGCTACTGCTTACCTATCTTTCCCTGTGGATTTCTTTACTCTTAGTTTTGTTCGACATTTTGATTCTGAACCTCCGAATCCTAAAGGGCTCCCTACGGCCGATTCTATTTTGACCCCTACGTGTCGCTATCCCTAATGACTTGTAATTTTTTTTTTTTTTGGCTTATTGGTCTTGTGTTTTCTCTGATAAGCTTGTGTCCGAAAACACTAGCGCCCATTTCGTATTCCTATTTATATTTTGTAGCTAGCACATCCCGTAACTTTTTCTTCTGGCTAGTTCTACCATTTGTTCACTATTTGACTATTATAGTCGCTTTCTACATCCATTCCCTGAGGTAGGCTTCAGATCTATTTTCTTTGCCTTTAGGTATTTCGACTTAGTCGCTTTTGTAGGTCCGTTAGCCATACTTTGCTTGAGTAATCGTTTCATACGAATCTGTGTTACTTCAGTTGGAAGTATTCTAGATGGTGTAAAAGCTTGCCTTTGCTCTTTACTTTGTCTTGGTTCTTTCTTTACTGCACACTTGAGGTTGACAGTTTTGTCGTCTAGTTGGTTTGCTACGAGTTTTCTTCCTCGTTTTGTTTTCTTTCCTCTTGGTTTCTCCGCGGGAAGCCAAAACTTTTCTTTGAGGTGGAGAACAGAAATGTCCCTTTTGGAGACATCCGTCTTTTGACGATTTTGAAAGTAACTAAGACCTTTAATCCTCATTGGGTGTTTACTTATTGCTTTCTTTACCTATTCTGTCGTTGTTGGTTGCGATAGATGACTTTGTCTTTTTTTGAGAGAAAAAGGTGTTCTTTTTCTTATACTGGTATTGGTCCTTCGAACCGGATAATAATTTTTTTGTTTGGTTCCTGTCTGTCGTTTTATTTCTTTCACCCCGACGTCTTTATTTTGCTAGGGGGGAATTTGTAACGGGCATTTTAATAGTTTAACATTTTACTCTATACTCAATTCGTAAATGCATTTCTGCAACTACTATCTCTATGTTTTATATTTATTAACTCGTTTGCGAATAATCCCTTTATATTATATTACGCGATTATCGACTTTCACTCTCTACAAGTCGATAGTGTGGGTAGGTGATCGAGATTGAAACACATCCTTAGGTGAATGTGTCGTATTCTAATGAGTGGATATTATTAATTTTCTAGTTATCGATAAGAGGTTGTAATAACAACGGGTTTATATAAACAGATAAGAGTTGGAGTTTGTGTTTTGTTCTTCGTTCCTGTATGTTGATTGCGTTAAAAGTATGGTTTCCTTGTGGCTTTTACTAATTGTGTTTTTGTGGCGTTGTCCTTTTCTTATGTGAGTAGTTCATACTTTGGATTATCCAAATACTGTGAATACTGTAGTTTCTGAATTTTCTAACCCCAAAGAATCTACAACAGATCTGTGCTTGTGCAAGTTTCGTGTTTGCGAAATATAACAGATTACCGGCTTACAAAGTTATCGGTTGAAGTTTCTCACTGCTTTTTGGGATGTTTATGAAGATAATAAACATTTGGTCCCAGTTGAAATTAAACTAGTGCTACAACATATTTCGAAATTATTGCCTCGGGAAATAGAAGTAACAAGAAATTTATCAATGCTACATAGTTCCGTCGCGTGATAATGTCTGCTGCTAACCCCAGTGAAATACGTAGGTGTGATTAGTGTAACGTGTGATAAGTTCCATCAACACCCTCACAGTCAAGGGTGAAGTGCTTCGTTAGTGCAGGACATCGTTGAATCCCACACTTCAGTTGCAAGGAAGCGTTGCTGAAGGACTTTTGTAAGTTGAACTATTTCCTACTGGTTATTACTTTAAATATCTATTCGTTGCTTTACCATATCTTTGTCGTTCTGATACCTTTTACAATAGACTTGCATGCGATTTTAAAACATAGAAAAAAAAGAAAGAAAGAAAAATCAATACTACTGAATTACTCATACCAATTGTGTCTTATCTATTTATCTTTTGTAAACATTTTGTCTGATTTCTGTTTAATTGGTGTGTGAGGAAACGTTTCTGCTACTCCCCAATATTACCTCACTTTGTGATAAAAATGTTTGTATTGCTTTTATCGTTGTTATATTATAAAGATTATCTAAACAGTTTTTTTTAACATTCTATCAAGTACTGAATAACTTAGACTATGCATTGCTGCTATGCTTTTTCTTTATTTCAGGTTTGCAATCTTTTTTTTTATTGCAGGTTTGCTATTCTAATTTCTTTTATTGCAGGTACTGTTACTAACTCCTTCCTGCCGCATACATCATAGGTCAGTCTGCTTTCTACAACCCCCCCTACTCTCCGATTGAGCCCGGTCATTTCTTTGACTTTCTTTGTGTTACGTAGCATAAATTTGACGCCCAACGTGACTGCCACGAAAAAACGTAACAAGTGTGCGATACAATAGTTGTTCAGATGAAGGACAGGCTCTCATACCGAACTCATTTAGAAGCCGCATTTTTAGTAGACGCAACTAATTTTGATACTTACTCAAAAAAATTTCCAATATCGGATTTCCAATCGATTGTTAAGTGTTATCCGATCTTACAGCCAGACAAATTGAGGACTGAATTGGAAGTGATGCACTCAAGAACGGATTTTAAAAATATTTTAGGCGGCCTAAACATGCTTTCCTGGTTGGCCCAAAATGGGTTAAGCGAAACATTTGGTGAAACAATAAAATTATTAAAAATTCTAGTTAAACCCCAATGTCCACTGCCGAATCTGAAAGATGTTTTTCAACTCTTAATAGGATTATAACTAATCTAAGAAACACAATGATCGAATAACGTCTTAATGCCTTAGCAATGATGTCAGTCAACAAAAACTTAATACATAACATCAACAATTTTGACGAAAACGTTACAAACCATTTTATTGCTCAGAAAGACAGAAGGCTTGATTTCGTTTACAAGCAATAAAATTATTATTACGTGACAATTAGAGTACAGTGTGTGACTTTTTGTACATAAACCTATAAACAAGTATACAAAAAATTAATGGGTCTGTGGGAGTGACTAGGCTGAATACAACAAACCACTGAAGGTGAGTGTTGCTTATGTTATCTTGTATTATATTCATGCCATAAGCAGTTAGAGCCCCTCAAATAAAATCACCACGAGCCGCCACTGGTCCAATATCAATTTCAAAGTTTGTTGAGGCTGCTACATGTCCCTGAAAATAATGTAGCCGCAGATAAAAGTCAATTAGGTGAAGTGTTTGTCTTTCACGTTGTCAATATATTCCAAATATGAAGCATTAATATAGTGTCAAGACTTACCTGGAAAGATTAAATTTAGTGTGGTAAATATGAATGTCTGTGTAGATTTGTTAGAAGAAGTGGCATCACTTATACGAAGGGCTTTAAAAAGACTATAGAATACTTTACACTGATAGTCTTTGCAAAAGTTTTTCATTGACAAAGAACCTAGAACAATAAAAGTACGCATTTAATTGGCACAGTACGATGAAACAAAGTATTTATCAAAAGATATGCTAAACCGTCAATTTTAATTTGAAGGAACCTTCTCGCTTGAAATCTGTAAAGGAATAGTATACTCTAATGAATAAGACAAAACGTGAAGACGTTCTTATGCTTTCAATTGTACATGATTTGGAGTAGTGTAACTCCAAGCAAGGTACAAAAGAAATTAATTAACTAGTCTCTTCTAGAAGAGCCACTAGTAACTATATAATAAACTATAATAGCAAAGCTAGTGATGAAAAAATCCGATCGAATGTCTTTGTACAGCACAAGTATTCGGAAAGGCATTGTATAGTACTGAAAGCAGCAATTGAGTTATTTATTGAAACTGAAATTACGCACTCACACATAATTTACAAAATCATAACCAATTCTAAAATTACAACTGCATTCAGAGAATAAGTGTGCAAAAGGTTAATGTGTTTGGAAAATAGAGAACGCATTAAGAAAATAAAAACTGAGTCACTTGCTCTAAAAGAAATGACGAGATGGTAAGGCAACCGCAGAAATTGTGTAACTACGAAAATTTGCTCTAAAGAAAATGAGAAATATATATATATATATATATATATATATATATATATATATATATATATTATTACTCATATTTAGACCAGGGTAGAAAATTAAATAATCACATCAAATAATTTTAATCACCGTGTAGAAGCTTTGGGAAAAGGTACGCGTTATTAAAAAAAAACCGTGAAGCATAAAAATTCAATCGTTTCATTAAAAATAAGAGATTTAAATCATGTACAAGACGCTTTATATAAAAAGGAAGCAGTATTAAAAAGCTCTACGTGTAATTTAATTATTCCTAGTAAAAAAACAAATAGAAATTACGTGCAAAATTTATATTAATTAACTCAATTTTAAGTAACCGGTATTAAACAAAATGTACTGATAATAATTGAATATTTAATTAGGATTCACTAAAAATTAAAGGGTATTATTTTAATTGGAGTTAATTGAACCGTTAGTAACATATAACATCTATAAAAACTTGTAAAAACCCAATAAAATGCAAATCGTAGAAGTGTTATTATGTTTGAACACCTGCGTTTTTTTAAAAAGCTCATTCTGCGTAAATTTTGCAGATAATTAATGGTTACAGAGAATGTTGGAGAAACCGTCGCATAATAGTTACGGGAAATGCTAAGGTGGGTTATTTCACAGTCCACATGGACTGAAATAATCGATAATAAAGAATATCAATTTGCACCAATAAGAACAGGTTAGATAGAGACAGATAATATGCGCAAGACCGAGACACATATAGTAAAAGGCGTGAGTGGAGCAACGTCATTGGGTTGCGATTGGGTGAAAATAAAAGGCAAAATTGAGAGGTAAAATAACATTTCTGTATAAAATTCAATTAGTTATTTCCAGACGTTGCGAGCCGTGTCGAAATTTCTGAGATTTAACTGGGGCGAGTTCAAATTTCGTAAAAATCGCATGCCGGGCTGCGGAATGGGAACATAGCATGCGAAATTATGAAGAATTGTCCGTTTTGGGGACTAGACCGACAGACAGGCTAACCTCTATATATACCCAGGTGAATATGAACAAGCTCTCTTAGATCTGCGACTTGATTCAATGCGTTAAACAGTGCTTTTTAGTTTTCCGAGTTTGATAGAATAATTTAAAGTTTGCTCGTATATTTTGGTGATTTAAAACAGTTTGTTCTTTACGTGCAACAATGAATGTACTTTAGTGCACTTATAAAAGAAGATACAAGGTAATAAAGTTTAGTATCACGGTACCAATTAGTAAAATTTACAACGACAAATGAATACACAAAAGTAGGCAGTTTTGGCGTATATTGGTGAAAGAAGTATGAATTTCTTTGTTATTTTTCGGGGGCGTTAATAATTAAATGGTTCATAAACGTGTCTGGATCCACAAAACAAGGTTCAGATATACACAGATGAGTTCCGGAAAAGCCCTGAAACAACGTTAGATGAATGGTGATGGAGAAAATTTTATAAGCTTTGAGAATCAGAAGCCGTAAATATAACCCAGTTGGAATGGTGTGATTAACAAAGGGACGATGTACATTGAAGCTACGAGTGCAGTAACCTTCAGGTAAATTATACTATTTTGTTCGAACTTTGATATTTTGGTGCGTGTTGAATAACTTTATAATTGATTTACTCAAAATGGACAGTAGTGAAATTGTACTAACAATAAAATTTTAATTTTAATATGAAATTTGCTTGTTTAAGTAGAAAGGGGTATTTAG